>WEDG01005960.1:0-397540 GCA_017591395.1 Schistocephalus solidus
ACGTAATCTCATGCCACCGCATAGTCTCTCAGAATCAGTGGGCGATACCGATCCCTAAAGGACCTGGACGTACGGTGACAACCTTCGACAGCTTGCTAATGTAGAAAGCCCTCTCCAGAACCATGGCTCAGCTTTCAGTGGTCTTTGGGTAACGCGAAGTCAACCATTCTGCTTTTAAACTCCCTCCTGGTTCTGCCCTCCGGTTAGCAACAGAACAATCAGTTAATGTAGGCAAACTGGCCCTGTACATGGTTGCATTAACTCTGATGGCAATCCGCAAACATGGGATTGATTTGTGCCACTCAAACTGGCTGCAAAAGGCTTACGAGAATGAGGTGGGTGACTTGATCTATTCTTGGTGGGTTATTAGTTTCGATCTGCAGGCGTGCTGTTTTGCTCACGACTCGTCAACTTATCGACGTGACAGCATAATCAAGGTTGTGATTTTTTCCTGGTCCATAAGCAGTTAGGATATAGCCATTTAAAAAACCCTTTCCTAGACAAGCGATATTTTCCCTAATGTTAGCTCCGCTTGGCGGCACAATTACAAAAACAATCTTAGCCCCGAAAGTCAACTGTTCACCTAAATTTATCCTGTCCTTGAGGCGCATAATTTGACTGTGGATTGTGATCACTTGCAGATGCGCCGCGCCGCCAATATTGAAGTCGCGGACAGTTAAAACGGGTTTGGAGGGACGGATAACGTGAGCAATACACGCCATATCCCACATTCTGTCTCAGGTGAAATCTCAACAGTTGGGTGACTGAGACTTATGGTGAGTCGTTCTTCCTAAATGCATAGCAGGTTTCATTCAGCGTCGTTTCCTGCCTGCTACAGAGCATAAATATTTCCACCGTGTAGGGTCATACTGAAGCTTCTTTGTGAAACTGTGTGTGTGTTTGGCATATTAGTTAGAGATCACATTGTGTTATTGGCTCCTCTGTACCCTGTTGTCCCCCGATTAACTTTCCATAATCTACCGATGAGAGTAACCTGAAAGAGCAGTGTCACTTCTGCTTCGTGAATCCGGAATTCAGAAGAGAGTTGAATAAATAACGAAAAAGGCTATACAAGGCTTCTTCGGATAGCGTTGTCAGTATATGGACACCAAAGGATATGAAGGCTTAGTTTGCAGTTCCTATATTACTGATGCAGGAACACACAGAAATTCTGAGCGATCAGTTGGCGGACCTCTGAGAATTTGAAGGAAGTTCTTGGGTAGAATATTTTAATACTTTATACTGTGTTCTAGCTTAAGGTAGCTTTGATTTGTGTCTAAGAGCTATTCTGATCTCTGACCGCGCAAGTGACCACAAAGTGAAACCTGGCGGAATGAACACAGCGAGCTGGGTCAAGTGGAAAGGGTCAATCACTTCGTAGGATTTTTAATTTTTAATCAAGTCTCTTTGTTTGGGGAGTTCGAAATCTTCTGTTTAAGTGGCTGAACTCGTAGGTTAACTAAGATTATAGCAACTTGTGGATTCCTCTTTATTCCTTATTTTTAAAAATTTGGGTAGTGATATAAATCGGTGAACCTTCTAACGAAAGAAAGATTGGTTAGCGCTATAGATTTCCTGTAAACTCATCATTTGCCTCCACTTAACGCAAGACAATGCAGACTTAATCGCGAAACTCTCCCTAAATGTGAGCTGATTAATGTGCTTGGTAAGAAGACAAGGACTACACCACTGGAATCTCGCCGATTTATCCGATTTATTTTACTTCACGTCTGCCGACGACCTGTGGAACCGCCGTCAAAAATGTACCTAATAAAGTTTCGTGCCATCTCCCAAAAACTTCTTTTTCTTCGAATTAGACTTCTTGGGGTGTCTATTTTCCCATATATAATTCTTGAGAACCCTGTCTGCTCAAAGTACTTGGCTACCGCGTTCTCCTGTACTATGGAAACTGTGGTCCTATTTGCTTGACAGTGAACACCCGCTTCCACTTTGGTGCCCTCCAAACATCGGAAATAATTCTGTACATTGCCCAGTGGAGAGAAATAATTTGAAACGCGGACAGAAGTGCTCATCTCTGCTTTTGCAACTTGAAATAAGAGAGGAAGCGGGCAATGGAGGGTAGCAAAAGAAATACTGTACACAGCATTTCGGCAAGAGGTAAATGGATATCACGTCGGGGTGGCAAAAAGTACTGAAGTGTAATTAGACTAGAAAGTGACTGTGACCCATACTGAAGAGGCCAAAAGGCGACCAGCCCGGCAGCTGAAGAGCACATTCAAACAGTAGTGTTAAATCGTTAGACGATTTATCATACGAACAGCATGAATACTAAGTAAAAATCAAGATGTGAGTTTCGCCGATTTCATGCCGCTGCACCTGATAGCTGGAAAGGTCTATTTAAGGCTGGCAACAGCTGATGGCATGCAAAAGTACTTTTCGACATGCATACAGGGACCTTCAGTGAAATGTCCAGAGGTGGCAGAAAGAAAGTTGTTTGCGGTAATATTAAAGCTTAACGGCTGAATAGGGGAAGGAGTGTAACGTGGAATATGGTATTAGAGTTAACGCCTCCTGCTAAAATAAGAGCAGCGCAAGGACACGAAAACCCGTTAGCTAACAGAGTAACCCCAAGATATAGGAGTGTTTGGATATGGTTGAGGGTTACAAAAAGCCCACCATCAAAAGGAAAATAAAGCCAAAAAACGGGCTTTTGGTACTACGTATGAGGTAATTTTCTAACGACCCTGCTGCAGAATACTCGAAGTCACCTTTTAAATACCAAAATCCGAAAGCTTCTTGGGCGGGACGGCCAACGCAAGGGTTATTATTATCCATGACCTCAAGGGAATTAAAGACTAGCAACGAGAAGTGCGAAGAATTGGAAGATGCTGAAACTTTCCGAAAGGCGTGTGAAGCTAAACAAACTCACAGCTATCAACTTTGATCAAACTGACTCCAAGAAGAGGTATCTGCAGGCAAAAGTGAAGAATCTGACGGGGGAGTACGTTGAGAGCTTCTAGGGTAAGAACCCCCAAATCGATAACAAATACCGAACCTGATAGAACACTAGGTATCCAGTCGCATTAATACGATAATTAACTGCAAATCCTGACAAATTCATGCGCATACGGCACCCGCGTAAACGTCGCCAATTTGAAATCGGCTGCAACCTTTATGGCCTCGGAAGCCGCAACGGCTGCAAGGACGCGTATTTATCTTGCAGGGAGTAACCCACAGGCGGAAGGGACATCTTAATTAGCCGAAATCCTCCGTTTTCTGCTGCCTATTGTAGTGAAAAACCGCTTTTAGTGAAGAAATGGGGGCTGGCACCAAGGCCCGGGGCCCTGGTCTAAGAAGCTCTGGGTACAGCTGGTTGTCGAGGCCGCACGTGAATCGTGAATAGCTGATCAGCGTGCTAACAGCCAATCAGGGGCCGGAGAGGCAGGTCCTCTGCCAATCAACGGTCCACGTGAAAAATTACGGCGTGTCGGCCTGCTGACACGCGTGCGCTCTGAGTGGACAGCGTGAGGGCTCACCTGGAGTCGGCGCGTGGGCTGACCGAGCCGCATGGTAGCTTGGCGCCGTTTGTCACGTGTGGGCGTGTGCTCCAACTCGCACAGTTTACTCTCAGCGGACTAGGAAGCTATGCCTCTAGTGAATGGTGAGTATTCAAATACATAATTGTGCTCAAAGAGACCGAGGTCGCAAATTTTAAAACTTCCGGATCGCAGTCAGTTTTTTACATTTTTGCAGTTAAGGAAACTTAATCGGGATTTTAAAGCGCGAATTTTTTTATTCACTTCTAGTCAATGACTTTGAGGCCTATTCTTTCATTGGCTTACTAGTCATTTACATCCAAAGTAAACCTCCCTCGAAAAGTCTATTTATCTTATGTGGCCAAACAGAGCGACCAACTGAGGGCTAACTGAGCACTTCCCTCCATTGTGCTCTTTATCTTTATCTTTAGTTAAATAAGCAGCGGTTGCGGCCCCGAAGGTTCCTTATCTTTTGTTCACCCCGCCTATATTTCGGATACGCCATGTTGTCGATTACATCGTTTTGGATATATTTTTTTTCCAGACACGGATAGGCTCATTCGAAACAATTAGCACATCTCTAATCCATATGGACCACCAGTTTTATTATCTAAATTTTAACAGATGTAATCTCACAGTTAAATTATGCCATATTTGGATCCATTTTCAAATTTGTGCTGGATCCTGTGCAAGTTTTTTTGCCTTGCAAGGCTTGTGACACTAAATCTGTTGATGTTTTATGTCGTTTACCTCTAGAAAGGCTGTCGGGGAAATCTTAACTTCGATTGAGGTAAATTTGAATTATTTCCTCAATAGTATATAGTACCCACTGGGTTGATACCTGCATTGGCACACATGCGCGGCTATCATAGAAAGTGGCCACGTCCAGGAACACACTGAATACTGCTTTGTGTCTATGTATGTACCGACAAGAAGATGGTTATTCGAGGGCACCGTGCATTAATATGGACGCGGAGTACTCGTTCCTTGCCTTTGAGAATCCGGTTGACATTTTTGCTCAATGGATATGCTAAGTAAACATATTTGGCCACAAGTCTTGTCCACTCACATGAAAAATACGACGAGCATAATGAAAAATTTTCTCATCGGAAATAAGTTATTACTGCAGATATCTAAAACAGCGCAGCCAGCTATTTTGGGAAAACAAACCAGCGTTTTACCCGTCTCCATTCTAAAATTAAAAAAGAGGAAAACCCAGACAATAACTGAGTTTCAGGAAAGTACACCTATAGTCATATTGCTGTTCTGTCCATCCACACAAGGATAATCTGAAGAGTCAGTCTTAGTTATTATATCCATAATCCCTCTTTGATATAACAGGCGTTTTCAGTTATACCTCATCTGACCATCGCAATTGCGCAAATTGTCATAAAGCTTAGCATTCGTTCACGGCCAATTAGTGCATTCCCGCATTTATCTTGACTGAAAATCTGTTATCTGATCGATCGCTCGAAGGATTTGTTCAGTGCCCACACAATGATCTGGATAATCCAGATACGTCAGAAAATACCTGGAGATGTCATTGATGAAGCTCGCTACGTGATGACAGCTGAAGGGGTAGACACACGAAGAGTTCAGATTGACAAACATCAGTTTTCAGTACTTCGTCATCAAGCCACTACAAGTACATTAGGAATGAACTTGTAGTTTATATGGTTCTTAGGGGTATGGGTAGTCATACTCTTCTTTCCTACGCCGCATGCATGACGGAGTCGGTGTGTTGAGGACTTTGGAGCTGGGAGTGAAGGGGAGGGATTCAGGGTAGGCTGTGGGCGATGGCTGTACGTCAAACACGCGGAGCGCGTGTGACTGTTATCAGTGGTCAGGGCGGCGGGCGCTTACCGCCTGGAGTCCGTCAGGGAAGACAGACTGCCTTAATCAACGCTTTCTGACAACAGAGCGCTGGATTCGCTAACCGAATCGCCACTGCCTCGGCTGTCGCTAGCATTGATTTGCGTTAGTCTTTAGAGTAGTGTGCTGGTTCCCGATAGACAAGCTGAAAGGCTTCTTTGGCGTCAACTTGGTGGTTTTTATCAATTAGATGTGCGAGGGTTGAACTTGAAATCGATCGATTTCCAATTTTACCTAGACAGGCAGGTATGCGTTCGCGTACCCTCTGCGTACAGACACCTCGTCATTCGGCCAGTTTATCCGGCTCCGCAGGAGCAAGTGAATGAATAAATACACATGGTTGTGACCTGCAACGACAGTCGGTCTTAACCCTCGTAACCGTAGGAGGGGAGTGTTTGTGAAGAATAAGCGCGAGTTGGCTGCCGGGAAAGCACTCTTGATACACTCTTGTAGGTTTCCTTGGACTAATTCGCTTGCTGGGTCTACTAGAAAAGGCAGCCTCGTAAATAAGTCTTTATTTTCTGCAGTTGCAACGGCAGGCTTTGTGGCCCACTCCGTAAAGTTCCGGACGATGAAGCAGTCTGGATAGCCATTTTCGCGGAGTGAAATCTATAGCTGCTGGAGCTCTGCTTCAACAGTTTCAGGAGAATAGATGCGTTGCACTCTGACCGCCAATCCCTGGACTAAATTTAGTTATAGATTAAAGTTAGGGAAAATTCATGAAAATTAATGTATGATCCCGTCCAGGTTTTCATTCGGAATATATTGCATCGTGTAGAAGGACATCGAGGAATGCGGTCTCGTTGTTCACCTCAGTCTCTGCAGCAAACTGTTGTGAGGGGTGAATCTTTTAAAAAATTTGAACTAAACCATCGATCTCGGTGGTAAGACTTGTCAATCACCCTTTTCTTTTGGAAAACACATCTTCCTATTGAACCGTTAGGTCATCTTGTCAGCGTCAGAGGCAGAAACGCAAGCATATTCGCTTGTTTAACCGGGTCAATGGGACGCATGGTCTGAGGAGATTCACTCAAATCCATTTACCCATCTGTAATAACAAAGGCATCATCAGCAAATTGGTCATAATAATGTCCCTTATTTAGGAACGCATTCAGTTCAAATACTTCTAACGTCTCAAGGAAGATGCCACCTACAAGAGGTCTTGATGGGGGCTCCATTTCCGTTCCGGTTTGTCTTTAAATCAATTCGTTAAATGGGAATTTTATCTTTACGATGTGTAAACAAGATCTCCTTCAAAAAATTCATATGTATGCAGAATTCACATTTTGCAAGGAAGCTACGCATAGAGACAATGGGTTGTGTCATTTGAATATTAGAGCGTTCAAATCAACTACTTTTATAGACCCAGCAAACCTAGACGCATTCCGTAGACCGAGAGGTGAGCGTTGAGATTGCAGGGACTATACACGAGAGTCAAATATTATGTAGATGAAGTTCTCACGCTTAGATTTGACCTGATTGTAAGCTGGAAATGTGCACTATTTTGCACTTCATAAAATCTGCGCATGCTTGTCTTAAAGCATTAAAAACTCACTTTCTGCAAACAATTCTAAGCTGTTTCGAACTGAGCGTCAGCTCTTCGTCGACATCTTCCGCTCGATTCTTTATTCATCTATTAGAGAATCCAGATTTCTGCGCTCAGAAAAATATTTTGCAGGCTTTACTTTTGCCGTGGCCCAATATGCGCGATCCAACACCCGCTAGTCCATAGATAGTGGAATATGTTCCTCGTGCCCGTTCATTCCTCTTCCGCCCCTAATTCTGCTCCTACGATAGATTGATTGGCCACTGATGTATTAATGACCGTAGAAAGGATACCAAAAAAATGCGCTCATAAAAGTAGTCCGCTGATCAGTAAATTCATAGGCTTGCGGATGAATAAAAATTATTTGCCAGTTGACCGGTTTTCCCACGTTTTCAACGTGGATGAATAATTTAGTACACATGCTTGGAAAGTGATTAATACTAGAGTCTCCGTAGATCAGTAATTTGTTTTGTATGAGAAGATACGAAGGAAAGAATGTTAGGACAGACAAAGTTTGATAAAAAATTGTTTAAAGCAGTATCAAGTACTAAGAATCGCTAGGTCCGTTCCGACACTCAGTGGCCTCGAGCCTCGGGTGGGCCACCATCTGGGGTTGCGTATGGCTGGCTGATGATGACTTTTGAGCCGAAAATGGCCATTCCAGTCCCCCTTGCCTTTGTCGACAATGTTCATCTGCCTTTACTATTACTGGCCACTGTGTGGCTGCTGGCGCGGCTCGAGAGTGAGCCTCAAGGTAGAGGGGAACGACGGAGTTCCTCAACGAGAGTTCAGTCTCCGCCAACAATCAGCGGATCACAGCGAGAAAGTATTTTAACTTAATATTTCAGCTGCGATTAAAAAGCCTCTGTATCGGTAGCTGATATTGACGTGTATACGGAGACCACATAGGCGTTCGCAAAGTGAGCCTTCAGCCGCATTTCAGCCATCCATTCATTCACTGGTTCCCATTCAACTAGGACACGCTACTCGTCTTACGAGATGGCAATCACCACACCATGTATATCGAAAGAGTCGCGTGGGCCGCTGTGGTACAAGATGAAGGGTGATTTGACTCCTGGAATCTCTAATTTCCGAGCGTCTGGGTGGGTAATTCCGACTTCAAACGGGCAGCAGGCATCTGCGCTATACTGACTAGGACTGCGTTCCACAAAACTTGGCGTACCAGGGTCCATGGACGTTCGCCCGTTCGAGCATCCGATACCAAGGGTTCGTTCTCGACAGCAGCACTTAGTCCTATAACTATATTATGCATACCTCGGTCAGATTTTATATTGTTTTTATAAGGTATTTTTTATTTAAGGTTTTCATAATGTATTTTCTCCTTCAGGATCCACGCGCGAACAAGTTAAATCATTTTAACTTGTCCCATTTGTAAGGACTCCATGGAATGTAAGTCACAGATTCCCGTTATTAGATTTGTAACTCATCCTTAAAATCGTGTTTGCTCTAATTCGCAAAAATAAAAAAATGAGGCGATCAAATTAGGATTTTTCGTGACTCCCTAGCGCTTTATTGGTGACATTTGGGGTATTTTTGCGTTCTGACATACTGTGTCCTGGCATAATAGACAGGGCTTCACTTCATGCTTGTGCAGTCATAAAACTATCGGTGTAGCCTCATTTTATCTAAATCAAGGGTTGTACTGACGAGGTCAAGGTGACTGAAATTGCCATTTATAGTTTGCTAAAAGAAGCGAAGAGGCGACATCTAAAAATTAGTCGTGAAGAAGGAGAAACAATCACTGGAACAAGAACTTTGTTAGCTTGGCGGTTTGGATTCTCTCTCTCTCTCTCTCTCTCTCTCTCTCTCTCTCTCATGCATTCGTCAACCGATGTAAATTCAGGCAGGTCACGGGGACCTACGGCTTTAACCTGCCTTCTGATCACGAATGACTAATAAAGAATTTGAGTGCTGAAGTAAGACTGCAACCTGGAATATTTTAATTTTCTTAAAAGTACGTTCATCGTACTATCCGAATCGCAGAAGGGAATAAGGCGTTTTCATTGTGTATTGGAACTATTTAAGTCAGACTCGTTGAAAGCGTTTCTTAATGCAATGAGTCGTCAATCACTTGGAGCTACAGTGGATTCCCTATAGTCGGAAATGTCACGTGAAATTCTGAAATGTGTTTTCGATTCAAACTATGTATTTAAGTAGGGTTGTAACGCCAATTACCATACAGCCTAATCACAAAATATTTCAGACAAGACGGGATGCCGGCTTTTGAATGAGCTCCTTTCTGACCACCTACAAAAAACAAATTCTGTAAAAGGTAGAAACATAAGTAGTATGTATTTTTCTCATTGAGTTTCGATGGCCTTATAAATTCAAATATATTTTATAGAAAAATGCGCAAAATATTCCTTTTTATACTCATTTGGTAGCAAATTACATCTTCAAATGTTATACTTGAATAAAGGGCAATTTTGCTTTCGAAAAATTTCTAAATTGCTGAATAATTTTGAACCCTACCGGCCGTTACACCTGCATTCAAGGTTTCCAAACTACATGCTGTATACATTCTGTCTATGGAAAGCCACATATTTTTCTACACTGTGAGGAAGGGGTCACATATTTTTCATAAAATTCCACGATGGATGTTGTTCATATTGCATATTTCATAGCCAACATTAATCAACTGACGGATGCGATGGTTCATCAATGAACATTTTACGGTCTTAAATAAACTCATAATCAGAAACTTTTTGAAAACCAAAAGGTATGTTTTTTTGAATTATATACTTGAAGAAGGTGTAATTTTCTGCCAAAAAATAAAAAGGAATATTTTGTGCGTGTTTTCTATAAAATAGATTCGAATTTATAATGGTATCTAAAATCAATGAGAAAAATACATACTACTGAAATTGCTATTTTCAACAAATTACGTTTTTTCTAGGCGGTCAGAATGGAGCTCGTTCAAAATCCAGCTTCTTGACGTGACTGAAATATCTCAGGATTAGGCTATACGCTAGTCAACGTTACACATCTAATTAAGTAATTTGTGCGAATTGAAAATGCATTTCAGAATTTCACATGACATTTCATGAGATGGGGAAGCTACTGGATCTCTTCTCAGTCTATTTGTCAAGCAGAGACAACACGCGATTCTCTAAGAGAAACATCAGCTAGTCTTGCAAAACAAAGGTCAAAGGCAATAGAGATAGCCATGAGCTCGTGCTCCACACACTAACCATCTGCTTACCTCTGCAGCACGTTGGTGGAAAGTGTTATTTTTTACTTACCTTGGTATCCTACCCAACAGTTCGGTCGTTTATTTGGATGAGGTCTATCGTGTGCTCCACAGCATGGTAGTTCAGGGATGGTGACTGGCACGTAACTTAGTTTTAAGTGATACTAGACTTGCGCTGCATCTACCGCACTCTCTTCGTTCATCCGCCTTTGCCCGGTGTCAAAGCTGAGTCAAGAAGACCGAAAGCGCGATCGGGTGAGAATGGTAGTGCCATAAAGGCCAGAGGTAGCTGGTGCAGCGTAATTCTGTACCCACGCGGGCCACCATGCCCTCCCCCCTTGTTCGGTATCTGAGCACAACCCAAAAAACACCTGTCGTGCCCTGATCTGGCACCCGATTGGTTCGGCGTATCAACCACACGACCCGTTTAGGGGACATTACCCTTCCTACCCAATAGGGCAATAAAATGTCTTTTTAGAAGAACTTTTTGTGCCCGTTTTGATTTTTAAAGATCGGAAATTGGCAAGCAAGCCTTGGAAATACCGGTTTCTGACCTTTTTAACCCAAAACGTTTTGGGTATCATGCGTGAAAGTCGATCTCTTCAGTGATTTCTTTACAGAGCTGCTCCTGCTCACTATGGGCAGCGCCAACACTTTCGAGATTGAGGTCATGGAGAAGAATAATACAAACCCCTAACGTACGACCTTGACATGATATAGAGCGATGCACAACTCTCGAATAACTACACTTTGTTTGTGCTGGCTTTTGCCCACCTTGTTGCGTAAAGTCATGTTTACCTTAGTATTTTGTCATAAGCTTCAACCAGCAGGCATTCAAAAGGACATAGTTCGTCAAAGCAATTTACTGCATTCGTTGATGAACGTTCACCGATTGCTAACGGAATTCACTCGACCCGTTCTGCCTTGAGGCTCACTCTCAAGCGCCGCCAGCAGCCGCAAAGCGACTGACAGTCAGTTTTCACGATCTAAACTGGCAATAAAACGAGCCCTTGGCTCAATGGTTAGAGGGTCGGTTTTCTGATCAAGGAATCGCGGGTTCGATCCTCGGGTGGTGCACCACCGTGGTTGGGTATGACTGGCTGACGATGGGTAATAAGTCAGAAATGACAATTTCAATCTCCCTTGTCTTTGCCGGCAATAGTCAAAGCAATTAACATTTGTGGATATCCCACGCTTTACTTGAGGCCAAACCGGTTTGCGCACCCTATCGTTTACAGAAACTACTCTAGTTAGTTTAATTGGCTTTCAGCTGTTGAAAATATTGGTGTTCGGCTCTGTTGTGTTGTTAATGTAGCAATTCCTTCTTCTCTTCTTCGAATTTCAGATCTCAACTGCATATTGATGATGACACTTTTGGATAGACCTCTAGTCAGACGAGTCTCTAAAAACTACGCGTTTTCAATTTTAAAGTATATTCGTCCGCCAACCGCCTTATCAGCACCAAATAACTCTGGTTATTGTTGTGCTTAAAATCAATAGTTTTAGGTCAGTCATTTAGATTACCTGTTTGCCTGGTCGAAAACCCCAATAAAGAATGAGTATAGCACTAATTAAGTAATGGTATTATACCGGAATTGACCATTTTTCGGTTTGAATTAAAGTTCATTGAGGAATGGTCTCCGTGTAAGCCTAGCTGCTGGCTACTCCGCAAGTCAATGAGTCAGGTTTAATAAAATGGCCTTCTGTGAAGACTTTTCAACCAGGCAGTTGTGGACCAGCAGTTGCAGTGCAACCTGTATTCGGATGGCAAACATTTGGCACGTAAAACCTGATGACAACCCTATCACATGGAGACCCTAAATCGCGATTTAATAAATTCTCCGTCAGCGTTGCAATTCGGATAGGTTTCAACGCGTCAAAGCAACAGAGGGTGCAATTTTGAACGAACAGTTTGCGTGACTGTTTAGAACGGGTTTATACCAGAGTTTCTAGAGACCCCGAAACTCGTAACTGGTTAGATCAGGTTTGGTTAAAGCCCTGTAGGGTGCAAGTAAGTTCAATATTTTACCGTTCCGTCTGTAAATAGCAGGCTGATTGGCATTCAACTCTCCAAAATAATGGAGCCCAGTAAGGGTCTAGTCCAAATGTAACATTTATCCTCCTTTTCATCACTCCCAAACCTTGTCTATAAAAAATTGTGCATTTATTAAAAGTTCATCCATCGTATCAAAAGCATCTGGTGGCTGTTTGTTTTGGTGCAAAGTGCAGTCCGATGTCAGGTTTAAAACGGGGGTCATCATGTCGGTTTGAACTTTCATGAAATTTGGGGATGCCGCAGGTGGACGAGTTCGTGACAGACATCTGAATTACGTATCCTCAGTAGCACAAATAAAAGACAGCAGAACATTGAAACAATTTGAGCGACATCCTGATTGCCAGCCTTATAAGCTTGGAATACAGCAGTTCAAAGTCATATTAAAACCGACCCTTGTGAGTATTGGGCTGAATGGTCGTTGTTCACTTGATGGAGTTGAAAGCAAAGTTACGCCTATGATACGCAGAAAAGAAGACCTGAACTGAAAGATCTTGAAACATGGCATTTGGAGAACAGGCTAATTTATCTCCAGTGGTAATCTGTTGAAGCTGCATATGTCGGTCAGTGTGATCCCTGCACCACTTTGAACACAAAAGTTCGATAACTTGGGAAAGGGGGGAGGGTTAAAGCACGCTTTAGAAGGAAAATGTGGCGACTGAGCTGACAAGTGCGAGGGGTGAAATCTTGTAGGACCATTTCTGTCAGAAGTAAAGTCACCAATCCATCAGGACAGAAAATGCGGCTGTACGTATAAGAGGAAACTCGTGGTTCCAGCGTTCAGCTCGTACCCGTCCCTGAAATCACTCGGATGACTGAACCATTTTCGACAGGTGTAGGTCCGGAAAAAATACAATTGTTGATGTTGAAAACCTACGTAATAAGAAATTAGATGCTGTTAAGCAACCACAAGCCGATGTGGATTATTTTCCGAAGGAAGCATGGAACAACGTTGACAAAATCTTAAAGGAAGAACGAAAATATGAAGCAAGAGGAGATGAAATGCGTGCACTAAAATGATACCACGTTTTGATGATGGGAGTTAAGTAATGGCAGGCGACATTTTCGAACTCAAGTCACCCCGAAACACTCAACTTATCAGTCGAGTATAAAATTACCGTACTTGAGCAATCATCCACGAGAGCTGAGCATAAAATTGTTCACAGACCCTTCCACGGTTTATCGTTACAGTTTTTACAGATGGTCTATTTTGACCTTATGGCATCGCATCAATTTCTTTTAGTCCCTGAATTGCCTTCGGTAAAACAGAAATCGCCAACGCATCCCTTCGGCCTAAAATCGAGGAAGTCTGCGAATCTTTTTAAAAGGACTCTCTCCCATGATCAGGGAATCAAGCAGCTCCGAGTCGAATCAACTTCAGGTTCCGCACTCTCCCTATCGCCGTCGTGGTTACCACCACCATCAGAGCCTGCTTGCTGGGATGAGAACAAAGCCACGTCCAGCGCATCTTGCAACGTCCAGCTGTCCACAGGGCACAGTTGGCCGTCTACCAGTGACTCAGCGGTCGTTGGAACAGGCAAATGGGCTTTCACCAATGGATTGGAGAACTACAGAAGGTGTGGGACAGAGCTAGCGACCGGGACAAGGAGGCGGTGAGGTTCCTGAGTTTTTTCTCATGAGGTCGAATACAGACGACTAGTTGAATTTACCAGTCATCTGATGCTTCGAGGTCCGCATTCAGTGTGAGAGTTGCGACTTCGTCAGCCTGTTCATTGGAGCCTTCGTAGAGTATAAAGATCGATGAACTGCAGTATTCAAAAGCCCTTCGGTTACGTAGATTGAGCATCTCTGCTTTATTAGTAATATTTAATCCAATTGTGAAAAACTTGGTGGCCTTGCTGGGATTCGAATCCCCTACAGCAAAGGGAAGACTTCAGTGCAGCCAACGATTTTACCACGCGAGCTACGGGGCCACACCGAGAGCCGTGGTATTAAGCTGGTGGATTCTATATTGACTGCTTAAGAAATCTTGCTTGGACAGTCAGCTTACTATATCAGACTTGGTGGATTCCATACGTTGCAGAAGGCTGGGTGGGTAACTTGACCCAAGTGAGATTAAGCACTGATTTTTTACGGTGATTGAACTCGTTCAAATTATCAAACAAGTGACATTTATAGTGCATCGGTTTTTGACAAAATAGTAACCAAGGCTTGGAGGAATAAATTCTATCAACTTAAATGAGAAGATGCGTCAGGTGATATAAATACAAAAGTCAGTGAAAAATGCCCATGTGCCAAGCAAAAAAAACTGGCATTGACTGTCTATGCAAAGAAAGTTTCGCGTAGTGACAAATTATAAAAAATGCTCTTACGCTTTGTTTAGTGCAGCGACCGTGCTTTGTTCCTCAGGAAAGTTGTATGAGTTCTAATGAGGATGCTCGGAGCCAAGTAACTGTGCCTGGTTTACCTTTAGCAAAAACGGACAGGACGATAAGGCTGCAGGCTAAGCCGGGTCTCATTACTGGTAGTCACATGCAAGTACACAGTTTTCAAAAGACGACGAAATCGTTTTTTCCCTTACGTCACCTTTAAGCTTTGCCTGTGCAGTATACGGACCTGGTCTTCAATGATTTCGACACAAGGATGCCTTGTATGGCCGCCTAATCAGAACATGGGAATAGGAACCACCCGCAATGCATTTGGCTTTGGGCCCAATCCAGGGAAACTTAGGGTTAGCATTAAGGTGAAGGGCTAGGGCTAAGTTACGGGTAAGGCCGGAGTTAAGGCTAGGGTCAGCAGTATGGTAAGGGTTAAGGTTTGGATTCGTGGTAACTGTAAGGTTTAAGTTGAGGGTAAACTATGCCCTGCTGAGTTCTTCAGTGCCTGTGACTAACAGAAAGGCTAAGGGAAAAACAAAGATCGGACTGTATGGTGCTACGGTCAAAGGCACCCTGTTTTATAACCGCGAAACGTGAACCTTACGAGCTGCTGACCTCGGATGCTCAACTTATGGTGCCTATGGAAATTTTTACGGCTTCATTTAATGGACCAGGTCTCCAATGTCAGCCTCAAATCTCGATTGGGGACACTTCATGCCAGTGTTACAGTGTGACTTCGGCCTCCCAGACGGTTTCCGCACGTACTCTGATGACCTGGCGGAACATTTTTCCGCGAATTCGTCTTTCGAACACTCTCCCACCAAAAATACTCCGCCACCGTGGTAGCCAATTAAAAAACAGATGTGGTTTTGCCTGGCGTCGCCGGTTACGGAAATGGAGCGCAGACTGGGACACCAATTTTGAGTGTTTAGACAACTTTAATTTCCGAGTAGTTTATTACGAAAACAGCAGTCAGCATACAGAACATGCTGAAATTCTATATAAAGTTGCAATCCCAATCACTGTCGTTAAATATGCTGATCATATTTGATCAGGAAAAATGAAGCTGTGCGAACTGGTTTATTTTCGCCCATCACCATAAAACGACATAATTACTTTCGTTTCTGTATCATGTGCCGTAATATCTGGAGCTACCACTTCTTTGAATGCTGATACTTCGAACTAGCCATTTCGTCCAGACCAGGGCCATGAAACTAGATGGAAGCCTCACGGTCCAAGGGGCGATCACATATTCAATCCCCAGTGATTTCCACCGTCAACTGTTTCATGAGTTGACTCGTTTTCGGCCAGGTTGCAGTCAAATGATGCAAAGCATTTATCAGGCAATAGGTTTTCTCTATCTACTGGCTGTGTTTGGCTGTGTTTCCTTCTGCTTCATATGCAGGTTCAATACTCCTGAGCGTCGCTCTTAAATAAGTCTAATAAAAATGTTTAGGTTTGAACCCGGGCCACTTATGACCTCAATCGCAAAATCAGACTGTAATCGATTTGTTTATGTAACTTCATGTACATGCGGTCTTCAACTCAGCCAGAGCAAAGATTAGCGGTTTACCTTAGTCGCGGATTTGTCAGCAGCGTGGCGAGACGTTTTCTTCTCTTAAAAATGGTGTGCTCCCGGTTTCTCTCAAAAGCGTCTGATGGCTCTACAGATGAAATGATTGTTGCGGCATTCGAACATGGTTTGTCACAAGTATCGCTCAGACACGTTCAAGGCGCATGCGCATTACGACCTACCATTTATCATGGATACTGAGGACCACTCCAATTGGCAACATGTCGAGCACAATTCGCACACATTCGGTTTTCAGAGACCGGAGCAAGCTTTGTTAAAAGTAGAAACCCTCATGCTCAAGCACTAACTAGATATGAAAGAATGGCTGCTGCATCATAGTTGCACAGCAGCGAAGCCAAAGGAACAGCACCAGCAGAAATTCTTTTTAAGGGGAGAAAGGCATTGGGTGTCAAACACAGTTTTATACGCCTCTCTTGGTTATGTAAATTATAAAAAATTGGTAATACTCCATGACGACAGTTCAACCGTCATTGCTGACTATGTCCACCGTGTGCCACACGGCATAGGGACGGTGTACTTGTACTTGTTACGGCTGCAATCATGCCTGAGCTAGCCAGGCCCGATGCTGCCACGGATTGTGCGTCTCCATGCGTGACAATCCGTGGTGGCAAACCTGGACACCTCATTCCATTCTCTTCGCCAATGATGGACGCCGAGTATCGAAGGTTCAGGAACAACGAACTGTGTCGAACCTAGTTTTACGCTGACCCCCTCTTCGACGCCTCTAATTGAGTAATGGAGCCGGATCGAGGGCAGTTACACTTAGCTCGTGCGGTGGGCGACGAAGAAAGTGCCCAAACCACCTCAGTCTTCGTTCTTGGGTGGCTTGGGATATCCTTACGATGTTTGCGCAGCGAGTGCGGACTGTCTTATTTGAGACACAGTTGGTGTACTTCACTTGGAGGATGGTTCTCAAGCAGTGGTGGTCAAATGCCTCCAGTTTTCGTTCATCTTTCACGCGTATAGCACAGCATTCATAGCCATAGAGAAGGACAGACGCACGGTACATGCAAATCTTTGTGGCGATGGAAATGTCGCGTCGTGTCCACAGGTACTTTCTAAGGCTTGAAAAAACCCGACTAACAGCATTGATTCGGGAGACAGACCATTTCATCCTTACTCTGTCCATTCGGCAGCAACCTCGCCTCAAGGTATTTGAAACTGCCTACCCCTGCAAGTTGACGGTGATCAATCACGAGAGGTGCCTTCTCCTGGGCAGAGATGCAGCTTGAAAATACTTTGGTCTTCTCCACGTTTGTGGGCAAGCCGACCGATTTAGCGACCTCATTCACCCGCGACACCATAGACTACACATCACCAAAGCTTAAAGCTAGTAAGGCGATATCATCTGCGTAGTTGAAATCAGTCAACCGGCGTCCGGTTGCAAGCTCAAAACCGTCCTCTTCATGCAGGGCATTCCCAAAAATCCAGTCAATAGCTTAGTTAAACGGAATGTGCGACAGGATACAACCTTGTCGAACGGTGACTTGCGCGTGAGTTATTTTTATAGTGGTAGTAGACTTGCACTGCATCTACATCCCTCTCTCCTCCTTCTCATCCACTTGGATCCGTCACCCTGACCAAGTCAAGAAGCCCGGAGGTGGGAGAGATTGCAGATGGCTGGTGCGGCAAGAAACCACACCTAAGCTTGTCACCACACTGGCATCGATCCCACTCAGTGGGAGTGCCATATGGGCCGTATTAAGAATCAGTTATTGCAGCCTGACTGTTAGTCCACCAGTCGGCTAATACACACAAAAACACTGGGTTGACTTCGAGGTCTGAGTTGAAATATTATTTGGCAACCTTCCAAGCCATGGCTTTTAGTGTTCCCTGATAATCTGAAGAACGTCAGATTGTTTATGGAGAGGATTAGACACAGAGAGTCGACCTCACTCACTCTGCGCTTTCCCGTGCACTATTCGATTGTCTGATTCAGTAAATCATCTGATGTTGAGATTAGGAGAGGTGGCTTAAAAATCTAGAACAGTTCGCCTACGTGTGCCACACACACACAACCTGCCCCCAAACCACACGTTAGGATTTCACAAAAGCTGGTAAACTGCTCGGATCACATATGTGGCAGAGGAGCCACATGGAGAAGGAGCTGAAAAACGCACTTTCCATTTTCCTGAGGCGTGCCTTATTCGTGCCTGCAATTTTTGGATATCGGACGTGCTCATGTGTGATGTACGTGCTGGTATGGAGATATTCTTGATATGGTATGGTCGATTGTGTTCTACCGCAGGTGTTCATGGAAGCGCATTTGACCGAATAGGCTCATGTGGTGCTTTTAATGTGCATGGACAGTTTAGGTTAGTGGAGGCAGGCACAATGGGTTCATGCTTGTGCTCCTGGCACTGGTTCATGCATTTTTGGTGATGGTAGTCGTTGAGGGGGCGTCCGCTGAGTCTTCTCACCGGTGACCAGAGTGGAAGCTGTGGTTGTGGTGGTGGTGGTCATCGTCATAGCGGGTGTTGGGGTTGGACGTGCGGTTATCAATGACCGCGGCACATCGGGAGTTTGTTCATCGGTGATGGGAGTGGTCGTCGTGGGGCCGAAACGCCGATAGGAGCGTTTGTGCAGATAGCAGTTGGGGTTGTCAGGTTGTTGCTGCATTGGGTCTGGAGAAGTGCGACGAGTCCGATCTGTTCACGGCATGGTCATTGGCAGCCTGGGCAAGTTAGAAAGGCTTGCGTGCTGGCATTGTGGATCGGAGGCGCTTGAGACTTACGAGCCGCTCTTTTGGTTTTCGCAGCGGTGATCCGGTTTGCATCATAGATTGCCAACCCAGTTCCTTGGTCTTCACCAGGACAGTCGGCCCTGGGCGACGTCCTCCCAGGTCTCCGGTTGATTCTCAGGCGCTTCAGAGAGCTCTTCGTCCCTTTGCCTGGGTAGCTCACACTTTCAGCCAGAAAACAGAGCTTGCTTTCGCGTCCAGTTTTTTTCCAACACTATAAGGTCACCTGCTTTGGCTACAAGGCTGACAATTTTGCGTAGCTTGGCCCCAATTATTTGTATGAAGGGGTAAAAAGTAAAAACTTTTATTCCTGGAAAGTTTTTATCATACAATTTTAAGAAGTGGACCACGTCATCCCGACAACTCGATGGCCCGAGGTGGCCTTCACAGATGAACAGAAATTTCGCTGATGAAAGCTCACCGATCGCTAACGGATCTCACTCGTCCCGATCGGCCTTGAGGCCCACTCTCGAGCCCCGTCAGCAGCCGCACAGCAGCTAATTGAAGTAGAATAGGCAGATGAACAATACCAACAAAGACCAGGGAGACAGCAATTTAATTTTGATTGCCTGAGAGTTGGAACAGTTATGTTAACTATTTGGCAAGAAGCCTAATACTGACAGCAGGAGGTGATAATATGACAAGTTTGAGAGCTTTTAGTTTGCACACGAACCTGTAGTTATTATTGCTACAGGGAGAGAAGAGAGCTTAGCCACACTCCCGGTACAAATACCGGTCTTGCGTGGCTCATCCTTTTTACTTCAAGCATTGATTGAAGAAGTTTTATTACTTCTTGCCCTTGATTAACTCATTTTGGGATGAAATGCTCTCTCGAGGCATTCTTTCTCGCTAACGCGGACAGAACCCACTGCTCATTTTCAAATCTATCGCAGAGTAAAATCATTACTTTTGGAACCATACTCAACGCCTATCAGTTGGTAGGAAAGTAAGTGTAAATGCATCGGGCCTTTAATGTCAGTAGAAACGTATGGTCGACATTTTTTAGTAGATGCTGCTTATAGTACTCTATTTCTGCATTAAAAAGTAGAAAACGATCATACTTGTATCAGATACTGTATTTTAAAATTATGGGCTGATTTGTGGCGAAATTCTGACTTCCGTTTAGACGACAAATCAGGTTCAATAATTCACCACGATCTTTATTTTTTCATTTATTTATGCATTTTTTTAAAAATGGTTTTTAGGTGCAACTCGATTCCCCCGGACAACAAATTGAAAATCACCGCCGTGCAGCAAGCGACTGGAAGCACTGGTGAGTCAGTTGTCGCGTACCTTTTATTACTAGCTTAGTAGTAGCTTATGCCAAGTGTAAATGCGATAGCCTGCTGCGACCTATTCTGATTTATTTGCACACAACTATGCGGCTGCCTGCAATAATTATAGGTTAGGACTCCCAGATTAAAGCGATTGGCCATATTCCGTCATATAAGAGAAGAGCGAATGCCACCGTCTTCCCCCCAAATCAGGTCAAGTAAAAAAACACCGTTACAACATACTACTAATTTGCTTTCACCAGAAGCCTAAAGTGCGATAGTCTTGATGAAAAAGAAAAGAACATTTTTGGCACCATTCGTTATGGCAAACTTGACATACAGCTTCCCTGTTTACTTTAATTAGACTTTTGCTATGGCTTCTGTCTGTCTCGCTCTACCTCTCTCTCTCTCTCTCTCTCTCTCTCTCTCTCTCTCTCTAAGGACAGTTTTGCCCTCTACAATGCTAAATGTTAGGTTGTTTATAAAGTGGACGACGAAAACTTCCTCCGGCAAGCTGTCACTTGTAACAGAACATTTTTTGAAATGAAAGTGCAAACTATCACTCCTTGTATTGATTTTTACTTCGTTGTTCGTTCTAATAACCTAAGAAATCCACTTAGTTTACTTACATTTTAAATAACTATTTGATATAAAACAGCCTTATGTATAGGTGTATTTTTTAAATAGCTAATAGAAAAACTAGCAGTTTGGCCCTTGTGTGTGAAATATTTGATAGGAGTTTTTGTGGCGTGTAGTTTTTACGTAGACCTTTGTTTTTGCCTCTAGTATCAAGCTCACCAAACGAGAAGAAAAAGAAGAAAAAGGAAGAAGGAAAGGTAGTTTCGAATATCGTTGATTTACTGAGCTGCATTTACTGCATGTACTTTCATGCGTACAATTTCTCCCAATGTGATTTCTAGTTCATGTAACTTGTCAACTAGCAACTGTAATCCAAGAGAATCACACGACACATGTAAAGCAACATGAATAGAGGGGATTTCAAAAATTTGCCATCCTGGGATCCGCCTCGTAAAGCTTATTTTTGATTCTGTTTGAAAAGTCAATATCCTTGGACTTATACGGCGTGATTTCCTCCTGTCCCTAAAAACTATGCATCTTGCTGGAACGAGTTATTTATTTACAGTCTAAGGGCACACAAGTGTGTCATTGTCACTGATTAACCACTTAGAGCAAAATCTTTTACTCGGAGCTCTCTTTGTTCTTATATGACAATCATTTCCATCTTTATGTATTCCATTACGAAGGGTAGTCGGTTTTTCTGTGGTTCCAGACCCTAGGAAAATGATGTTTATTAGCAAAGTCAATGTGGCCTTCAACCCTTGCTGCATTTATTGCCCTGGCTTTTAATCTGAATCATGTCGTTAATAACAGGCTGCTAAACGGATTAAAGACCAACGTAGATTACTGTATTATTATAGGTTTACCTACACCCATTATAGAAAGCAAGGGGCTGTGGCCAGTTCCCTCACTCAGTGAGCAGCTTCCGCGGCCGGAGGAGGGTTGCAAACCAGTTAGCACCTCACGTCTACTGGCCGTAATCGGTCGCCGCATTCATGACTCAGACCCTTAACTAGCCGTACGGGCAAACATCTCCATTCATTTTTGGTTCTCCGAGGTCCTCCCTGCCCTCATGCCATATGTTTCATGGGAAGGAGTGGTGATATGGGAACTTGTTGGTGGCGCCTGAGAGGGTGGGGAGGGGTCTCAGACCTTCATCACTCTGTGGCTATAAATCGTTCATCTGTCACCCTGGCTGTGCCCCATAGCACACACACACACACGCGCGCGTGTAGAGACAGACAAAAAGGTGAGAGGAGGACGAGAGAGCAGGAAAAGCCAAGCCCTCTTCGTCGGCCTGGCGTCTAAGCGTCGTCGACAGCGCCACAGTGGCGGCGATGGCGGTATCCATGCTGACGTGCGGGTTCACCTTGTCGGACCGCCGGCGCGGGGTTAACACCACACTGACGGTCCTACCCCGCTCCGGCGGCTGCTGCTACTGCTGCGACGCCAGCCCTGTCTGGCCACCATACAGCCGCTGCGTCAGCACTGCCGCGTCGATACCACACTTCCCTCAATTTCTCTCTCTCTCTCACACACACACATAAGACAGTTCGACCGTCATATTACGACGATGTCCACCGTATGGTCCATGGAAGTGTGGTGCAGGGACGGTGACTTGCGCGTGATTTAGTTTAAATTGATAGTAGCATTGCGCTGCATCTACCGCACTCGCTCCTCCTCCCCCACCTGAGCCCGTTGTCATGACAGAGTCAAGAGGACTGGAGGCGGGAGAGGGCGCATGTGGCCCCTGGGCGTACCACCACACCTGGCTCGGATCCCACGGAGTGGGAGTGCCAGAAAGGCCACATTAAGAAGGAGCCATTGCAGCCTGACACTCAGTCCGCCAGACATCCCTGGCGCACAAACGCAAGCACTGGGCCGACCACGGGTTCCGAGTTATCCTGTCAGTTGGCAACCATCCAAGCCACGGCTTTTAGCGCACTGTGATAATTTCAAGCGCGTCAGCTTGTTTAAAGTGAAGAAAATGCGCTGAGCCGTCGACCACATTCTCTCCCTCACCCCCACAATCAGACCACTGTCCGAGCCGGTCAGTTGTCTGATGTGGGAGTTGGCGCATTGGCTGACGGGTCGGTGTACCCTTCTTCGACCTGACCCCATAACGCACTCACCAGGATTCACTAACTCAGTGGATATGAAAGAGCCATCGCCGTCTGACTCCCAGTCCATTGGTCAGCCACTCGACACACACAGCGCATACACTGGGCCGACGGCGTGAATTGGTGTAAACGTCAGATTGGCAGCCTTCCAAGCCACGGTGTCTAGGAAACCGTGGTATTCTCAGGTACGGGATGACGGTGAGAGTGTTGTCTTTTAATTAGTATAGGTAGTGTGTGCTGATGTGGTTTAGACTTCGCTGGTTTACCGCAGGTTTTCGTGGAGGCGCATGCGTCCTCATAGGCCCATGCGGTATTTGAATGTACGGGAGCAGTGAGGGCAGTGGAGGCGAGTGCGTCGACTGTATGTCGGAGAGGCTGGGGGGGATGTCATTCATAGTAGTGGGGGTGGCAGTGGCGGTAATAATGGCAGGAGCGGAGGGTGTGCATGGGGTATCGGTGCTGTCGGCATTGCGGTGAATCCCACTGACATGGATGCGCATATGACCGAATAAGCCCATGCGATGAGTGGGTGCGCGAGGACAGTGAGGGCAGTGGAGGTGGTGATCTCTGCTGTTTGTTGGTGCTCCAGGCACTGGTTCACCAGTCTCTGTACGAGGGATTCGCAAGTGCTCAAACAGGCCAATGCATGAGGTGAATGTGGGTCGCAAGAAGGACAGTTTAGAAGAGAGTCCAAATCGCTGGTGGTGATGGTGGAGGTTGCGGTGGTGAAGGCAACAGGCGATGAGTAGAGGGATGTGATCTCTATGATGGTGGGAGTATTGGAATTGATGCCAGGAGTGAGGGTGGGATAGTCTGATGGAGGGTTGGCAGAATTTGACGTAGAAATTGGAATTGTCGGATTGTTGGTGCATTGCGTCCGAAGATGTCCAACCAGGCCGATTCGCGCGCGGAAGATGCCTTGACAGCGCGGGCATGTTGTCAGGGCCTGAGCATCGACGATATTGGTCCGGGGCGCTGGTGACTTTCTTGCCGCTCTTTTGGCCTTGGCGGCGGCGATCCGGTTGGCCTCAGCTTTCTGAACCAGTCTTCACGGATCTTCTCCGTGCCCGGTCTATCCTGGGCGAGGTCTTCTCAGGTCGTCGGGTTGATTTGCAGTTACTTCAGCGATTTCTTCAAAGTGTCCTTGTAGCGTCGTTTTTGATCGCCCTGTTGGCGAGCATCTGTAGCGACATCTCCGTAGAAAAGTTCTATTGGGTAGTCGCTCATCGTCCATTCTTACCAGGTGGCGGCTCCATCGCAGTTGCACTTGCCTCAGCATGGCATGGATGCTGAGGATTCCGGTCCGCTCCAGGACTCCCGTGTCCGGTATCCTGTCTTGCCATCTCAGCTTCAGTATTCTGTGGAGGCTGCTGAGATGGAAGTTATTCAGCTTCCTGGCTTCGTTCGAGTAGACCGTCCATGTCTTCGCTTAGTGAAGGAGTGTCGTCAAGACGAAAGCCTTGTACATCTTCAGTTTGGTGTTCAGGTGAATACCTTGGCGATTCTATATGGAGGCCTGCAGTCGGCCGAAGGCCTGACTGGTTCTGGAGATCCGTTGGACAACCTCGTCATCGATTCTCGTGTTGCGTGACAGCGTGCTTCCTAGATAAGCGAAGGTTTCCACGTTTTTGAGTTGAGCACCGTCAACATTGATTCGGGGAGCATTGCATTCCGCGCTGGGTGGTGGCTGGTGCATGACAACCGTTTTGGCTGTACTGATTGTAAATCCAAAATCGGCGCAGCCTGCGGCCAAGAGGTCCATACTCCTTTGCATGTCCTCCTCCGTCATGGTGTTAAGGGCGCAGTCGTCCGCGAAGAGCAAGTCATGGACTGTAGTCGTAGACACGCGCGTTGAAGACTGTATATGGCGACTGTTGAGAAGGTGCGCGTCAGTTCTATAGGCGATGCGGATCCCAGGCTGCTCATCACGGTAGGCATCCATCAGCATAGCAAATAACATGAGAATGAAGAGGCTGGGGGGCCAATACGCAGCCCTGCTTCACTCCGTTGGTCACTGCGAATGCTTCGGATACCGTCCCGTTGTCAGTGACGCGCGCCGTCATCCCGTCATGAAGCTGACGCACCATGTGCGTGAACCGTTCAGGACAGCTGAATTTCTGCATGACTTTCCACAGTCCGTTGCGTTTCACCGTGTCAAAGGCTTTCGTTAGATCCACTAAGGTAGTGTATAGGTAAGTCCGCATCTCCTGGCACTTCTCTTGTAGCTGGTGGGCGGCAAAGATCATATCGGTTGGCCGCAATGTCGACGGATACCACATTGGCTTTCCGGGAGCAGGCCCTGCGCTAGATGACCGTTCAGACGATTAAGAATGATACGGGTGACGATCTTCCCGGCGATTTTGAGCGATGAGATGCCTCTGTGATTATCACAGAGTTGCCGGTTCCCCTTCCGTTTGTAGAAATGGACGATGGTCGCGTCTTTGAAATCCTGAGGAACTTGTCCTTGGCGCCACATCTTCTGGAAGAATGTTGTGAGTTATGCCATCAGCCGGGGCCCACCGTGCTTGTAGACTTTCGGTAGGATTGCGTCGGATCCCGGTGCTTTACCGCTGGAAACCAGTTGCACGGCCCGGATGGTTTATGGTAGGGAAGGCGGCAGATCCAGGTCAGTGTTCGTGTCCACTTGAGGGAGCCGGTAAATGGCAGCATTGGAGATGGCTGATGAGCAATTAAGGACACTTCTGAAGTGCTCGGCCTAGCGCTTAAGAATTCGCGACTTCTCCGTCATCAGTGTTGTGCCGTTAGAGCTGAGCAGCGGTGCGTTGCATTGCGGTCCGCATACCCCTGGATTTCCTGAGCCTTTCAGAGCATCCAGGCATCCTGCATCTTCCCGCAGCCGTTATTGTGCAAGGCGCCGGCATCTGAAGAAGGCTTCTTTGTTGGCGTCAGTCCGAAGGTCCATGTAGGCTTTGTGTAGTCCATTCTTCTCCGCGAGTAAGTTGCTGATGTCGGCGTCATTGTCATCAAACCAGTCCTGGTGTTGATGGCGGGCGCGTCCATGGACTTCAAGGGCGGTGGACTGGATGACATTTCGCAGATGACACCATCGTACCTCCACGGTAGCATTATCATCTGGAGCATGCAGGTCCTCCAGTTTCTCGGTTATTTGGTTGCTTAAATAAAAACAGTGAGCGAGCAAATTTTACAAAAGAGTATTTAGCTTACCTGGCGGCCTCTTACCTTGGGGCCTTCGTCGGGGTTGCAGTCGGAGCCTCATCTGGGAGATGTTGAGGCGGTGATCTGTCCAACCATCGGAATCGCAGATCGCCTTGGTTACCAGCACGTCCTGTTGATCTCGCCTCTGGACGATGGCATAGTCCAGCAGATGCCAGCGTCGCGACCGAGGTTGCATCCACGTGACCTTCTACCGCGTCTGAAGGCGGAAGAAGGTGTTAGTCAGCAGGAGACGGTGTTCTGCACACGTGCGCAGAAGAAGGAGGCCGTTAGCATTGCAGCTACCGAGACCGTGGGGACCCAGCACTCCCTGCCAGGCAGCGTGGTCCGTCCCGACGTGGGCGTTGAACTCACCAAGGACAATTAACCTGTCCACCTTCGGCACAGTCGTCAGCAGGGCATGCAGGTCCTCGTAGAATTCGTTCTTCGCCGCATCAGAGCTCGTCATTGGGGGAGCGCAGGCGCTGATTATGGTGGTGAATTGGTCTCCCGAAGAGGCAGGCGGAGGCTCATCAGGCGATCATGGATACCCTGCGGCAGACAGGGCAGACGTCCCACGATGTCGTTCCGGATGGCAAAGGCAACAACAGCGTCGCGTTGCTCTGCATGTGGCCGGCCGCTCCAGAAGAAGGTGTAGCCGGCACCCACCTCCTCCAGCTGACCCTGCTCCGAGAATCAGGTCTCGCTGAGAGCAGCAATGTCCACCTTGTAGCGTGCCAGTTCCCGAGCGACTAGCACCATCCTCCGTTCCGGCCGGTTGCTCCTAGGATTGTCTAAAAGGGAACGAACATTCCAGGCTGCTAGTGTGAGTGGACTCACCCGAGCAGCCTAGAGGGTATGGCCAGAGGGATGGGGACGGGGTATTGTTGTTTGTTTAGTTTTACGACAGTGTATTTTGCGACCTTCGAGCCGTGGCCGGCTGCAGAAGACGTGATAACCAGCATTTGTTTAGGGCACATTTTCTAGCCCCTTCCTCCGCGAGGAGGCAAGTAGTGCTGTCCCTAAATAGGGCTGCTCGGACATCCCAGACGGCTGCCGAACTCCACTATGGGTCACGGTTTTGTTTTAGTAGGAGAACGACCCGAGTTAGCGTGGGCCGCCTATGGGGTTGCTGTCACCCCCACCGTAGGACTTTTTGAGAGGGGGGAGGTGGGAAGTTCGGGAGTCAGACATACCGAGTGTGGAGGCACACACAACACCGGAGACCCTCACCTGGTTTAGCCAGCCGGTCGTGATGGTTGCCCGGGGGTGTGGCCGCTGGGAAGAACGCAACTTCGAGGAGCCACAGGTGAGAGTTGGGTACCAGTAAGAGGCGGCCACAGGAGCATTCACCATCTGTACGAGACAAATGGAGCAACCAAATGCTATATGTGTGGTGCTACCCCTAACTAGTACTCCTACACCCCCGGTCACACACACGACAGTTCAACCGTCGTAGTCCGACGATGTCCACCGTATGCTCCATGGGAAAGTGGAGCAGGGACGGTGACTTGCGCATGATTTAGTTTAAAGTGATAGTAGACTTGCTCTGCATCTAACGCACTCTCTCCTCCTCCCCCACCTGAGCACGGTGTCAAGAGAGAGTCAAGAAGACCGGAGGCGGGAGAGGACGCAGGTGGCTGGCGCGGCTGGGTCCTCTAAGCCCTAGCCGCCCCTAGGCGTGCCACCAGACCTCCATGTTCGGCATTTGTTATGGGAGCGCAACCCGAATAACGCCTGCCGTGCCCTAATGTGGCCCCAGTGTTGGTCCAACGCATCTACCACGTGGCCCGTTTAGGGGGCACACACACACATAGACTCACGCGCTCGTCCTCTTGCTGCCTCCTCCTGAATCTCTCATCCTCTCATCTCGATTGGTGCAAACTCCAAGGAACTGGAAACAGTAATTATTTATTTTGTGAGATAATTTCCTACCCTTTCGGGGGGGGAGGGCAAATCTGCTCGGAGGGAAAGTATTCACCTAGACAGAAGAATGGCGCACCAATTCATGTATCTGCGGAGAATGGGATCAGCACATGTTAGTATATCAGCTCCAACCTGGTATTGGTAAGCCTTTTGTATTCTGAAACTTCGGTAACGGTAGGTTATGTACAACACCAAGAAAGCCAGAAACCCGAGACTCGTGTTTTGCTTTATGCCCGAAGACGAAAAAGTGTGCAATTCGCAAATATTTCATGCCAGAAGAATTATCCTTTTTAACACCGATGTAGAAGCAACAGGATTCTACCTAAGTCTGCGCAGATGAGACTGGTAATGAAGTCATCCCAGGGCTTTCAAGCCGCTATCCGCTATGGCTATCAAATTCTTGGAGCCTTGATAACAGGTGTGTACTATCGCATTCGTAAACTTCAAAGAGAAAAAAGAACAACACGAGAGATTGTGCAAGGACCTTACACAGATTATATTGCCTGCTGTAATGATCTACCCGCAAAACCCCCATTACTGCCGGTCGCATAATACAAGATCCTGTGGTTTCTGGCATTCTTCGTGCTTTACATAACCTACCGTTACTGAAACTTCGTTTGCGCGAGCCTTTCTTAGGAACCTGGAACATTTGGTTAGAAAAGGCAGCTGAAACCCCCTCCCTGGTAATGTCAATGGCCTTTATTATGCCCGTTTGAGAAGTGTGGTCAGTTGTTTGGCGCCAATGTACCTCGCGTAATCGAAATGCGTTGTATGCACTTCCCAATGACAGGTTTTCAGGGGGAATCATATATAATTTCTGTGTTTGTTGCTCACCGTTGCCTACTCAGTTTGTATTTCTTCCTGCTAATCTGCCAGGTAGAGCCGCAGATCTACAAGCCTATGAAGACCTGCGAGGGAGCCTCCGTTACCACACCCCCGTCCACGGAGAAGACAGACATTGGCTATTTGTTTATATGCAAGGAAGATAAGCTGATGCGGATCCCGATTAAATTGGACGTCGATCGAAAGGAGGAGAGATATATGCAAAATGCAAGTCTGGGTGCCTACTACTCGTCCTTTCAAAAATACGCCGTAATTTGTGGCTATCGCGGACTCTTCAAAGTTTCTTGCAAGTGTAAAAGATGCACTGATTGAAAACTGCCTCTACTTATAATGCGAGTGAGATCATGTGAAGTATACTGTTCCGTGGGGTCTGCTAATTCTCCTCAGATGTACTTGGGAAAATGGGCAGGGCATGACTTTAGCTATCCTGTCAATGCCCGCTGAAGGGGAAAACAAATCGGATTCTTCGGACTCTGTCGCCCGTCCGCACACCGGTCATGCCTATTACAGATGCTGAAAGAAGGATCGAAATAGCCCCGGGGCAAGGGGACTATACGGAAAAAAGTATAAGGCTAAGATAGGGTGAATTTGTAGAATAAACATTTTTAATCATATTTCTGTGGTCAACAACTTGATCAGTTTGTCCTTCATGAGATCGCCAGACATTTTCTCCTCTTCACTGACAACATAAGCAATTCCTATAGCAGTGCACCGAGTTTGCCTGCCCCTAAACTTCCTTTGCATTCCACTAGTAATCCATCGTACATAAAGGAAATAAATAATTTGATAAATAAAGTATTCTAGCAAGTAACTAATCTGTGAATTGAATCTGAACTCCGAAGCCGCAAGCAGAGACCAAGGGCATATTTTATCTTAGCCCATTTTGAACTGACAGTTTGTTAAGTCTCTTCTCATGGGGTTTTGCTTTGCGGAATATGCGGGATATAATGCATTAGTTTCTTAGGGTTGGGGTGATCCACCGACAGTCTATCTGACTTCTATGAATTTCAAGTAGATGAGCACTTTTGTTTCTGTTAACCTTCATTATAACGTGTCACATTTCCGGTTGAACTTCCTCTGATGAAAGCCTTTGCGAACAAAATCCTTTCCAATAATTCGCCGATACTATAGCTTGATGTCTTTTAACCCATATTTAGATTTCGGCTGACTGCGGTGCGATGAAGTACTTAAAGAGCTCAAAGGATTTGCGCTTTGTTTCAATGCGAAAGAAAGCGATGGAGGAAATTGACATGGACCTTAAAGATCTCTTTGAAAACTGCGATTGGGTGAAAGTGGCTGATGGATCACTCTTTAAACCTTGTGGTGAAGGTGGGTTGCTATTATAGTCCCGTTGCTTAATAAGAAAAGCCGATGGGCTGTTGTGGCCACCTGGATTTGTCTATATAAAGGCGATTGGAGTAAGTAGATGGTATATTTAGAGTATTCCACGTCGCCTACGTCTAGAAATGCCAATCGATAGGAGCTGTTGTTTCCAGCCTTAAACGGAGGTGAAACGATTGGGGGATAAAAAATGCACATGACAGTTCCTGGGCAGATCCTTTCTGCAGCCATGAGTGCTTCCCTGGAGTAGTAGTAGTAGTAGTAGTAGTAGTAGTAGTAGTAGTAGTAGTAGTAGTAGTAGTAGTAATAGTAATAGTAATAGTAGAAGTAGTAGTAGTAGTAGTAGTAGTAGTAGTAGTAGTAGTAGTAGTAGAAGAAGTAGTAGTAGTAGTAGGAGTAGTAGTAGAAGTAGTAGTTGTAGTAGCAGAAGTAGTGGGACCAAACATGTAATTACACACAAAGGTGATGTAGACCCGTACGTATGCTCTATATTTGTACCCTCCTAAAGCAAGGTTTGCAGTTCTGTACAGTGAACACAAGATGTAAGCCTGGCCATATTTCACCGTGTACTATATATGTCCATGTTTTTCACTGTTTCCGCCTTTATCCTTTCCAGTTGCATTTAATGACGATATGAGGACTCACAAAATGGCTGAAAATCGCTGCGTTCCCAAGGTTCCAGCGTCTGATGTTTCAAGACAGCCAAACGAGAGCTCTACCTATCCACGGGCAGAGGAGGCCCTGGACTATCGTACGGGTTTTCTGACTTCTCAGGAAGCGGAAACACGTATTTCAACTAATCAGTCCTCATTAAAAAGGCCTTTCATGCGCATGAACTCCACCAAAGATGCCACAGACAACCAGATGGATCAGTCTAGACTCGGGAAAAGTAACCTTCAAAGGAGTCCCTTCGAGTCAGTCAAAATGTGCAAATCTACTGCAGTTCCCAAATCCAAGACACCACCACGTATGTTTCTGCTAATATTTAATTTCCTTTTGATTGTTTCAGTGAGTTCTTTTCGTCTTTATTCGCAGCTTCTAAACGAGCCAACACCGAAAGCTCTCTGATAGAGACTCTTATGCTTTTTTGGTCCTGTTGAACTATAACCTCCATTCAAAATTGAATAGCTCTTGTACATTTTCCTCGTATTCTTTAACCTGCTGCTACTCCTTCCGATTCATGTTAGCTTCTGAATGCTAGTGTTTATTTTTCCGATTTTTAATCCGATAACTTAGACAATTTGCACATTGAGTTGGTTAGTTTATGCGGCCCCATTCTGTGAGTTGAACCAGTTACGCCAAGCCCTTGCCTATTTCCGATGGATTAGGCACCGAGTTTCCGGTTTCGCGCACATGCGCAGGTATGCCCAGTATGCTACTAAGATCGAAAAATCAGTAGGCATGTATGCGATACACGATAGATTTGGGCGAAATGCCAGGCTGTGCACTGCGCCCAAGCAAAAATCCTTGATCTGTTACTGCCTGCCTAACATAGTAGGTGTGGCAGGTGGTGAAAGAGGTATAGAGGTCAATTCCATACAAGTCTTTCTCGTTATAATCTAATTCTAACATATGTGCTTATTTTCTCGCCAAATCCCCTGTTCTGGGGTAATTTTCACCAAGTTGGAGTAATCATCGTGAAGTCAAACTTAATTGGCCCAAGGTTACTTCAGCGAGGGCTGTGCGACTGCCATTCAGTCATGACGCCTGGCCTATCTGATCGTCCAGTATCCTGCTTCTAGAGGCATGGCCCTGTGATAGCTCTGGTTTTGGTTCATGGAATCGCGAACAAGCCTTCTCCACTAATGACACGTGGGTATCTATTAGGACTGGGTCAATTGAATGTTTTGAGAGAGTCTAAACTGCATATGATCGAGCACAGTTTTAGAAATACCCTTAAGACCTAGCATTAATCCGTACTTAATGAAGGATGAATACCTCTTAGTAGGTAGTTAAAGTGACACGCACCATGGAAGCATCAGTATACTCAAGTGGCTCTGTAGGTGGCTTTTAGAACAGCTTTATTGATGCAGCATCCGACGTTCTTTACGGCTGACAGAGTTCTTTTGTCGCTCATCTTGGCAATATTCAGCAGCTCATCATCCGGGCACAGCAACAGGTACCGGCGGGGTCGTTTTCAGACCCGCCATCTTGACGGTGCCGGGACTGACGCCGGCACGACTTTCAAGCTGTTGGACCAGCCCTGCCAACGCAATCTTCCAACTGGAGACACCCCTTGACTGCCACCGAGAAAACAACAACCTCCTGTTGGGCAGTGCACAAAACTTCGGTACCGTCGGAGGCCCTGAAGCAGCAATGACGGCGGCGGTGGCCATGAAGCCTGTTCACCAGCCGAAGCTGGATTCGCAGGTCGTTTAGCTCCTCTGTGACTTGCTGCCATAACCCGCTTGGCTGACAATACATCTCAGTGTATAGAATCTGGGAATTCATATGCTTTACAAGTAAACTGTTTTCATCTGCAGGTGGCAATTGCGGTCAATAAATGGAGGCTATTAACGAGGAATGAATAGAAAGCTTTTAGGGTGGGAGAGGTAGCACATACTATTGACCTTGAAGATGTATTTTGATAGACAGCACAAGACCCCACACACCTAGGAATTTGCTGAATCGATAACCAGTTTCCTTTGATAACATTTTTATTTGCACTCCTTTCTTCCTAAATGGATATACTTTCCGGCATGCTAGATCCACTTTTTTATAGTTTTTAAAACATTGACCGCTCGGTCACTGGTTGACTGCTTTGAGGCGTGGCCTAATTACCGAATACAGTTGAGATGTAACCACATACGCACAATTATCAGCCTTCACATGTATCGCAGATACTCATCCCTGGTGGGATACTGGCTGAATCTTTCCCACCTAAATCGTCAGCATCACGATTTCTTCACCGATTTTGACGTTTGATGTGGTAATGGTTCCGAAACTTCAGGCTAATACAATTGTTGTTTCAGCGAAGGGGTCCTGCTCTTCTTATTTGTTTCCTGGAACCCACTTTTTCGCGTATAATAGCAAATTGAATCGCCAATATCAGTCAGTAGCGAAAAAGTAAGTGTGTGATTTACCTTTGTGTACACGCATTGGTCGTCTGTGAGTGGCAAGTATTATCAAGCAAGCTTTATAATTAAGCCTTTCTCCTGCGACGGTTGTACACTGAACACGAAGAGCAAACGTCAAAACCGATGCAGGTTGTTAAACGTTCTTCCCCCGCATCATCACAATTAGCCTTGGGGAAGAGATAGCTTCTAAGGCGTCAGCACGTGTGTGTTCATTGTCCGCCACATTCAAGACCGAGATAGTGCTAAGAACGTCAGATGAGTACACCGATTCACCTTATGATTTCGCGGTCAATATGGACAGTCAACCTTGCAGATGACCGATTACCCCACAATCTCCGTCGGTAACCGTCAAAATAAATCAGTGACTGAAGTCTCTCTGTCCTATAGCAGGTCCCTTCTGTGGGAATTGAAGTTGTATTGGGACAATTTGAACACTAAAATAACCGACCAGGTCTGAAGCTGCAGATCTAATAACTTGTGCAGCTGAATTCCGTTCCGAGTCGCAACGGCCTGGGCGTGCACCTATCTGCTCGTCATTCAAGAACAAACCGACTCGGTCTTCTGGTTGTAGAGAGTTCCAACGGGCTGCCAGCTATGAGACTGCAAAGCGATTAACGGTGGCGGTCTGTGAAGCAACTGCTCCGAACTAATTAGTGCCTACTCCCGTAAGCCCCTTACTCAGAACGGATGCCTGCGACTTGAGACCGCTCGGTGTGTATACACATGCAGTGGTGTATGCGTTTGGGTGTGTGCCTTGCTCCTACAACGGACCACATGGTAGATGCACTGGACCAATACAGGGGCCAGATCAGGGCATTCCGAACGCAGCCATAACATATACCGGCTGGCGTGTGGCGTCAGGTCTAGGTGCAGGCCAACGCCGCGCCAGCCATATGCCCCTGATCCCGCCTTGGGTGGAAACCACACTCAGTGGATGAGGACGGAAAGAGTGAGGTAGATGCTTCACACTTCTACCATTACTCTAAACTAATTCACGCACAACTCACTGTCCCGGCACCCACGGTGATCATCGTTGGAATCGATGGTCGAATTGTAGTGCAAACATGGTTTGGTGACGGGGTCTAGACTGTGGTCTTTCAATTTTGGGTGCATGTGACCGAACAAGCTAATGCAATAAAGGGAGTGTTCTGGGACAGTGTGGACAGCCAAGGCGCGTGTGACGGGTATTTGTTGGGGCTCCAGGCATCGTCTCATTGGTCTCGGTGCGATGAATTCTCAAACGGCCCATCAGGCGAATGTGTGATCTGAAGGTGCAAGGGCAATTGGGTTAGGTTGAACTTGAGTTAAACTTGCTGGTGGTAGACACAGGATGATAAAAGCGTCCTCACTATGACGCTAGTGGTGGCGGTGGTGGTCATGTGTTGCGAAATGAGAGGCTGTCGATCGTGTTACCATTTCAATGCCTGCAGAGATAGATGAGTTCCCGGGGTGTCCACTGACAGTGTGAACATGCTGCCAGGGGTTGAGTGCTGGCGTCATTTGGTCGTAGCAATTGGGCCTTGCGGGTCTCTCCCTTTGCCTTGACTCTGGCTATTCGGTTGACTTCGATGATGGCCACTCCAGGCTTTACGGAAATGTACCACGCCCGTGGATCTTGAGTGAAGTTCTCCTGGACCGAAGAGTTGATTTTGGGTGCTTGGTCGGGTCGCCAATGCGTTTTTAGCTAAGCTTTTATCCGCCATGCCTTTAAACACTCGGACATGTCATCGTCCAACAATCAACCTTGGTATCTCTGCTGCCCGCAAGCCGGCTTCCTCACTGCGCTCAAATATATCCGGAATAAAAGAGCCCTTACCCAAGGACCAGCAAAAAGAATGTCATTTATCGCATTATATGCGCTACCTGCTATTGCGCTTACGCTGATACTAGAGGCCGACTACATGAAACCCGCATTGACGAACATAAACTAGCCGTCCTCCTATGTCACCACTTGTCACTCGTGTTTCCCCACGCCTTTGAGGACGAACATCAATTCAGATGGGAGAGGAATGAAGTGGTCGCTGTGGCGAACACCAAACATGCGCGGGAATTCATCGGAGCTTGGCACTCTACCACGTGGAGCGTCAGCCACCATACCGATCTTGTCGCTCATTACGAGAGTTTGCTTATATACAGCTCATAGACTGACGCCCACAACCTAACGACAGCTGCTAATGCATTCTGAGCCATGTAGAATCTCAGTGTCTCGCCAACTCCCACCATCCAGACATGGCGAACCACAAACGAAATCCCCACCACCTCAAACATCGGCGCATTGACCCTTGCGCCCATCCCGCGTCTACGATCGCTAATCCAGCCGTCTGCAGTACCACAGAATCGCCATCCTCTTTCAACTCCAACAAAGGGAGCCGTAACAGTTCTCTCCACCCCCCTTCCCCACTCCAAATCCTACCAGAATTATGTGCCCACCTATCTCACACCCCAGTTGCCGGTCTGTCGCCGTCTGTCCTGTCGTGCCAACCGGTCTAGTCACTGCAGACGTTATTGGAGATACGCACCCATAAATAATGTCGCACATGGTGGTTGTGGTGGCACGCCGAAATGCCCGTTCCCGGCGCGTCAGCAACTGCTCGCTTTCCCACCTCCGGTCTCATTGATCTGGTCAAGGCACCGGATGCAGGGAGCGACCACCTCGGTTGCATCCCAATTGAAGCGGTGGTCGCAGTCCACGGTGTGCGCAACCACGAGAGACAAGGGATCGCGTCGGCGGATGGCTAGTTTATGTTCGTTTATGCGGTTACCAAGTCGTCCCTGTCTCGATACAGGGCACACCTTCGACTGCGACAAAGGTCGCATCGTTGGAACCTGCACCTCCAAAAAAGGCCGAGGAATTCTTGAGGCCATGCACTCTGATGAAGCATGCATAAATCGGCACATTGAGGTAGACGCCGATCATTGGCACAAACACGACATGAGTCTCGATTGTTAAGTGTTTTTCAAATTTTAATTGTTTCCTGCACATTTACTATAGTCTGACGATGACCTGGGGAACCAGAATAAAAAATTTACTAATAAAGTTTTCCAACGAGCCTATTCACCTTCCAATATATATATATATATATATATATATATATATATATATATATATATATATATATATATATATATGAGAAGAAAAGGCGATCCCATGGACTATAGGTGTATTGTCCTGACGTTTCAAAAGCATACAAGCTTCCATCGTCGAAGGTGAGTATCGTACCGCGCCTCACAGTATTTATAGTGGGTGTTAGCCATTTTGTAACACAGGGTTGATTGTACGGGTTTACCTTAACAGTGTACACTGCAGGGAGGACGGAGTGGGGGAGTCATTAATTGGCTTTGGCGTTCATCATCGGCATACTCAGGAAGCATCTCTGTAGTCACTGGGGCGAAGTAGGGGGGAGGAGGATAATTGCTGTCAGTTGGCATGTCTCTCGTTGAAGGGCGGCGTTTGACAGTTGGCAGCCATGGCTCGCGTCCGCATTGACCTTAATTGGCGCCCTGGGTTGAGAGTCCTGTTTGTGTCCTGATGGTATGTCTCCTCGTCTGTCGGGGTAGTAATTGATGCGGCAGTAATCATGAATGCGCTTTCGTCGGCCCCGAATTGTTGTGTGGTTACGTGCATGTCCGTGCATGGATGCAAACCACCTCACCGATCAGTTACAGGACTCACTCGTCTCGTTGTGCCTTGCGGGCTCACTCTAGAGCCCCGCCAGCAGCCGCAGAATGATAGTACCGACAAAGACAATATATATTGAAATACGGGCATCCCAAGATAGTTAATAAGAAAGGATGAAATTATTTGGGTAACTATAAACTTCAATGCGTAAATTTTCGAAACTGATCCCCCAGATCGTCGTCAGATTTTGGGATGTGTACAGGAACAATTAACTAATTAACCGTGTCCTACGGCAGCCGCTGTTCCTATATTTAGAAACTAACTTTTTATTTGATAAAAAATGCTATAAGCAACTGAAAAGAGCTCCAATAGGATCACCCATCTCTGGTTTTCTTGCCAAAATCAGAATACAGAAACTCGAGGCTACGGCTCTTTCGTTAGTTAATCCTAGCTTATAGCTGCGTTGCGTAGACGACACATTTATTGTCGTTAAAAGGACCGACTGGAAACGCTTCATAACACTATCAACTCCACAATTCCGGGAATTCAGTTCACACTCGGAAAGGAAGTTGACCATAAACTCCCATTCCTGGATTTTCTCGTACAATGAAAGACAGACGAAACATTAAAAATCGGTTTACCGAAACTTATGACGAAGTCATCCTACCTTATGAGAACAATCAGCTCATCGCTCACAAACAGAGTGCTGTCAACAGTCTAGTCAGTTAAGCAAAAACACAGTGCTCCGACGAAGAAGGCTATCGAATTGATGTGAATTAATTGTTTTCGCAGAACGGCTACCCTAAGGATTTTGTTCGCTAATGATTAAGACGGCACGAGTTGAAGGAAAAGGAACCAAGTAGTTCCAACCAGGAGCCCGAAAAAATACACAGCGAACCCTTCCTTACATTAAGAATGTGTCTGAAGTCATCGAAAGAAACCTAAGGAAATACCAAATTCATGTGGCTCACAAACCGACGACTACATTGCGTAACCAGCTTGTCAACCCTAAGGATAGGGTCAACTATTTGGACAAGATAGAAGTTGTCTACAAGATCCGGTGTAAAATATGGAACCGTGTATTTTGGTCAGATAGGAAAATTTGCCTATACACGCTTCCACGAACATCAGTTGTCAGTAAAGAGGCGAGACCACCTGTCTCAAGTAGTTATGTCTACCCTAGACACCGGGCACACCTTCGCCTAGGATAAAACTCGGATTGTCGCCGACTGTCCCTCCAAGAAAGGTCGAGAATTCCCCCGAGGAGATACACTCAAATGAGTCATGCATTGACAGGCATATTGAGTTGGATGCAACGTAGAGAAGCCTCAAGGAGAAATTGAAGAAACGAGAGCCAATCAGGACAAAATGGTACACATGGTGGCCGCTGAATGACGCAAATGTCAGCCACTATCGATTTCTTAGTGCGTTTAAGATGTTAACTCTTTTTTGTAACATTTGCTTCCAATCAGCGTCTGACGATCCGGAGAACCTGTGTCGAAAATTTACACAATAAACCTCCTTTTCCCATAGCACGTATTCAAATTCAACTTAACTTCTTGGGACGCCTACTTTCAAATATTATATATAAATATATATATATATATATATATATATATATATATAAATATATATATATATATATGATATATATATATATGATAATGTGGAACCGATAAAGACAAGGGAGACCGGAATGGCCATTTCTGGCTTATTAGCCGTCATCAGCCAGTCATACCCAATCCCAAGTGTGGCACACCTGGGATTCGAACCCGCAACCTTTGGTAATTGAGTCGAACGCTCTACCATTGAGCCACGGGCTCGTTGCTTTGTCGGTTGCGATCGGGAATTTGATGATAGTGTGGGGCTCACCGATCTGCTTAAGGAACATGTATGTTCCGTTGTGCCCTGGAGCTCAGACTAGAGCCCTCGCAGGCGGTCGCATAGCGACGTGTAGCATGTGATGAAATATATATATATAAGCGAAGATGCATGTTCCCGGAACTAAATGAGAAGAAGAGGCGATCACGGGAACCATGGTTATATTGTCCTGACGTTTCAAAATCAAACAAGATTTCATCGTCGGAGGTAAGTATTGTACCGCGCCTCACAGTATTTATAGGTGGTACTATTAAGGGTAATACGGGATTATTAAGGTTTTAGAATTTGTGTGGAGGAGGGGCCGGGTCGGGGTGGAGATCCTTAGTCATCATGCTTCTTGATGAAGAGAGCGGTGTTTCACCCTTGGCGATCATCCTTTGCCTGTACACCGGGTCCGTGGCGGACGGGGGCCGGGCGGGTGATGGCTTGTTCTCAATTTGGTCGGGGGCCAGCGTTCGCATGTTGGCAATAGTCGTCAGTACCCCCATCGACCGAAGCTGTCGTCCCAGGCTGTTAATCTTGGTTGTGATCGCACCTCCGTGTGCATTCGTATCTGCCGGATAAGTGGTTGAGCTGGCCGAGGCGATAAGTGTTCCTTCGTCGGGTCTGGGTTGTGTTGCGATTGCGTGCGTGTCCGCCATGGACTAACCGATGTTCAGATGCACGTTAGGCCCATGTTCAAATTGGCTCTTTTGATCATTGAGCTGCGTCCGGAGGGCTTGATAGGCCGTAGGAAGCGTCACACAACGATTGATTGAGGTTGTTCCCGTGTGCCAGGCCTCGATTGTTTCCCTTGCCACGCGGTCACTTCCCCGACCTAGAATTTCGGCATTCTGGAAGGCGAACGTGTTTCCAGAGTCTGCGCAGTGTTCCAACACGAAAGACAATGGATCCATTCTTTTTACCGCCCTCGTGTGGTCTCCGACTCGGGTTTGCAGCCGTTTCCCGGTCTCTCCAATGTAGTTGACTGCGCAGAACTGGCATTGAACCCAGTAGATGACGTTTGTTGTTTCAACTCGGGACAGGGGGCCTTAGGTCTCATAACCAGATGTCGAATGGTTGACTACGGCCGGTGGACGATGCCGATCCCCATCGGTCTTAGGAGACGGGAGATCGCCTCTGAAACACCATCAATGTATGGCAACGCTCGCCATAGCTTTGGTTGTTCAGTCGCTGGCCTTCGGCTTTGCCTGCACTGTCTGCTACGTTTGATGAAGTTGTGGGAATACCCGTTGGTCACGAAGAGGCGTTGGAGGTATCGCAGTTCTGCCTTTCTTTCGGCTGGCTCGCTGCAGTGTGTTTGAACCCCTTTGTATAGTGTTCAAACACAACTGCGTTTGTGGCAAAACGGGTGTTTGCTATGGAAGCTCAGGGTTTGACGGGTAGTGGTGGCCTTCCTATACACCGTCGTTTTTAGGTCCCCACTGGGTTTTCGAGGAGAGGCCTGTAACGTTCTGATGATCGGTAATGACCGGGAAACAGCTGTTCGCGTCTCGCCTGTTATTACCTTTGTAGGGTTTCTATGTATTATATTTGGAAGGTATCCTCTGGCACAACGGCGAGAATGGGATTGAGCACACCATTGAGGGTGGTGCGCCTACTTGACATGACAGATGGGCACTCACCGACGATCTTACGGGACCTACTCCGTTTTGACTTGGAGCTCACCCTTGATGCCCGCCAGCTGTTGCACAGCAACTAATATTTCATAGGCCCAATCAATGGTTAGTATGATAGACGGAATACCATTACTGATGAATACGAGGGAAACTGGAGGACGACTGGAATGACTTATGATGGCTCCTAAGCCACAATTGGCCATTTCGGTCTCCTTTGTCTTGTTCGGTAATGTTATTATGCCTATACATATGTTTCCTAGGGATTTGTTGGCGAGAGCACACATCGTAGCTCTACGCACACTCCATACACTGACGAGGATGACTTGTCGCAGATGAACTGCTGGCATGAAGATGTTACATTCGTGACAACACGCAGACTGGCAAACACAGGCCTGACAATGCAGTGACTGTCTTCAACAAAAGCTTCGATGCATGTGGCGAATAAGTTCACTTCCACCCACTCTTCTCCACAAAATACACATACACGACACCACTCAATAACACCCCATGCATCAATTTTGCATCAGAGATGCGGCTCACTCTGCATGTCGAGCGAAACGTCGCACGTTAGAACAAGCTTAGTGCAGGAATTGTGGACTAGGCTGTGGATGTGCGAAGAAGACCCTGCTTATGCACCAACCAGCACCTAACGCTGACGATACCGAGCCCCAGATCAATGACTAGAAAATTCACCTCACACCAGTAAAGAACTTCGCACACCTTGGGAATAAGATTTCAAGAAACATGAAGATTGACGAAGAAATTGCAAGTTGGATCCCCAAAGAAGGTCAAGGCTTCGGTCGGCCAGAACACTCCATTCGGAACCATCGCGGAATCCTACACAAAACAAAACTGAGTATTTTCAGGGCTGCTGATCATCCGGTTTAACGATTGTGCCACACGACACCTGATAACGTCTTATTGGATGTCAGGCAGCATCCGCCATATCATCGCACCAATAGATCCAAAGATATAATTTCCAGAAGGCGGTTTGGTTTATAACGCCACCGTGATGGCTGACATTCTACTACCTAACCATTATGTAGTCGGTGCCAAGACACCGCTTGAGGCACTGTAAATGCTTATTTATCCGACCCGAAATCTAGTTTATGTAGCAGCTGACCTCTGTGAATGGCCTTTCCGATATTTCTCACTTATGAATGCGCCGGATATACCCGTTTCTATGCGAATAGGAAAATCCCGTCTTCCTGAATTCAATGCCGTTCCGGACCAGCGAAATTAAGGAACATCTCTGCATACCCATACCTCCTGCTGCGTGCGTGGTGTTCAAACATCCAGGCATCGACGTCGGACTGGTGGCAAAGTCGTTGCTTTCTGATCCGCTGTCGGTTGCGATCGCTGTGCTGGGTCTCACGCTGCGGTTCGCGCCATCATCGTACCGAAGTTCCACGAGTTGCTTTCGTGGAGTCGTACCGCGGTGGGTTCCTGGTGGTCGGCTGCTTGCAGGGACGCTGGCTAGCCTTGCGCGCTTTTGGGTTTTGGGATCGGTCCTCCTCATCTCTCTGTCATCATCTCTGTCTCTGTCTCTATGTAATCACACACGTACACACGTACACGTAATATGCTTGATCTGTAATATATGCACCTACCGTGATAATAATATGTATGTCCTAATAATATACCTGCATATACATGTACGTCATGATATGCATGTCATAATGTGGCCGTCTCGTGTGTGTGTGTATCGATGTATGTGTGTATGTGTGTTTGTATGTGTGTGTGTGTGTGTGTGTGTGTGTGTGTGTGTGTGTGTGTTGTGTGTGTGTGTGTGGACGTGGGACGGGCGGGCCGTAGGACGACGGGATTTTCAATCGACTGTCAGCACTGGCAAAGTCCAGGGAACAAGAATAGGTTTTTACCTATTCCATACATGGAGGTTCTAAATGGGAATTTTTCGATCCAATACTTCTTCTAACCTTCGTGCATTTTCGATACTAGTCTTTAGTCCCCCCTATCGTGGTGCTGTTTATGTTTTTCAACGGCAGAGAATCAATTGACGTCGATACAGTTGCTCACAGTGGTGATGCCCATAGAGTTCAGGTCCAATAACAACCCCATATCATGACCTACTGTGTCGAGCCAGGTTTTGAGCTGACCACCTCTTTATCACCTCAACCGAGGCTGTGTGGCATGTAGTACGGTCGCATATTTCATGCTGACCTGTCTTTTGTTCCCTGAGCTGGGTCACATCTTACGTTCTTGCCAAAAATGTATCACTCTGTTTATCTGTTCTGGATCGTCCAATGTACCATAAAGGGCATTTGGGCACTCTGCAGTCGCCATGACTCATTCAGCTTATTCATAGCCAGTCTAAGCGAAGGGCTTGGAGTTTCCTCTTTCGAAAATATAACTTCTTACGAGGCATAATACTATAAGACAGAGGTGAACCAAAAGGTGAAGCCAGTGATGGGGATGTGAAAGGTAGGGAACTCAAAGCAGTGGACCATTAATATGTTTGTGTCAACCCAGAACTACTGTTACGTGACGTGTGAGACGATAAGAAACAATGATTAATCACCAGCTGATCCCGCCTAAGTGTTGTCCGGTGATACAAAATTCCATGTGGTAGGAAGCTGTCGAGATACATCATAATTGAGAATAAGTGTACGCGATCGTTGGGACAAGGACTTTATTTGTATGTTCTGCAGAGGAAAAATGGAGTCTAGACAACCTTGCCACAAGAGAGGATGTGAACAAATGTGGCTTAAAGGCAGGAATACCAATTACTGTGTCCTGGGCGCATGGACATAGTAAACAAGCCCGCTTGCATTCGACTACGCGACGGCATGTATTGCGCTCTCCGCAATAAAGTAAAGTCTCGGTTTCGACCAAGCGAGATTGATAGACGAGTTCGGTTTTGAGGTCAAAGGGTAAACGATTATGTAACGAAAGGAGTTTCTTGACAGTGCAAGGTGAAGACAGTTGCATTCTAGTTTGAGCACTTGTATGGGGCTAAGAAAAGACTGGTTTAGGTCTTCTCAGTGAAAACGTTGAGACTTCACTCTATTGCATCGAATCTTATTATTGTCAAGATTGCCATGATTGATTTTCCAGGATGATACTGCCTTGCCTTATCGATACCGAATCGTTCGAAGCCGAAAAAGCCCTCGGAGCGTCAGATGCTTCCAACGGTCATCTCGATTTCTTCGGCTCCGTCCAACAGAGCGTGTTCGGGATAACATGCAATCGGTTATCTCGGGAACAACCGAACTGAAACAGTTTCCTAACTGAAGGTCGCTCTTGTGATGTAACTAAGTAAACATAAATCACTTGTTTAATCGAAAGCATTCTGACAAGAGCTGGTCCTGTGATTGTGCATGAGGGCGGTTCTACTCTATATTAATAAATGAGCTAATTTATCCCTTTGGATTGAGCTTGGCGGAGTTTAAAAATAGTCTACTCGAGAATTAGGCAAGTTAAGAAGTGCAACTTTCCCTTTATTTGCACTGTTTTTGTACGATTTTCCAGGTGCCAATTTTTTGATAGTGTACTTGGTGTCTCCTTTGATCCATCACCTACCCAAACCACCTCAACCGTTTTTACTGGAAAGGTGAAAATTATCTTGGTGAAGTTGTTTTGTTCCAGAAAACATTCTTATACTTCACTTGAATGCTCGTTGTGGGGCAGCAACAGCCGTTTTCCTTCGTCTTTCACCCGAAAAAGCCCGTGCTGACAACTAAGGCTGAGAGTGGGCCCTGTTTTTCTGATGTTAACAGAGCCATTACGACGCGCCCGTTGAAAAACACGACCTGGCTGTTATCTTCGTTGGGGGTTAGCCAACGCGTCCACAGGCGACGGAAACTGGAACAGTCTGTGACAGGGGCTGGCGGAAAAATACGCTGACTCCCAAGTCTAACAAGTAAGCCGTCACAAACCATACTGGGTCAGTACCCTCGCGTGTAATTAAACGTCAATCAGGAAGATCAGTTGCCTATGTGTAGACCACCTCGTGTAGTGTTATTATGACCTGGTGAATGCTGCTAGCCAATCACTTAAACTTCGACCGTTTTCGTATGACACAATCTCAGAACCTGAAATTCTCTTGCCTGAGGAGAGAATGTGGACGTCCAAATTTGCCTTCGGCAAGTTCTTGAAATAATTCCTTCAACCGGCTTCACCATCCCACCACTGTACTGCGACATACAGATGATTTCGGGTTTTGACTGACCTGGAGGCTGTGCTCCGCGCGCTGTTATTGAAATTGCGGAAGACCCTTGCTTCTAAGGAGCACAAAAACAACATGAATGGGCTCATGAACAACCTCAATGGTCTGGGGAAACTTATAATTAGCAGTTAATCAGGTTAAGATATAGTTCTTAATCCGTCCTTGGCCCTGATATATTTGAAACAATCCTGTTCTTCAAATTCACGAGTGATGCTTCCCCACACCGCAGATGTAGCCAGAAAACGGAAAAACATTTGTCAGATATTAATATGCAGTTTACTTTGTGCGCGCCTACTATTAAGTTCCGCAGTCTGTATGAGTATTACCTCCTCGAACCGGGCTATACCTGTCGTAGTAGATTGATTTCTTATATGATTGTTAATGCTCTTCTGGTGTTAGTAAACGCGTTTTGCGCCTTAAAACATTTCAGAGCCAAGCAAGTTGGAATGGCACGCCTCCGCGTCTGTGTATATCCAACAGGAAATCGCCCTTCGCCAGTTCTTGCACCCAAACTCTTCAGTCTTTGCCTACCGAGACGGCTGCCGCGGCAGACCTTCTCACCGCAGAAAGGCCAGAGAAAAGGACGACGGCGCTGGCAGGAAACCGAACTGAACACACGTTTCCGGCCTTTTCAGCATACACCGGCCATTCCTTTTCAAGCCTCGCTCGGCTCGTCTGCTCGGAACCGCAGTATGCAACCGCTCTGGTTGCCAACAAAAATTCGACACTCCTTCCCACCGCAGTAGGCTTCGGGTGCAAAGCGGCAGAACCGGATGTAGTAACATGTGTTGTTCGTCCCGAGCACCATCACTGTGCTTCGACCTGGTAAGACAGCTGTGATTGAAAATTTGTTGCTCTTTTGAGTAGGACACTGGAAAAGGGACTCCCCTACTAAAGTTGGAAGTTCGCTAAATTCCAGGGGGATTAGGCTTAGGTTTAAGGTCTCCGATAGCGCCGAGCAGGCGAGTTCCAGGAAGCAGGTCAGAAGAAGAAGAAGATGGATCGCTTGAACAAGAAGTTCAGTGGCCTGATGTATCGGACTTTCACTTGAACCAATCATCAGAGACAGTCGCAGACCTGGTCACACCTTCGAGGTTGGTGAGGCTGCAATTTTCACAAGGGGGGAGAACCACGTGAACCGCGAACTACTTGAGTCGTGGTTCTTCGAACCGCATTCGAGTATCAAGCGCAATGACTTCCTCCTCCATATTCTGAGCTGGGATTTTCCCCGAGCAAAATTATAAGCCACGCGGGAGCGGTGCAGGTAACGAGCAGTCACGGTGACAGTAAGTCAAATTTCTGAGGCTTCTACAGGTGGAGACTTTACAACGTTACTGTGGCCAGGCCCATTAACGACTCGTATACGGACATACAAGCAATCATTGTATCAACTCCGAATCTGAGTGGTGAACACAAGTACGGATAATTGTTGTAGGCACGTGGTGGCCCGGAAACTGCGTACTATAGGCACTGTGTATCGGCCAAAGACGTCGAGGTTAGCACACACGGATTAGTAGCGACTTGAGATAGTTTTCTGTTACTATAAACGCTGAACAAGGTTGCTAAACATTTCACAAACTCAAATTCATAGTCGGAAAAGAGCCAAAACGAATATCGAGAAGTATATGTTAAGGGAGATATGAAGCAGTCAGAAAAGGAGAGAAGTACTATTTTACAGAGCATGGTGATTCAGATACTGCTGCCCAAAGGAAGTGAGGGGTGGTCTCAAATATCAACTGGAATACCGTGGGGGGAGTGCAGTGCTGTCGGCAACTACGGGGTAGGGTCATGAAGGCATGCTGACAGTAAAAGAATCGAGGAAAGAGGGAGACTAGGAGAGTGTCAGGGACACCGGTCATCTTCGACAACACGCAATTACATCATTCCCACCCTGGATCCACGCCAAGTGGTCAAACGAACCAGCAGTTTGTGAGGCGTTACAACTGCGCAACTTGTGCCTCGATTACCTTTTTCTGTGACTGCCTCTGATGGTGGTTTCGAGTGAGAATCCGAAAATCCAGGCATATGAACTTGTTGTTTATGTCACCGGTAAGGTTGGGGTTAGGGTTAGGAGGGTCAGACTTAGGTTCTGTTACTGGAATTTAACGCAAGGCAAACTTTATTGCGCGTACTTCGTATTCCCCTGCCATACCTTACTTTTATAAGTCCGAGAAAATGAAAAGCGTGAAGTGCTGATGCCAATCGCTGGAATGGTTCACCCGTCAAATTGAATCTCATTACGTTTCGGAGTCCTACTCGAACCCACGAGGCGACGCGGTCTCCAACGCAAGTGTTTGCCAGTGGCGGAATGCTTGATTGTTCGGTCACGTCAAAGTCATGGTACTTGGCGAGATAGTTACGCGGCCATCTTCCTCCGCAGGACCCTCCCCGAGGCAGTGTCCACCTTCGCGTTTCCCGCATAGGTAATATTTCGATGAAGGCTCCTATGTTGGGGGGAGTTTAACTCATTGGTGAGATGCAGACCGCAACGCCATGATTCTGAAACCCTGAGACACATGCGGTTGTCATTCGTCATGAGCTTTTCGATCCCCTTGAACGAGAAAGTGTGCCCAGGGTCTGCCGAGTGACCCACAACCGACGAGTTGGCATAATCCCCTCCTCACTGAGGACGCAGTTCCCGGGGCCCTTCTTCCCTTTTTTCCTGTTCCCGGTGATGAATTCGAGTAGGACTGCGAAAAGATGGGCCAATAAAGTGCTGTATCTAGTGACCGATTCTACTTCGTCTTACCCAACATGCTTTGAAAGTACTTGCAGGCCCATCAAAGCTACCAGTGATACTGCCGTCTGGGAGCATTATGCGGACGCTGTTTTTTAAGGCTTAGCGCATCAGCAGAAACTTAGCACGCTACAAGAGGGTCCAACCAATGCTGATGGGATGCTAAGACTCTCTCGAGAACCAACTTTCACTGGGCCGCTATTGGAAACCTTAACAAGAGTGCTTATACGAAGGTCGTTTTAGTGTCGGATAACCTCAGAGGTTCGTTATTTTTTTCTTACCTGCACAGGCCCCGAACCGGAAATTGTCCTTCAGGCATGAACCATTCACTACCTGCTGATACAGCTTCCCACCCCAATCACGTCTTGGAAAGTTTAAAGGTCTCCCAAAGACAGATAACGGTGCCCCCTTCCTCCGAGACGTTTCAGGGATCTAAAAATGTATCTTCACCTCTCCACGACGCCCCAAAATGGGCCAACACCCAGACAGTCGTTACTGGCACTGCGAACAGCATCTTTACGCGGCTCTCGTCGAACTGGATGACCGCTAACCTGCCGCTGGACTTCTTCGCTCACCATGACAGTTTCAAACCAGATGCATGTGTACAGATAAGGCTGGGTGAACCTGGAGTCCCTTATTTTTTGCCACAGCCGCCTCTCCTGCCGATGAAGAGCTGCGCCAGATGTTCTTTCCCGGCCCCAAACGTAAACGTACTTGACCTACATCAGGTAAGAAGTCGATCAATTCTCTCTAAGCCTCATAAAGTCGAACGAGGATAATTGAATAGCCAGTTAGGGAATAGGATGAAGAACAACCCCGGAGCCCATTATTTTTTTATGTGACCCTAGCTATGCCTCATTTAAGGCCGCTGATACCTACTTATAGTTACGGTAAATTGAGAGGTTGAGAGGCCCGAAAAAGTCTCCTTTGTGCACTTCTTCACTGCACAAGCACACGTAAAAGAGTTGGGCCATCTCTGTCTCCTATCAAGGGATGGTAGACGTGTAAAAAGGCTCGATTATGAACGTGACTGCTGGCAGTACTCAAGTGAACCCATAACTCACCCGTCCTTGAAGCTCGTTTGTTCCGATGAGCTCGCACCTAAAGCTGTTTCGTGCAGACTTACCGCCCTCCTGGTTTTGAGACGACTATTTTGTATTCATATGAAAATCAGGGCTTGCCCAGGGGAGAGGTCATATCGTGACAAGTGGACGATCGACTTTTCAAATATAGTATTTTAGAACGCTCAGACTTCCAATTGACAGCCTATGAACTTATGGAAAAAGGAAAAGACAAGTGGTACTTCTAGAGGAGCCCGCCGCACTTTTTAAGGCCCTGCGTACATCTCTTTAGTTTCATTTAAAAGTGAGTTGCCGGTGGATTTTGTTACTGACGTCCAGGTTCTTTAATGGTTTTTTTTTTCACCGGTCCTTCAAAGCTCATCTTATTTCTCTACTACTGCGTTAATGACCAAAAGGGAGCTGTGCATAGTCTCTTCTAACAATACAGAATACTTTTTCACTGGGAGCGTGGGTTGCATTATTGTGCCAGTGACTAAAAATCCTTCGAAGATCTGGCTCCTTACAACTTTATTTCTGTAGGATATTGATTCGGGAAAGTTTCAACAAACTCAATTTTCCGATAGGGAAGGTTCAAGCATATGGTATTTTTATTAATTCGTGGTTTTTTAAAAGATGCGTTGATTACATTGAATAAGTCTCCTCTCGCTCCAAACGGACTTAGCTTATTCCCGTTTCTGACATTGGTACGCGTGCCGCGCACATAAGATGAAACTTGACGGAACTATTCGCCAAAAAGTTGCCCCTTCGGAGGTATTACTACGTAGTTTTATGACTTTAGGAGGTGCCACTGGACCTCTCCCAACGCTCGACGATTGCGGGCCCTGCTTTCCTCCATAACAATAGGCCGAACGGCTCACTCATAGAACCGTCCACTGGAAGCAACTTCATGGCCTCCTCGCTGAGGGAGACTGCGGCCAGCACCTCGCAGCGTGAAGCTGGTGACACCGTGAGTCTGAGCACTCAACAACCGTCAGGTTTGTCTACTTGACACTTAAACTCTTAATAGAAAAGCCTCTAAACAACAACCTTGTAAGTGGAGAGACGGTAGGATTTGGTTAAATGAGAATTCATTTGCCTATCCCTGTGTTATAGGCTCCTTCATTACATTGGAAGGAATAATATTTTACTGAGGTTTAATACAGCCTAGCTGAAAGTCAACCACATTATCATAAATTTGACTGGGTTTTATTATAGCACAGCTAGTATCCCATTTTCACACTTCTAAAGCGGCACCATTTTTGGGGTCTTTCGGCCTATGAACTAGAAATATTACAATATATAGGCCAAAAATGAGTGTTCGAGTCTTCATGTCCGCGCGGCTCGTCCGATTCTACACCATTCATTCTTACGTGACCCTAGTCGCCGGCCAGAAGGAGCCTCCTCATGTAGCGGATAATGGGTCTTCGGCGAAGGTTAGCTGCGAAATAAACAGACTCTCGGATCTGGCCAAGAAATCATCGCGGACCAGCAGCTACAGAGCTGCCAGAACGCGAAGGGCTGAGTGCTGGCACGGCACCTGCCTTATAAAATGTTAGAAAGCCTGGCATGGCGACCGTGACCTGCCATTAAATAAGTTGGCATGCTATCGCTGTCTTGTGGACCGAAGCGCCAGAGGAGAAAACCTCCAGAAGACAATCCCATCGCCTGTTGCTTCCTCACATGTATTCAAAATCCCAAAACCTCGTAAAGATGTTCGATGCACTTAGTACGACCCATGCTTTGGCTTCCGAGAGAACCGATGCGTTCTGCAACCCTCGTCCAGTAGTGCAGGTGAGTAATACGCGAACTGGACTACACGACAGTTCGATCGTCGTAGTCCGACGATGTCCACCGTATGCTCCATGGAAGTGTGGTACAGGGACGCTTACTTGCGCGTGAATTAATTTTAAGCGATAGTAGCCTTGCGCTGCAGCTACCGCACTCTCTCCTCCTCCCCCACTTGAGCCCGGGGTCAAGACAGAGTCAAGAAGACCGGAGGCGGGAGAGGACGCAGGTGGATGGCGCGAACGGGTCTCCTAAGCCCTAGCCGCCCCTAGGCGTGCCACCAAACCTCCCATGTTCGGCATTTGTTAGCGGAGCGCAACCCGAATAACGCATGCCATACCCTGATGTGGCCCCCGTGTTGGTCCAAAGCATCTACCACGTGGCCCGTTTAGGGGGCAAAACTGGACTACACAATGGGGAACTGAGTATCGAATACTGGAATGTAGGAACGCTCCTGGACCCTGATGCCCAGTCTGACAACATGTAGTTTTCATCAGTGTAACTTGGATGTTTGCTGTCTGTTACAAGTCCGAATCTCTGGGTCGGGCGCTCGAGAAATAAAGATTCAGGAGGTCAACTCCCACTTCATCCTCGACCACAGTAGCCTATGCAACTCTTATAATCGACATGTGTTAGGATCGCCCGTGCGCAGCCTGTAACCCTTACACTACTTACGTGGGAATCATTAAATGACCGGTTGGCGGATTTCGGTGGTGAATTGTCAGATATAGTCCAGGTAGGCAATCTTTCGGCGTTGTACTTGTCGGAGTAGGATCGAAGGGCAAAAGGCAGCAGTTTGTGTTCCACAAAAATCATAAAGCCAAGTCCTTCAAGGGTGTGCCTCGGCCAAAAAGCATTTCAGCCGGCGAGAGTTTTTCGAGGAATAAAAATAAGTGGCCTGGTCGAGGCAGCTAGAGGTTGCACCCACAGCTACGGTCAAAGCTTCAACTATCAGCAACAGAGAAAAATTTATAGAAGAAGGCATGCGTAAGTTTGCATAAGCTTCTCTCAAAAACCGTCTGTGTTTAAACCAGTTAGCTCAAGTGGACCCTTGGGACCAGAAACCTGCTACTGAGCGGCAGGATTAGATCAGCTCAGTTTGATAGAATTTGGTGCCGAAAAGTTGATCATTCTTAGCAAATGTCGTGACCGCCGCTTGGAGGTTGGTTGGGAACAATCATGAATAGCTTCAACCTTGGAGAGCGGGGACGCAAGTCGTCAGAGTCAACATGCTGTCCAGGGAATTCAGGAGAAGGCATACTAAAAAATCTGGTGGAAGGGTTAAAGTTGACGCCGTAATGGTCCAAGCGGTCAAACACCAAAGGGGGGTGAGTCTTGTGTTCGTCAGCACTTCGCTTAACCACCAAGAGATCATCGATGTTAGCATACATGAAGGCAGGCCACGTTAAACATGGTCGATGGACCTCTGGAACGTCCGGACGGTGCTGTGAAGACGGAAGGGCATGCACATGAATTCGAAAGGCTATGACAGTTCAACCCTCGATTTCGACAGTCTACCGTGTACCCAAAGCATGGTGGTCCATTGGCAGTGACTTGCCAGTGATTAAGTTCATAGTGGTAGTAGACCCGCCCTGCATCTACCGCACGCTCTCTTCCTCTCCGTCTATCTCCGGTGTTATGACCAAGTCAACAAGACCAGATGCAGAAGAGGGCGCAGGTGACCGACGTGGCGAGAACCCACACCTACGCGTGCCATCACATCGACTCGGATCCCATTAGGTGGAAGTGCCATGGGAGCCACATTAAGAAGGAACCACTGCAGCCTGACTCTCAGTTCACCAGTCAGCCACACCACACAGTTATATACTGGACTGACTGTGAGATCCGAGTGATCACTTCCGGTGGCAACCTTCCATGTTACAGCTTTTAAGGCATCAAGATAGAGTCAAGTGCATCAGATTGTTTATAATGAGGAATATGTGCTGAAAAGACCTCGAGCACTCTACCCTTTACCGTGCACCAGTCGATTATCCGATCCAGTCCATCAACTGATCTGGACATTGAGAATGGCGGCTCACAGAGCTACAGTTTGTGATGTTAGACGTGCAAATTTGTAGCACTAGGTACCGATCAGGAATTAGGGCGTTGTTTGTGCACGTTAGTCGTACAAGCTGCCCAGTCGCCTGATTTCGTCTTGCTCACCATGCGTTGAGGGGACCCCCAGGAACTCCCGGACGATCGAAATATACCTAGTTCTAGCCTGTGTTCAAACTTTACCTTCTTGGCCTGCAGGCTAGCCGGCGTCCTTCGTCTATATCGAGTAGACACATAAGGACCTTAGGTGCAGATGTAATGAACAAATTGTGTTGAACCGCAGCCTTGCGAAGCTGGCGGTTGGTAATATGGCCAGTAAGGACAGGCGATATTTGTTTATAGAATAGATAAGTTGAACAAAGTTGAAAAACTTAGTCAACCCAAAAACAGATAGGCCTGTAGTGCTGTCGGGCAGTCCACTAGGAGATCAAACTCGGTTTGAATGCGGAACGTTGGCCATCACGAGTATGCTGGAGAACAAGTGACAACAGGCAATGATCAGAATGAGGGATTGGCTGCCAAACGTGGGAATTGAGGAACAGTCGGTGGGTTGGAGATTGTGACTAGGGCTGGAGTGGGAGAGACAACACCGGTATGGGTTCCGGTGTCGACGAGGAAACGTCTGTGAGTCAGGTTGTCGCAGACGTAGAAGACGCGATCTGAGCCGGAGGCGTCAGGAAGATTGGCTGCACTGAGCTTCGGGTCCACCTGGTTCGTCCATTTAATCTGCTTGGAGGTAAAAGAGGAGGAGAATGGCAGAGTGATTTTGGGTGACTTGGGTGACTGAAGGAAGGTCAGTAAACTGGGGCCAAAAATACGCGTCATTTCTAGTGGAAAGGTGTCCAGCGTGAACGCCTAACTAGTACGCAGATTGGGAAGGCATTCCGGTTTTCGAACGAGGTTACATTTGTCGAGACATGGCGGTCAACAACTTGAGGGCCCCCAAATCAGAAGACAGAGAAGGCAGTTGGACGAACAGGCCTTTACTGAGGCAGATTTTACCAGCAGCACCGCAAGCATTTGCAGCTACCGTTCTCATCAGGCGACTGTCAACCGAAGTGCATCCGATGGGACTGTGGCCCGACTGCGACCAATCAGCGAAGAGAACAATATTGATTGGCGTCATGGCGTTAGTGAAGCCAAGGTTGATTCACACACACGCGCGTGCGCGCGCACGCAATGCTGTCACACGGGTCAGGCGGACCGAAGGCGAAATGAGTAAGCAGCGGTGCTGACAACCGTTCGAACGGGCATCTAGAATCCGATCTCCCTCTTCACAGCAAATGGAATCGCTAAATCGCTTGCTTTATTGATAGACGCTGGGAGGCCGAAAGTTTTTCGAACAAGCTCTCTGATCAGCCGGCAATCTCCATGATTAACAGCTACGAACTTGAATAAGCAGACGGTTTCAATTACGTCGCGCGAAACTGCTGCCGAATAAAGAGTGAAGGGTGACATCATTTCCAGCTCGAGTTTATCCGCAGATCTTTTGGTCCTTCGAAAGTGTCTGTGGACCCGACGTGATGTCCTCATCACAAAGATCAACTCATACCAGACATCGACGTGGTCAGTGAATCATGAACTTCCTTTCAATTGAGCCAGTCCGCACGAACTTCGAAAACATCGTGAGGGTAGTTCAGGCTTTCCAAGAAAAGCCATTAATATGTTTTAAACACATTCTTCGTCATCTGCCATACGAGCTTACTTTTTTGTCCTCAGTCCGAAGCCATTGCCTACTTGGACAAGTTGAAAGGGAGACCAATTCAAAAACTAACAAGATACAATTCTCTGAGACATGGAAGTGGCTCTTGGCACTTCTGGATGTGGCCAAAGTTTTTGGATAGGGGAATTGGTCGGGCTCTTCAGATCCCCTGCCACAGATCATCTCGATTTAAGAGATAAAATTCGCGACATCATTGAAACCAGTTAGATCAGGTGTAGTTTTAACTTTCCGAGTATACTTGCAAGATCCAGACGAGGGATAGTCAGATCAGTCTAACATCGCGGCTGATTCCCAGTCGCTGTTTCACCCGCTGGTCCGTATGGATGATTACAGTTGGATCATACACAACTAAGTACAAGGTGTGAATATGAACGAAGGCTGAAGGCTGCAATGAATCCATAGGGCTCCTTCAAATCAGGACGAGTGACCGAAAGTTACTTAACCCGGGGATAAATAGTGGTAGAGCGTCCTGCCACGGATGGTTCATCATCTGTTAGTATGAGTTCGAAGTCCAGTTTGAAGCATTGATAGCTGACGCCGGTCAATGCATCATAAATGGCCCTTGTATGCTTTCTAGATTTTACCCTAAATTTTATGAAATTCTACCGGTTCACTGTTATTTTAAATTAAATGGCTAGTTTATAGCCCAGCTTTGAGAAATCAAATACATTTTTGTAGGACAAGATGTGCGGAGCACATGCATGGGCGGTTGACATGGGCGTACTAAGCACCTGGATACCCAACCGGTAACTAACCTTAAAGCCAACCGATATTTTTTCTTCTTTTAATCAAGGATCCCTGGGCAGTTTTAGATGGACATTTAAGACATATTTACCTTCATCGTTGTCTCTGTTAGCTTATAGTCAGTTCTGGTTGAAAACCTCCAGAGTTTACGGTACCTGTTAAATATACTGATAATCAACTGTCTCGTGAAATAAGAGGTGAGCTGATGACAGTGTCCTTGCGGTTAAAGAACTAGAAGTGTTTCAGTTTCCTTAAAGCTTGGAGTATACGCCTTAATCTTGGTTTCTGTAAAATATTGTAATATAGCCCAAAATAAGTCACGTTTTAACTTAAGAATGATAAAACTCTTTGTGGCTCTCAAAACAACTTAGGTTCAATTTGCCGTCTGCGGGCACCAATCCTCTCGTAGATCAAACTTTAGATTTATCGTGTTCAGTTTTATTTTTTTTTCCTAGTGGGAACCGAACTTCCAAGGGCCTTGACTCATGAGTGTATTCGCTGCCACAGGGAACCCAAAAACTGCATTTGCCCCCGACCGTTTGCCTTTCTGCCTACTAGCGGTGTCCCGTCCTCTGTCTCAGTGAAGCCTGCGTATTGCCATATGCACCCTTGTCCAGTCACCCTTCCAAATCCTGAGCTGGCCCCGCCTCCTTCCAGCAGCTCGGGAACAAAATCGTCTCGCCGGCCTCAGGATCCCAGGCCCTTTGAGTGCAACCAATGCAATATCAGCTATAGTTCGCGAGGCCATCTGCTCAAGCATTATCATTCCCGGCAGCACTTGACGAAGCTGTGTGGGAATCTGCAACGCGATGAACTGGTTTCATGCATTAAACCCCTCCCCCCTGACTTTATTCGCTCCCTGGTTGTGGATGAGAATACGGGAGAGTTGTCTAGTAGTGAAATAGATAAAATAGCCAAACTCAGGCAAGAACAGAGTACCAACGCATAAACGAAGGGACTGTTTGATTGTATCCCCTGCTACATCCAGTATGAGCTGCTGACGAGGGCTATCTTCGTTAGAAACCGTCTGTGATAATAACCAAAGTGGTATATAAAACAAACCTCTATGGGTGCAATTTGCATTTGCAAACGGACACCCTTCTGTCTGACCAGATATCTATGACTACCCTTCCTGAAGACAGCCTCTTTTTTGCACTTTTTGTTAGAATTGTAAACATGTTATCTTTCCTCTTTTTATAGTCGGCCTTGGAGCCCCTTCGAGTTTTGCTCAACTGTAAAGATCTTAAGTAAATGAACTCCTTTACTTTCGTGAGCCTTTCGATATCAAAAAATGATGAAGCGCAAGTCACCGGCTGTTGGGCGGTGGAGGACGTGAATTTGCTAACTCAAGACATTGATCAGTCGAAGCATTCCGAGGCGGGTATGGCTATGCTATAGTGACAGTACTGGTTGTAACTTTCGCATAGCTACTCACCCCTACTCTACTCAGGTCAACAGATGAGAAGAGCAGACCGAATGGTGACGAGGTAAGGCAAGTGGTCAGATCAGTCATGATGCAAATGGAGTTCCTGAACGAGGGCAGAGGGTTGTTTGTTAGCCTTCCTTACTACGTCCACAGGTCAGGGACAGTGGACTGGTTCTCAATAAGCCGACTCTCAGGCATGTTGAATTAGGGATCTCGAACTATGCAGTGGTAATGATTTCAGGTGTAGCTAGGCACCAATGTGGCAAATCCTAAAAGGCTAACAATAGAAGCGGTACCATGACATGGCGGTGGCGTTCGGTGTGCACGTAAGTATTCCTGTTTCGACCACCTGACTTACTTTCAAATCTCAGATTTGCCATCACTCGGAGAGGTCAAAAAGTCGGAGGTTACCACTCTAGTGTTCCTGTTTTTAATGGTAACGCCTGGCAAGGCTGAATTTTCCTCGTGAGGGCTGCCCCTCCGTATTTTTACCCTGGTCACAATAGGAAGCAAAGCCACTAGATGCATGCAGCCTGGGAGGAGGGAGGCGATCGTACCGATGAAAGTGCATCATTAGTGACATTTCGAGAATTCATTCCCGCCCTCAGAAATTTATGACGAAAGACCCCGAACCTGCTTCCCTGCGCCTTAGTGCCACCTGACCGATACTGGCTCTTACCTAACTGACCGTATTTTGTCGGGCTCCTCCCGTTCGTAATTTAGATTTAATGGCTTTAAAATTTATTAGATTACGTCTCATCTCACTGGGCCAAAAACCGGTTGTTTGTTTATGTTCATCCGGAACAGCGGGCCCGTAATTTCAGAAAAAGACCCGCGCAAACTGTGCAATACCCGAAAATCGAGATTTTCTGACATCGAATATATTTATACGCACAATCGTCGTTTTGAAAAAAAATTAATCGAATGTGACAACAATAACCACAATTAAATATCCTTGCGAGGCCCGAAAATTCTCGCTCTACCCCGTCTACGCTTGGTTGGAAATCGCCTTTGTCTTCTACAATACCGTGAACATCATGACACAGGACTTTTGTGGCTCTTAGTCGATGGATAACCGAATGGGAGACGGTTAGCCCTAATGGATGCCGTCGTACTTAGATGTTATGATTTCATTTTATTTTTGAAGATCAGCGAGCATAGAATGACAACTGCACGAATCCTTAACAGTTGCTTGATTCTGGATGGATTTACAGATCGATTAATCAGGGGCCGCACCTATCTGATAGATCCTGCCTATTTTTACTGTACTCCCTGCTGTTGCTTCTAATAGAATTTAGGGAAAGCGTTGGTACATATCACAGGGTCACTACGGCCAAATTTTTTATCTTGCAAATATTAATTTTGAAATCGAACGATGCGATTGACTAAGTTGGACGTGTTACGGGCAGATCCAAATGATAAATAGAATATAAAATCAAACAAAACAGGGGTAAATGTCATAGGTAGTGGCCACCCCATGAAACCACGCACATTTTTATTTCGGCGGTTAAACGCCTGTCTGCGTGCCTGACCATGTCGACGGTACTCATCGTTGTTGTAACTGCTTCTGCTAAAAATTCGCGGCGCGCCACCGCAGACGTGCTGACCCTTTAGATAAGTTCATCTGACAGTCCACCCTACATCCTAAGACCACTGCATCGCGGGCGTAGAGCTATTACTAGTCAATTACAACAGTAGAAATCAACTTAGGATTCTGTACAGAATAACTCCTCATCTTGTAAGTTCTACCTTACACTGCTAAGTGTACTTAGGTAATTATCGTACTTAAGGCACCTCCACCATCCCAGCCTCCGGAGACCTACGGAATAACCTCTTTAAGTTTCTTATGAATGAAGAAATGAAACTAGCAAGCTTCAGTTCAAACGGACAGGAAGAAGGCTTTATCCTAAACATATACTTGGTTTGATCCGAAGGTAATTATGCTGAATTCGTAATTGAAGCAATTTTATCCCCATGTCTCTGTCATCCCGCCCGGTCATTTCAGATGGAAACGACTGAGGCGCCTGGAAAATAACTGTTACCTAGAGCAGAGTTGGCATACGCGATAAGCCTACCGCAGGTTATGGCGGCGCAGACAAACAAGTTCAACGCCCGCATCATTTGCTGCCTGTTGACCAATCACGACGCTCAAGTTTTGTGTCTCAACCTCGATCGATTGACACCACGCGCCGGGGGCGGTGGCGACGGGCGGTGGCTTCGCTGCATGAGCGACTCCGGACTATGGAGATTTCCTTTGACGCCGATCGCTTTTATGTTGGTTTACAGGACCTAGAGGATATATTGATAGCCATCAAACTCCGACTAGTTTGGTTTTATGATCAATTTTCGACCTCTGTGTTGCAAGCTGCCGTCCGCGTATTGATTGAACAACTGCCTTCAGGCGCCACTAAGAAATTACTAAGAAATGAGGATACGCTAAACGGTAAGCAATTAGAAGCACTGGAACTAGAGAAACTGAAGACAAAGTATACCTCCCAAACTCCTCTTCTGAAGACTCCACTAGCCTCGAACACTTACGATGGCAACAAGTATTCAATCACCAGGAGCGGTTTCAGAGCTAGCAGCCTAAAATGTGCTAAAGTGGTCATTCACGTCCCAAAAAATGTGGCTCCCATAGAGCCAGTGGATACAGGTGGCCAACGTCTGACACAATACTACATCGCCAGTATTAAGCGACTCATAGCAGTGATGATGGACCACGTTGATTTGCTTCGAGTGATTACGAAACATCACAAGACCCCTTTACCTGACTCCGATAAGAGCGATGTGATCAGCGATCTCGGCGTTATTTGTCAACACCTTCGAAAAACCAGCATCCTCTTGATTCGCTGCATAGCTCAGTTAAACAGCCGGCGCCACGTCGAACGGATACTCCTGAAGTTAAAAAATCGCAGTACGGTAAAACTGCTACTGGGCAAAATTGATGCTGAAAAGAAAAAGAAGAAACAATGGAAAAACTGACTTTCGGAATAACTGTTTTTGTTGTCAGGTACCCCTCTTTTTACACCAATACACATGCTCTTAGGGATTTGTAAAGTTGCCGTTTAATCGTTGGCCAGTTGTATCAGATTAATTATATGTTTTCGTTTTCTATTCCAACTTCCATAATGACCAGGGCGTCTATCGAACGCCTCGTGCAACTCAATGAAAAAAACAAGGATCTCACGTTATACCCTTAAGGAAATAAAAGCAGCTATTCGGATCTATGGCATTTATTAAAAAAGGATGGTTATCAAAATTTACTCGTCAGTTCAAACTGAAGTTTAAATTGGAGCTCGACTGCTTAATGGGGACTTCGGTTTTCTAAGTTGACAGGATGCAAGCTTAGCCTTCTTGCCTTCTTGTCGCATTAGCCGTCATTAGCCAGTCATAACCAATCTCAAGTGTTTGCTCACCCGAGTCTGGAACCCGCGACCTGTTGGTCAGAAGTGCACCGCTTTAAACATTGGGCCACGGGCTCAGGTTGAACACCAACTTGGTTTGGTTATGAATGGCTGTTGATGGCTAATGAGCCAGAAATGGTAATCCAGTCTCCCTTGTCTTTGTCGGCATTGTTAATCTGCCTCTAGCCGCTGTGCGGCTGCTGGCAGGGCTCGAGAATTAGCCCTAGGGAAGAGCGAGACGAGGGAGTTCCATTAACGATCGGGAAACGTTCATCAACTAATAGCACAAATCCTTCAATTTTCCTGCTTTTTGCTGCAACTCAGGGGGAGCAATGGGGACGTAGATATCACACCAACACCTAGAGCAACACGGCATCATTGGATGACTGCTATTTTTTGTTGCAAAGCTCGGTTTCCATGCAAATTCAACTGGGAGGTCATAATACTCCAGTCAATAATGCGCACATGACAGTTCAACCGCCGATTTCGGCGAGCTCCACCATGGCGCAGGGGACTTGTGCATGATTTAGTTTTTAATAGTGGTATACTTGCGCTGCATATACCACACTCTTCCCCTCTTTCCACTTGGGTCCTGTGTCATGCTCAAGCCAAGCAGGTGGCTGGCGCAGCCGGAGCCGCCCCTAAGCGTGCCGCCACACCTGACTCAGATCCCGCGGAGTGGATTTGCCATAGAGGTCGCAGTGAGAAGGAGCCATTACATTCTGACTCTTCGTCCACTAGTCGGCCGCCTCACAAAACACACACCGGGCGGACTAACAGGTCCGAAATATGCCGTAAGTTGGCAACCTACGAAGTCGCGGCTTTTAGCGCACCGTGATAGTTTCAAGCGTGCCAGATTGTTAATTGTGAGGAAAATGCACTGCGACCTCTCTATTCCCATTTCCAGGCCCCAGTCCACTGTCTGAGCCGGTCAGTTGTCTGAAATAAACGGTACATAAGGAAAATTAATGATACAATGCTTTCCAGCCACAGAATTGAGGTTAAACTGCTCTACCGAGCCATTATAATTACTACACTTATCTAAAAGCCAAAGGCTATAATTTTTTTCGTTATAACTATGACCTTACTTAGCGCAAGTTCGTGTCTATGCATTAAAACTTTCACTTACCATATGCGTGTGTTTTTAACAGCAACTAAGTATGTTCAACGGCTATCAGTCCTGAACACAGCACGATCTCGCCAGCGCAACGGCCACGAAATACTTATGCAAGTGCTCAACTGTCCGCACTAAATACATGTCAGCTTAATTCAAACTTACGGCCGTAGTGCTAGGTTGGAAACAGCGTAGTCAATTAATAACCCATCAGATCAGCAGCCCCAAAGATGCGGGTGATGGACGTAAGGTTAGCGAGTTTTTCCTTATTCCAGCCATTAATTAGCAGTCATGGCCGATGTTCAGAGAGTTTTGTTGCCATAATAACCACAAGTAGATACTTATTGAAAATTTCCTTGGCAAGTAAAGCTCACTGATCGTTCAGACGCTGACAACTTTCCACGTCATAATGAAAGTTTTTAGGAGCTTTGCGTTTTCTTGCAATTGCATTTGTGTACGAATACCTAATTTTGTAAGGGATTATTGAATGCAGTTTGCAGTGAAGAGAAAGCTCGCAGACCTTCCCTCCACAATTGATATAAACTCGTCTAAATTCCGACTTTCCGAAAGTTAGAAAAACACCACCCTAGGCAAAACCGAGCTCTGTAGCGTGCTTGGAAGTAACCATTGTAACCTTTGCATGTAAAATAGTTCTTCTTTCGGAATAATTTGCAAATTTAGCAATGTGTCAGCGGACCTGCTCAAAACGTGTATGAAAAAAACAGTTATGATACGGATTTTGGTCAATTTAAAACCCCTCGAAACGCTGCGCTTCTAGTGGAATGAACAGATAAAACACAGACGCATTCGTTAGATTAATGAAAATTTGTACAGAAGGACTTTCTATGTTCACATTTTTCTGCATTTCCAGACTGTTAGGACCTGTAAGTCAGCAGAGCCGCGAAGTTCATAGAATAATGCGCAAGTAAACCCTTCAACCCACTAATGCATATCTTTTGGTCGCCGTTTGAATTAAAAGGATAGTCCTACAGATAGAAAAAGGAAAATATCTACTCGATATATAAAGTTGGGCATTGCATGGAATTCAACACAGTCTTAGAAAGGTTCTTGACTGAAGGAGGAGAAGGAGGAGGATGATATAATCGAGATCGTCTATTTTGATTTTAGGAAGAATTTCCACTATATTCCATGAAAACATTCAATTTACAAGCTTTTTGAAGTTGGAATAAGAGCCAGACTGCTGAACTATTGTAGAGTTCCTTATAGGGAGAACACAAACGGCATGCGTCCGAACTTTCAGATCAGCCCCATAATTCCGCTGTAAGTAGTGTTGCCCAGGAAACAGTCTTCGAATCGTTACTCATCCTAGTCTACGTCAACAACTGTTAAGATAATGTAGGTTGTAGCGCCTTCCCGTTTGCGGATGATGGTAAAAGCTGGAGACCCACCAAGTTTGTTAGAGGTAGGCGCACACTTCAAGATTGTCTGAAACGATGGTCTGGTCAGTGGCCCCTAAACTGATAGATTAGGAAGTCTCCCTAGGAGAAGGTGTGATGGTTCTTTCAAAGATGTTCTTGATGGACAGCCCCAGTCAAACGCTGATGATATAAGCACCTCGAGGTCCTGATGACCACCTCATTTAAATTATCGTCACACTGTTTAAAGGCAGTAAAAGGAACAACCCAGGTGCCGTTTGCACAGAGAAGTGCATTTTTTCAAATTTATCAACAATAGTTTGACATGACTGACGAAGTTTCGTTTGGTCCTTTTCGGAGTATGCCACACAAGCCGGGCGTGTGTTACTTAAGAAGAATGATCAACTACTCTAACGAGTCAGACGATGGCAACGAAAATGGGGAAAAACTTTGGTGCGCTGTCCTAAGATGTCGAAAAGATTAAACTGCTTTGCTGACTCCAGATCACAGGCAAATATGCAGATATCTTACAGACGTACCAGGTTGTTAGAAGACGTAGGTGTGCCCTACAGTTTGAGGTCTTCTGTGAAGTGGCTGAAGAGGAGTTGGACCCCACGGTCGTTCGACGGACCGCTTTCTCGCAGAGCGCGTTAGAGCAGAGGACAGGCTCCCTGCTAAGATTGTGCCTTCGGGCAGATGTTATGTTTATTTGCTCAAAAATTAATTGACATACAGGCGAGATTCTGTCAGGTCTGTCCAGGTGCGCCAGGTTGACACACCACAATGGTGTCATATTTTCCACACTCACTTCGGCAAAATTAGGTTTCCCTTTTTACAGATGAAAAAGGAGCTCAGGTGCAAAGCTAAAGTGGATATAGATCTCCCTTAAGCGATAAAACCTCACTGGTCGCAAGGCATCCGGCTTGGAAGAAATTAGGTGATGCTCAGAGTCGTTAATTTAAACAATTATCATCAATCTACGCAAAAATGTAAAGGCTACCCTCTAAGAGTCCTGCTTGACGGTCATCGAAATGCCTGACTCACAGAAAACGAATAACTTTGGTAGTTGAGACAACCAAGCAAGTTAAAAAATTTGTCACACACTTTCGGTCACTTTCTGCTGTAAGAGATTGGTCGTAAACGGCAATAAAGAGTTCGGCTCGGTTAGGCGTGGCTTTGCTAGTCAGGTTAAGTGAAAGATCCTAAGGAGGTGGATGGCGAGAAAGGTCAGTCAGGGTCAAGTCCCAAGGAAAAGGACACTCAAGGATTCGTATGGTCCATAAAGTCCTCTTATTTTTATTTAAGTAAGGCGCTTTCTTTGCTGTTTGGTCTATGCCTTATTTTAATGTGAGGAATGTCAGCCCTCGCCATAAGCAATCTAACACTGGATAGAGGTAAGTGAACCCGCAGATGGATAGTCAGCTTGCGGGAATGTTGTGCATAGTGGAATATTCGATGCCAACAACGAAGTAGCCAGTCAGGTGATGCATCGTAGAGCCTCCAATAAGTTGCGGTAGACCGCAAATATAAGAAGCGCGTGAGCGAGTAATCATGCGGGGCCAACGCTTTTGAAGCTTACGTCGACAGTACCAAACATGCAAATCTTACGTACATACCGCAAGCACGAGCGTCTGTGAAGGCAGAGCGTGGCAGATTTACTTCAAGGGAAAATTACCATCAGCTAAATGTGTCACTATGAAGATGATTGGCACTTTCAAAGTTGGGAAGAGGGCTTGGCAACCGATATCTGCTATCGAGCTGTCTATTGGCCAACCTGCCTTCCAAAACTGTCAGCGGGAGATTTTTAAAAATCAAAAACGAACGACAAACTGGCGGAAGAAATACGAAACGCGTGAAATTAGCACCATTAGTGTAGTTGTAAAGCAGCTAACTTTATTATTTTTGGTCGTCGCTGATAGTGGTCAATAAGGGAGCAATACGTTCCTTCAACCGGACAACCACGAGATTGACCGCAGCGCCAAGTTCATACCTGTAGTCGAAGTGGTACCAGGAGGAATCTCAGCCCCATTGGTCTGAAGGAAGAACTTTATTTACTGTGGCTTCAAGGTTCAACAACGAAGACGTCTTTTCACCCTGCCCTTACTAACGGACCATATTTAGAGCAAAATTAATTTCTTCCTAGCTAAAAGTAATCCATGAAAATCTTGGATTGTGTCATGGCTAAAGCCTGCCTTACAATGTGTTAAGACGGTCCAAAGGCAACTGGCCTTCTTTTCAACGTAGGAGGATTTCCAGTAGATATACGGTAGATAGGCTATCTAATAAAATGGTAACTGAAATTCTGAAATGTGTTCTCAATTGATACATATTACCTATATGGGGTTGTAATATTAATTATCGTGTAGCCTATTCCCTAGCCAGTTCAGTTATGTCAGAATGACGATTTTGAATGCAACTTTATCTTCCTGTCTGCGAAACTACAGCCAACAACAAAAAGAATACTTAGGTAGTGGGATACTTCTCATTGATGTTCGATGCCCTTAAAAATCCAAATACCTTTCATAAGAAACACGTTTATAAATATTCGTGCATGTAATCAGTTGATATAAAGTTACGTCTTCTTCTAATTTCATGCTGAAACAAGTGTGTTCTTCTGTTTTTAAAAATGTTTTTTTTTCAATTCCCAACTAAGGTTGACGCCGAACTGCTGTTGCACTTCCATTCAGAATTTCCAAACTGCAAACTCTATCTTTTTTGTGTAAGGAAAATCGTACATTTGTTAAGGTTTTTAAGAAAACCTCATATTTGCTAATGAAATTTTACAGTGGATGGCGACCATTTGTTTACTTTACAAGTAGAATTAATGTATGAACATAAACGATGCTTTATGAATGGATATTGCACGATCTTCAAAAATCTAATAATTAGAAGCTTGCTTAAATCCGAAAAATACCCTTTCATCTAGTAAACATGTTCAGAAAACGTAAGTTGCTATTAAAAGTACGACGAAGAATATTTTAGTGCATGCTTTCTGTCAAGTATATTTGAATGCATAAGGGCATCGTAAATCCATAGGAGAATACATACTACATAAGATGTCCTTTTTTAAAAAAGTGTCATTTGTGCAGGTATCCAGGACGGAGCTTTTCAAGAACCGGCATCCTGACGTAATTGAATTAATTCTGGATGATGGTGTACGATAAAAAAATTTTGCAACCTTACTTAAGTAATCTTCTTTTATTTAAAAAAAATTTCAAATTTTGGTTAACATTGCAAAAGCTAGAATATCTACCACAGATAACGGACTTTTCAAAAAACGTATATCGTGGCTTTGTCGGTTCGCACCTGTAATATTTAACTTCAAAATGGGCTCCTGCGGCTAAGGAGTGAATTTTAGCCATCAGAAAGGATTCTAAGAATAAGACAAAAAATTGTGAACATTTAAGGTATGAACCTTCCGAGCTTTATTTTTGCTTCTTGGAATATAGGTGGACACGAGCGGGTCTCATTCAGGCGTAACTGATTGTGAGGAAGCAGAACGTCACCCAGCAGTTCGACAACGACGTCTTTCCTCTGTCCAAGAGGAATAACTTGGTGCGAACGCCTTTGGGCTTCGAGGGTCCTGTTACAGTTCGATATGCGTAGGGACTCCGTACGGTACTTGCTGATGACCGGAACAGGCTTTCTCAAAAATGATCAGTTTAACAAACAGCGTCATTTTGACACAAACGGGATGCACGTTTGCCCTAGAAAATGAAAAATCATTGCTGCGTCTTTTCAACGCTTTCCGCATCTCTATATAAAGCCCTTTTTCTTATACGAATTTTCTATGCTGTACCCCGTATTATCAGTCATATCGCTAATTTGTCAGCTGCCAATCCAATATTCTTCTCAAACATTTGTTCTTAAAGCATCGAATATTGTGAAATTCTACTGATTAAGCCACCGGCAAGACAACGAGCCTGTGGTTCAATGGTTAAAACGTTGGATTTCTGCTCAACAGGTCGCCAGTCCGAGCCTCGGATGGTGCGCCACCTGGGGTTTCGCATGACTGGCTGATGACGGCTAATGAGCTAGAAATGACCATTCCAGTCTTCCTTGTCGTTGCTGGAATGTTCATGTTCATCTGGAATGTTCATGTTGCTGGCATGTTCATCTGGCTGTGCGGCTTCTGGTGGTGCTCTAGAGTGAGTCTGAAGGCAGAATGGTACGAGTGAGTTCCGTTAGCAATCGGTGATCGTTCATAGATGAATGCGTAGGTGAAAATTATATCAAGTTGTTTATTTATGTACTGGGCTGGGTAATTGTCAATCCCTCGTCTAGGATTTGGCCACGTGATTTGCAATATATTATACCAGCGGCCATAATTTAGTAGACAAAAATCAAAAGTTCGAAAAATAAACTTCGTTGCGAGGAAACAACGGTATTTTAGAAAGCCGAATTTTAATTGCAGTTTCCAAAAGCCCTGGAGCTATAAATTGTCTTCGATTTCTCCGAGTAACGAAGATACTCTGTTTTGAAATTGTTTCCTTCACCACTAAATCAACCTCATTTTCTCTGACCTTGTTTTTGAGAGCACATTCAATAGGATGAAATTTAAGAAACGGAGGTTACATTACACCGGGCCCTGGTGGGGGAGTGGAACAGAGAGTTTGGTAGATGCAGTACCAGTCTACTTGCACTATAATTCAGCGTACGTCACCGTCCCTGCACCACCCTGTTGTCGAACATACTGTCGACAGCATCGAAATCGACGGTCGAATTGTCATGTCCCTGAAACCGACTTGGGTATTTCAATTGATAAATGGCCCAGTTAACAACCGCACGAGTTGGCACAGCCGACAAAAGCCCGTGGCACTTCTGAATGTGTTCATCTTAGGTTGTCGAGAGTAGGACGGACCATTCCATTCACGAAATCCTGATAAAAAAAAGATAAAGATATAAAAGTTGAACGTTCCCTGATGAAGCACTTAAACGCTAGATGAAGCTAACTATCCATCTGTAACATAACGGGTTTTCCGAATATTTATGGGCCTGATTTCAGTACCGACTCCTTAAATGTAATTTAATGACGAGAATTCCATGCTTTTCTTTGCGTTGAGGTTTATAAAAACAGCTACGAACATTCGCAGCCTCTCCTTATTTATCATGGAAAAGGTCCTTGAAATATTATTCTTTTCACATTTTTTCACACCTAAACATACCTACACTCTCTGGCGCCCGATCTACACACCCCACGAAAAGAAAGAAAGCTATCAAAACTGTCACATCAAACGACGTAATAAGATTTCATGCGGGTCCTTAATTGCAGCTGGTTTACTCAATGACCAATATTTTAGCCTGCGTGATTGCATCATGCCTGGTTCGGGTGTCTCCAGACAGAGGGAGGGGGTAAAGTAACCATGTCGCATAGAATAAAGGGTAGATTCCAGCAGAAGAAAAATTTAATTTCGCCGAAAAAATGCCATGGTACCCTCGGGCTCCGAAGCATAGTGATTGTGTTGATCACGTCACAATTTGACAAGTACTTGTCAGACATTTAACTCCCGAGTGCCTGGAAGTCTGCCAACTAACTTCCGCGTACCACTATGCTTAGGACTTCCGTTTAGATTTTGACAAATATTGTAGAAGCTCAACTCCCAGTTGGAACGCTGGACTCGTCACATTTAGCAAGTTGTTTTCTCTGACTACCGTCTGTTTGTCACTATCCCGGACCCTTGCATATTTTTCACAAGCACTTTTCTGCAACGCACTATTTGTGAAAAATGGCCGTTGTTAGAACATACAGGCTTACTGCATAATGGAGTCGTAAATGTTTTAAGTCAAACTCTAGCATATGACACGAAAGTCCCCTATGACTTCGTGCAAAATTATGCAGTTTTCTCGTTTCTTCCCTGCAGACTTCCTTTCTCTCAATTCGCATGTTTGAATATGGAAGTCAGATTCTCCTTTGATATTTCAGCTTGCGCGTAATTTAAAAAAAACTAAACTTGTAGTTGGGTTCATCGTAAGAAATTTCTGCATATTATCCAAATAGTTTTACATTCACCTAACTAGGAAGGTTTCATGTTCGTTTCCCTCTGGCTTAAAGAGGAAAGAAGGCCTTGTAGCAATAGCACCTGTTGTGACAAATTTCTTCTAAATGTCTGCAAATGCTTCAGAGTAGCTTATTCGCAGGTCTACTCAGTACCTCTTTTTGCTCCCTCAACAATCTACATATAAGGGCACAAGTACAACCAGTAAATATGTACTTATTGCGGTTTCAGCCAACTGGCGGTCCTGTTTCAACTATTATTCATCCTCTTTACCCTCATGGTACCATGGCTCATAAGTGACAACATTTGGCTCGCGACAGAAATCCTTTGAAGAGGCAAGTTTTTAACAATAATTATCCATCACTGATTAAATAATTATCGCTAAGAGCAAGAGAAAGCGGATTTCTATGGAAGACCTTGCCCTTTAAACGAAAGGAAATGCATTCTTCGTTCCAATACTTGGACTTTCTGAGTTCGCCGGGACCGGTCTGGTTTTCAGAACGTAACATATGCTTAACAAAACATCAGAAAACCTTGTCGATGGAAGAAGAAAAGGGATTACGCTCCCTGAGGTCGGACGAAAGTCTCGTCGTTGTAGCTGCTGACAAAGGTGGTGCAACCGTCATCATGGACAAGATTGACTATGTCAATAAGGCCAATCAAGCCTTTCATGACAGGGAGGCCTACATCCCCATTACTGAGGATCCAACGGAAAAAAAATTCATCTGTAAAGAAGAAGGTGAATAAGCTCACTAGACTGAAGCTCATAAGCCCCATGGACTTAAATTTCTAATTCTCAATGATCCGCGCATCGCACGTGCCTATTGTCTTCCAAGGATTCACAAAGCGGACGCACCATTGAGGATCACAGTGCCACTCGTTGGATCGCCTACTTCTAACCTTGCCAAGTGGTTATACAAATGCCTAAAGCACTTAGGTAATGGTTCACAGTACAGAATCAGCAACTCGCATGCTTTTCTTCAAAGAATTAAAGGCCTTAATGTAAGTCCTGATGAATGCATTTCTATCGGTTGATGTGATTGCTCTATTTTCCTCAATACCACATAATCTGGCAATTGAGAGCGTAGCTCGAAGTCTTGAAGAAACGCCACTAGACATTCCAAGGCAGCACGTTTCAGACATGTTCTGGCTCGGCCTTCAGAATTATTGTCAATTCGATGGTAAGCATTATGAACAGGTCAAGGGTACTCCGCTGGGTTCACCGATATCGGGGCTACTTGCCGAGCTAGTCTTACAACGTCTAGAAGAAGCTGTGGTTCAAAACCTCAGGCCAAAAATGTGACTTCGCTACGTAGATGTTACCTTCGTGGTCATTAACAACTGCGAAGTGGAACGCTGCATGAAAGTCTTAATGGTATCTTCCCCGCTATACAATTCATTCGCGAAGGAGCAACGGGCGACATCCTTCCGTTTCTCGACGTCACTGGGCAAAGGTTGAGTGATGGCGAAGCTCGCAACCAGCGTCCAATGCCGAAATAGTCCTCAACTATGGGAGCAATCATCCTGCAGCAATCATCCAGCTGCGTTTGAGCTCTTTTTCACCGCGCCTTCCGGTAATGTAACAGCGAGTATCTACTAAAAAAAGAACTTGCCTATGTATACCAACTATTCCGATCTAATGGAAACCCGATATATCCGATATATATATGTATACCAAAATATCAGAGCTCTAATGGAGAAGTAGCACCTAGGAAATTTCATTCATTTCTATACATGCAGGGCATTTCGGAAACTATTGCCCGACAATTAGACCGAGTTGGCATCTGCATCGCTCACAAGCCTGCGTCCTCCCTGCGGGCAGCACTATCACGTGTTAAAGATCCCAGTACCCAAAGAGCAACAAACCAATGTTATTTACCGCATTCCATGTGCGAATTGCTCTTGCGCTTACGTAGGCCATACAGGCCGACGACTCAGGATCCCGCATAAACGAACACAAACTGGCCATCCGCCGACGCGATCCCTTGTCTCTCGTGTTTGCGCACGCCGTTGATTGCGATCACCGCTTCAATTGGGAGGGAACTGAAGTGGTCACCATGGTTAGTAACAAACAGGCACGCGAATTCCTCGAAACTTGGCACTCCGGAATAAACAGTATCAACCGCCACGTCGATCTGGATGCGCATTACGAAGGTCGGCGTGCACGGTCCACTGACTTGCGCCCACCTGAAAAGCTACAACGGCTTACCCGTGCCCAGCCGAGTGTAACCTCACTGACTCTGCATCTCCCGCCACGTGACTTGCTATCATAAAAATCTGAGCGCCCCTCCCCTTACATGCGACAGCTATCTTAACACGATTATCGGCCACCCAACCCCCCATGGCGTCAGTCTGTCGATGTAACCTCTCCGCCCCTAAACCATCCAGCGTGACAATCCCAATTCTCACTTCTCATTTCGTCTAACGACGGGTTGGTGTAACCAGCTAGAAAATTCACGAGTAAACCTAGATTTTCCGACGAGCCTTCTTTCTTAATTTATCCTCTCGGAATGCACACTACCTCAACTATTCGTCATATATATATATATATATATATATATATATATATATATATATATATATATATATATATATATATATGGCACATATTATACCGTACTTCCGACATAGGTACTAGCTAAAAAGCCCAGACACGTGTTTCGCCGATGTTTCTGCTGCTTGACGCAGCCACGGGTCGGCTCCTCAGTGGGTCCCCCAGCGTTATCTATGCGGTTTCTGGTATATGGACTCCAGGAGAATAATTATATATATATATATATATACATATATACTATATATATATATCGCGTTCATCATCTCCTGAACAAGACGAAGAAGAAGAGGGGGCGAGTTCATGGACCAAATTGTATTTGTACTGACGTTTCGAAAGCCTTCTCGCTTCCATCATCAGAGTAAAGTGCTTGCTGCTCCTGGTGGTCTTGAGTTAGTCAGTCTTGCCACGTGCCTCGTATTATATCCATGGTGGACGCGTGAACTTTGACCTGCCCGATCGCCGCTGACTTCCTTAGACCTCCCCGAGGTTGAACGCCGGCGGGCTCGCGTGACTGCTGTCCCCTTTGGAGCCGTCGTAGGTTTCGGCAAGGCAGCGTGCCTGTTGGCTCCCACCACGTCAATCAGCGGACTGAGCAGTCGTTGCTGCTCTCGTGAGTTGTTATCCGTTTTACGGGCGCATTCGTGAGGCAGTGTTTGACTTTGGTCATGTGACCTTCGGCCGCCACCCCGCTTTCCGTGAGCCTGGGCTCTCGGTTCCGTGTGCTCGTTTGCCTTATTGGCCCTGGCCGAACTGATCCGAGCCGGGTACGAAGCGCCTGGTAGGCGGGATGTAAGTCTATAGCTCGGTTGAGTGTATCGGTCGAGACCAGCTCTCGAGCACCAATCTGGCCATCTTCTCATTGGCTCGGCCAATCACCCTTGTTTTGTCAAAGGTGAAATCATGGTTCAGCTGTTGTGCGTGACCATAAACCAAAGACAACTTGTCTTTGCAGTTGATTGTAAGTTGGTGTTCATGCAACATTGTGCCCAGGCGTTTGCCCGTTTGACCAACATACCTTGCATCGCAAGCTTTGGCAAGGTGGGTAGCTCACGCTAGAGCAGCGATGGCTATCTAAAGCTCACTGATTCCGGGTCGATGGCATCGCTTCTACGGCCTGCCGAAGGTTCACAAGCCAGGAGCGCCCCTACGCCCCATCGTCTCCCTTACGTGGCACCCCAACCTTTGGGCTGTCAAAGTGGTTGTATCAGCGACTTTGTTTCCTAACCAAGGATTCGAAGTGGACAGTGAAGTCAGCTGACGAGTTCTTAACGCGCATCAAACATCTTAAAGTAGAGGCAGACGAGGTGATGGTGTCCTTTGACGTGATCTCGTTATTTACCTCTATCCCACCCGCATTGGCTATCGAAACTATCGACGGCTTTCTCCAGGAAAAATATAACGAGACCGACCAAAAACTCAAACGAGTGCATATCATCGAACTCCTAGAACTGTGTCTTAAGACGTTCTTCACATTCAACGGCCAGGTCTACGAGCAAAAAGAAGGGGACGCCAATGGGCTCGCCTCTGTCTGGACTAATTTCCGAAGCAGTTTTGCAGAGGCTTGAGCAGCTGGTCTTCAGCTCGTACCCACCGAAGTTCTGGGCCAGATACGTCGACGACACGTTCGTCATAATCAAGAGGAGTCACTTGCAGGCTTTCAGGGGATTGCTTAATTCAATCTTTCCCGACATCCAGTTTACCATGGAGGAAGAAGTCAACAATCAGCTGCCCTTCCTTGACGTCCAAGTTACAAAGTTGGCAGACGGGAAGATAAGGACAACAGTCTACCGTAAGGAAACCAACACTAGGCGTATCCTCCATTTCCGAAGCAACCACCCTGTTGGCCACAAACGCAGTTGTGTCAGAACCCTCTTGCGACGTGTCCAAACACACTGTAGCGACGACAGTGGGAAGAAGGAGGAGATGGAGTACTTACATGCCCTTTTTACAGCCAACGGTTATCCAAAGTCCTTCATCCGCAAATGCCTCAGGAAGCCTCAGTTGGAGCGGTCGAATGAAGAGAAGCCAAAGTTTTGGCTCGCAATCCCCTATGTGAGGAACGTTTCAGAGGCGACTGCAAGAATCCTAATACCTTTTGGGATTGGCATGGCTCATAAACCAGAATGCACTATCAGACAGCAAGTCATGAAGCCCAAAGACCCGCTACCAGTGACAGAACAATCAGCAGTGGTCTACAGCATACCATGCCAAAATTGTGATGCAAGGTATGTTGGTGAAACGGGCAAACGCCTGGGCACAAGGTTGCATGAACACCAACTTGCAATCAACCGCAAAGACAAGTTGTCTTTGGTTTATGGTCACGCACAACAGCTGAACCATGATTTCGCCTTTGACAAAACAAGGGTGATTGGCCGAGCCAATGAGAAGATGGCCAGATTGGTGCTCGAGAGCTGGTCCTCGACTGATACACTCAACCGAGCTATAGACTTACATCCCGCCTACCAGGCGCTTCGTACACGGCTCGGATCATTTCGGCCAGGGCCAATAAGGCAAACGAGCACACGGAACCGAGAGCCTAGGCTCACGGAAAAGCCCCAGGCGCTGCGGCCAACAACAAGGTCGTGAGTTCGAGCCTCGGGCGTCGCAGTGCCTGGGGTTGGGTATGGCTGGCTGATCACGGCTAAAAAGCCAGAAATTGCCATTCCTGTCTCCCTTGTCTTTGTCGGTCATGTATATATCAGTTTTGTTTACCTCGGCCCATAAAATCCAAATTACCGTCATTCCCTATTACAGAAGTCCTTACCCCCGTTTTCTGAGTGAATCCGCATATACAGTTTTTGCCGATAATAGTAACCATAACACAACAAACATCGTTTACGCAAATGGACTACGTGCATCTTCTGATTCAAACCGTGATAAAAGAACTTCTGTAATTAAGGTAGGCCTCGCATGAAACCTATGCAATGGTTGTGCGTTCACTTCGAACACTGCTTTCATGTTTGGGATTCCTTCAACTTTAATTTTTGCCCTGTTGTAAGGACTCCAATCTTTCAGTATTTCCTACAAGGTCAAGTCTGCAGATAAATCAGGCACAAGCAGTCTTGAAGCAAAAATGCCTACCTTTCTTATCTGACTCGTTCAGTCGTTTCCTTCTAAATGACAGCCTTCTTGACTGGACTTGAGCTGCGATGAATTCTTTGCCACGTGACTTACGCAAAAAGGTACAGATTTCGGCTGCGTGTTTGGTCTGCAGGAGGGCACCAATTGGCCAATTGATGAGTGGGATTTCACTATATCCATCGCGTTTCCCATCCCGGTCGCCGGTTGGTCGACCCCATGTCACGCACGCGCCAATTTTCAACGTGGTTGGTTTGCGACTCGACGATCGACCGCTACCGGGTGTCGGTAAAAGCCAGAAGCCTGTCAAGCGCCAAGTGTGCATTTCCTACCCCGCATCGACCCGAACGGTTCGCTTCAGACACAGCACCACCTAGCCCCTTCGTGCAGGCAGATGACTGAGGCGCTGGTGCGTGAAAAAAAAAGATTCCACATCATCGATTTCATTAGGACAGCACAGCTAATTGGAATCTAAATTTAGCGCATAGACATCACCATATACACAGCAAACACCAAGCTAATTATTCCAAACTAGAAAGAGTGGCAGCACGAGTAGAAGTGCCAATCTCATGGCTAGAGCCGCCTATGAAAGGATAAAATAAAGAAGTTTACTTCCAGCAAATAACACAAGATAGATGCATTACATGATTCATTGGCAAATTCATCGAGTAACTGACGTCTTACTCCCCGCTCCCCCCCCTATGCCACTCGTTTCTAATTTTTGTCTACAAACTTTCTGGAAGTATCAGTTTTAGTATACAAGGTAGAACATAATCTTACGAAATTATTATTTTGGCGAAAATATGTCTGTAGTCCTTATTAATTAGGACCGGCTCTACAGGCTATTCAGGGTTTAGAAGTCCACTTCCTTTAAAAAAGCTGACCGTTTAAGATAGATTGCTTTAAAAGTAGTTTTTAGTGAGAAGAATTCTTATATGGCCGAAATTCGAATGTTTATAACACAATCAACTGTAAAGAAAATCAGACGGATTGGGTGAAGTCTTGGTCACAGATAGCATTAGCATGGCGAACCGCTGGGATCTACAGTAGATTTCATATCTCATGAAAAGCTAACCGAAATTCTGAACTATATTTCATGACGAAAATAATACTTAGCTGTTGTTATATTAATTACTGTGAACTATAATCCCAAGATATTTAAGTTATGGCAGGATATCGTCTTTTGAAGAAGCTTGGTTCCAAAAACTACACCTTGCAAAAATACTGCTTAAGTACTATAATGTTCAATGCTTCTATTGATTAAAAATAGTTTGCGGAAAAACATGCACTTAAATATTCTTTCTTGTACTCATATAGTAGCAACTTACGTCTGCTTAAAATTCTATATTTGACGAACTGGTATCTTATGCTTTAAATTTTTATAATCACGCAATTTTTAAGATCGTAAATGTGCCACCTTTACAGGCCGCGTAGTAGTCGTGCTGGATCAACACGGCGGCCAAATCAGGTGCGGCAGGCGTTATTATTCATTGGGATGAGGTCCCAGAACATGGGGGGGCGCGCGTGACCAACATGGGCACGCGCAGGTGCAGGCGCATGCCACCCGATCCCACTTACGGTCTTCTTAACTTTAATCGTGACACCGTACACAGGGAAGAGAGAGTGCGATAGATGCAATGCAAGTCTAATCTAACTTAAAACTTATTTGTGCACAAGTCCACGTCCTTGCAACCCTTCTTTTCTGGAACATACGGTGGACATCGTCAGAATACGACGGTCGAACTGACGGTATCCGTCGATTTAGTGATGCTGCTTAGAAAATATACAAAACTTCCTAACAGCATAGAGAAAGGTGTGATTTTCCTTAGACGGTATGTGTGCAGCATAAATACAAGTCCAGGTGCAAAGTTATTCGGCAATTGAAATATTTTTTTTATTTTTATATCCGAACGGTACCCTTTCTTTATTAAATTTTAAGAAGACGTATATTGCTACCTTTTCGTGCGTATTTTCTATAAAATATAATTGAATTTATAAGAACTGACAACAAATCAGACAAAAAGTAGGCTACATAAGCAGATATTTTACAGCTTGTAGTTTTTCGGACAATTGGTGAGGAGCTCGTTCAAAAGCCGCCATCTTGGTATGACTGGAAAATGTTGGGATTAGGTTTTGCGATAACTAATATTTTGACATTTAAATTGCTTTTTTGACAGGAAAACACATTTGGATTAACATTCCATGACGTAGCAAATCTATTGTACCTTTTCGATGACCTGCAATTAAGGCCTTTCGAAATCGAGGTTTCTGGTTTACGCTATAAGGAAGGCGTCTGCTTTGTCAGCGACTTCATCCTTTTGCATCTAATTTTTAAAACCTTGATGTTGAAGAATATTAAAAGAGTGTTTTTGACTTTGAATTTAATTCTAAGTGGTCTCGTGTTTTTTAATAGAATCCCATGTATTCGGAACTAACGGCAATGTTGGCACATTCTACAGTCATATTAAAGGAACACGAAACAGACTCACAACCACAATGGCAGTCATGCTGGTTGTAGCATTAGATTTTTCCCGTGTTCGACTCAAGTGTTTCAGGTACTGCCATAAGACTTCGTTAGTTGAAGGGAGACCAATTTGCCAGGTTATCGACTTTAACTGTCAAGAACCAGCCCTCAAAAATGAGCGGTTCAGTTGTTAAACACTCGGGCTAGGAACCGATGTTCTGTGGAAATACGATGCGTGCATTTGTCTTCTACGATTCAAAATAGCCCTAGAGTTCGAATCGGTGGGCATCGCCGCTAGCCAGTGTTTCTTAAGTAGGGCTTTCAACTTTCGTCCTCTCTTTCCAGCGCTGTTCTAATTTATACGCATGCATCTAAGTTTTTCCACCTTAGCTAAGCTCTCTGTAGTAGACATAGGAATTTTATGTTCCAGCAAATGGCATCACAGTATGGCTTGGTGCTTAAAGGCCCTGCTCAACCGTACTGATCTGAGATTTCGTGAACCCAAATCGGAAGAAGTTTCAGTGTGGGGAGTAGTCTGCTATAAGCGAAATGTCTTGCGATAAGTACTGAAGTCCTGTCTTTATATATTTACATTGCAATAATCAAAGAATATGTTATTTATATTCGGGAATTTAGTTTTTAACCGCTAATTACCTGTCGGGGTGCGCAAATCTTATAATTTTGCCCGAAATTAGATGTGGGCCTGGATTGTCAGCTCGACCATCGTGAGTGATGATGTGTGCCATGTGTTCCCACAGCGGAGTTTGCGTAGGCCTTGCGCCTGTAGTAGTTTAGGGTTGAGCTCCAAATTTCGTAACATTACCGTACCATTTTCTCCCATCACGTGCCTTGGCCTGGTGGCTAGACAGAGAAAGGAAGAGTGAACTTGGAGTAATAGCCTCAGAATACTACTTGCGTCTTTCTATCTAACCTACGCGTCTTTTGAGACTAAAATGCTTCGTTGCAGCGCAAATTCTAACTAACTCCTCACAACATTCCCATCTTTTGTTTAGAATCCTTCTTTCACATCTGACCCATCAGTTAGTTATTTAGAATTTGAGTTAGAGGATTGAAACCAACATGGGAACCCTATATTTCATTACTTGAGCAAAATTAGCTTCTCCAAGCACTTTAACTGTGCCGTAAAATGTATTGTTTCCTACATGAAGGCATGTTGCCTTTCTGGTGAATATTAACAAGCCGTCAAATTCGATCTAATTTAAGCATAAAAACACTCGATCGTTTGAAAGAATCTATAAAAAGGCCTTCTTAGTACATGATGTAGAAAGCGATTACTGTGAATAAGTAGGTTTAATTTTGTCTTATTTCTTTAAGATTCAGATTCGGAATCTTTTTAACTGGATGCTTGAAGGTAGTTTTACACAAGCGTGTAGGGAAAGCTTGATTCCGCTCAAAGAGCATGCCTCTATTGGTAGTTCCCATGTCGGAAACGACCAGTTCCGAGGCTGGCTCATGAGAGGGACGCAGTGGTTACTTACACCAGATATGCTATCTCATTCAATGTTAACCGAGATTCTTAAATGCATTTTCCTCACGTCAGCATGCCAGTTTCTGGACCAAATGCTTTCCGGTCGCCTGCTAAATTACACTCGGCAATAATTATTACTTAAGTAGCAGAATCGATCGGGTTATTTTCGATGCACTCACAAACCCTTATATACGTTTTGAAATAATGCACAAAATTATCCTTTCTCCTGCTTATTTAGTAGAAAATTATGTCTTCTTCGAAAATGTATGGATGATGATAGGCATTTTTCGGTCTTACACGTTTCAAATTATGAGATTTTTCAGATCACAAAATATCCATTCATATAACATCATATATGTCCACATATTAATGCTGCTTCGACAGTATACAACATGGTTCATAGCCACTGCACCATTTGATGAGTTCTCTATGAGGTTTTCGAATGGTCTATAGAAATATATGGGTTTACTTACACGGACAATATTCAGTTTGTAATTTGGAAACCCCGAAGAAAATATAAGAACAGATGGGGTTCAACATTATTTGGTAATTTAAAAATGGCAACGAACGGTTGTGCGATCCTACTAAACGGCAACGAACTATTGCATGGCACTTCTAACGAACACAACCGATAGGTGGGCATTTAATATGGGAACGGTGGCTGTAAGGTTCGGGCAAGTTTAAGGACGGGGAGGGGCGGCAGCGCGTTGCTCACCGTCAGCTTTCAAGTGAGCTGATTTTTAGCACTCAGTAAGATCGTAGTTAACACCTACCTATCCACGCCTACCTACTACCCTGACCCTATCCATTGTGCTCGCCAGGGTAAGCATTCATTGCCGAGTTAGTAGTGTCGCACAATCGGTTTTGTAATTATTTACGCAAACATTCAACAAGCCCGTTACTTATAACCTCAATTAGACTGTGATCTGTTCAGAATAATGCGGGTGCTGCAGTCCGAGTTTTTTAACTACCCTCCATTGTGTGTGGTCTTGAAATCCAGAGCAGAGAACACAATGCCGATTCCAGGTATCTTCGATACCCGGAGCCATCAAAGACAAATGACTACTGGAATACTTGAGGGAAGTGCGATCTTAATACAATTTCATGAAATTCCGCCATTTCCTCCTTAAAGACATTTAGTTTTCAAACTTTTAATCTTTGTTTAGTAAATTAAGGCTATCAATATCATGTGCAACTCACAGTCAAATCCTAGACCATGGACTGACTATTACAAATCCCATTACATCACAAAATCATGGGTACTCGTAGGTGCAGGCTCATGCCACATAAACCAATGTTGCCATTTATGGCTCCCTCACTCCGTGTGATATGATTCCGGCGTGGTGGCACGGTCCGGAGCGTCTCCGGCCGCACCATCAAACTGCACCCGACCCCGCCTCCGGCCTTTTTGACTTTTTCTTGACACCGGACGCAGGAGTGTCAGGGAAGAGAGAGAGGGAGTGAGTGGTAGATGCATTGCAAGTCTACTATCACTGAAAACCCACTCACGCGCAAGATACCGTCCCTGCACCACCCTTCTGTGGAGCATACGGTTAAATTTTCGAAATCGACGGTCAAACTGAAAAACATCGCAAAATGAATCGATAGCTTTTAATCTAAGCTTCTTCTTATTGGCCTTTGGCCTGCCCTCAACACCCTTCCTCCCAACTACCACATCGTCCATCTCTCAGTAATCTCTAAGCTGCCAGCACAGCAGCTTCTTTCATCTTACTAGCGCTGCTACCAATGCATAAGGGCCAATTACTTAATTGCTGAGGACGGTCTTCCATGTTGGGGTGTAAAAGGTGCCATTTTGGTTTCTTTGACTATAATTTAATCACCTTTGTATAACATAGGCAGTGTTTTATGCCAAAATAATTTTCACTAGTTGGCTTATAAAAATTAATATTTGATCTCCTGGCGCATTTTAATGAGACATCTGAAGTTGTTCACTTGGGCCAGTTGCCCACAAATGCTTGTAAAGTGCTCGAAAACTAGCTCACTCTTTAAGATGAACGTCTGAATCGAATTATTTACTGCCTAATGCAAAGACCTTTGGTTTATTTTTAAATATAAAACTTTACTCTCACATTCTACCTTATCTTATGTTTTAAATTACGAGTTAAACAGAGCTTGACTCTACGCTGTACTTGAATAATACTTTTAAGAGGACGTTAGACCTGTATCGGACGAATAAGCGATATAACTGACAACGTGATAGCTTCAAACCGAGAAGAAAATGGAAAGGTTGGTCTGAGGAATGCGTTAATAAGAAGAAGCAGTACTTTTCCATTCATTCGAGCGACACTTGGCAGTCAATTATTCATCCAGTCTGTGTTTAGATACAATTTTTGTGTTGGCTTGTTTAAGTTTCGCAGCAATTAATGCGCAAACTTGGATTAATTCTTTCGAAACCGACGTTTTGATGCTCACTGCAAAGGTTGGTATGAATATTTGAGCTGAAATTCATCAGCCGTTTGTGAATGGTATGCCGTTATGCCGCAGTACCTGATCGATTTCAGCTCAAATACTCAAATCAACTTTTGCACCGAGCATCAAGAAATCTCTTCCGGAAGACTAACTCTAAGTTCGCGCGTTACTTTTCTATGAAATTAAACAAGACGGGTTTAAACCTGCAGTTCATATAACAGACAACATACGGGAAAAGCTGGCGGACCTGCTGATGAGCTGAAACTCTTGCAGCTGCGTTAGGCGGCGACATAAGATCGACGAAAAAAACGCGTTCCTTGGCCTTCAAGGATAGATAATTACTTTTTTGTTGCGTTTGCAGGATCACGTCTTCGTGAAGTTTGTTCCCGGTTTTAACAAGTCACCGTGGCACGAGTATGACAAGGCTTCTCGAGTCAAATTCTTCTCATGGGTAGGGGTAGGAAGGGCAATGACATGAAAATTTCGAGTGAGAATCCGAAATGTCAGGCCAAAAACGTCTTGTGCCAGGGATAGCATCTTCTCCTTTTGTACGTGTAACCACCTGACATCCGAGGTCTCCTGTAATAGAGAGTAGTGAAAATTAATGGCTTTCGGGGAGGGAAAAAGTGGCAAATGCAGAGGAAACAATAGTGAAAGGCAATAAATAAGCAGAAGGTTGTTTAGTTACTCCAATTCAGTACGTGAAGCAGTGTAGGATTCAACAAAGGTACGTAGTAACAAACTGTAAACAGTCAAACTAAAATTAACCTTAAAACTAACATAAACCCTACAACTGACACCAATCCTAACTCAAACACTAAAACTCACCCTAACCCTAATACTAAACCCAACCCTTAAAATAACCCTAAGTCTAATCCTAAAGCCAACCTTAACCCTAAAACAAACACCAACCCTAACCCTAACACTAAATCTTACATAAGTAACCAACTGCACAATAATAACGTGACTATACATATTAGATTCTTATAAAGAGAAGTAATCGAAGAGCTTTCAGCTGTTCCATTTCCTCATGATCCGCTACACCTGCATAAGCCTCACTCGGGTTCGACTATATTCTAAGGAGAAAAGATCAAGTTCAGCTATTCGATGTTGGTAAGATAAAACATCACGATTATCGAATAGACAATACCATAAAAATAGCATTATTTCCAATACAATTCAATCCCAATTTTCTTCGCCCTCATCTGAATATTTTTGGTAGTTTAAACCCTTTTTTCAGTCAAAGGCGCCAATTTCGAATCCAATATTTCGGGTGCAAACGGCTAAATGTCCAATCTACTGTGGAAGGGAAACAAGAATCACACCGATACCTTTTGTTTCTGCAACTTCTGCAAGAAGCGTTGATAAGGGTCGATGTTAGTATCGGACTCCTTCGCTTTCAAGAGTTTAATTTCAAAAGTCATCTATGGGACCATTCAAAGAGGCAATAAAAAATTTCCTGTGGATTTCATCTATTGTCATAGCATTCGCTTTTCGCCAAATTTTGTAAACCTACATCCTTGCAGTTCAGTCAAGTCATGTAAACGTTGACATACAACAGGAACAGTAAAGACCTGAAAACCAAGTCCGATTTCAATCAGAACGGCGGGTCTGCACCAATCCGTTTAGAATGTAAAGTCTGAGTACTTTAATTTTCCATTAACTAGGAAGGACTCATGTTCGTTGCCTTCTTGCGCAGAGTAGAAGAACGCCTTCTAGCACTTGTTGAACCTTAGAAAACTTTTCAGAGTGGCTCTATCGCATGTCTACTAAAATATCGCTTTTTGCCGCCTTAGATGCACGAGAACAGCCAGGAGTTTGTACATTTTACGGTTTCAGCCAGCTAATGGTCCTGGTTAAATTTTTATTAGTTCTTTAAATAGCCCTAAAAACGATTATACCTGCGATTCTCGCATGAACTGCATTGTGCGTATAAAGGGAGAAAAAGGATGACATTTTGGTAAATCTGCAGGCTTGATGGAAAATTGGCAAGAAAAGCAACTGCGTCATTTTCAGAATTTGGAATTTGCGAGGCAGTTTACAGTCACAACCGATTGCGTTTGCTTTAAAGCAGCATAGTCTGATTAGCATAGCATAAGTGTTCACACGCAAGATTTTACGGCGAGTGAATAACGTAGCCGAATTCAACGATTCGAGGGACAGACACAGCAAAAGCGCTTGTGACACCACTAATAGTTTTCTGTGTGGATAATTTTCTACTAGAAATGATAGGGTGTGACACAAACTGGCAAGAAAGAGTTTGTGCTCTTTACTTGACTTTGGGATCTGCATGAAGCTCTAGTAGGCAACCCGCAGACCTGAATTGTTTGCCTTCAGTCAAGGAAGGTCATACTCGTTGCAAGGCATTTACTTTACTGTCGTCCACTGAGGGCCCCGGCTTCCAAAGCCGCACAGTCCTTTCCCAGACGGAACAAGACTGGTACCTTTCCTGGCACTTCCAGCCCTGTGTCGGCATCATGGCGCCACCTCAAGTTTAATGGCAATAGGGATGTGTGCAAAGGCTGTGGACCTTACGTGCCACTAGCGCGGCAATGGTGGCTACTGTAAAGCTGAGGGATGATGGGCAAACGGTGTCTTCTCGTTTTCGTAATTCTCGGCTGTGCAAATTGATCAGATCCGGCGCACATCTATGTCCCCTCCCCTTCAGGTTACGTGGACGTGCGTACGTGCTCGGTTGCCTATGTGCCGGCCAGACGACGCGCCTGCACACACACACAAGACACGTCAATCTCCCAACCAATAGAAGTCCGAGTTGCCGATCGTTCATCGGCCACGAGCGCTTCTGCTGTGTGCGGTCATCCCTTCCTGGGCTGGCGCAGCCTGCACCGCCAATAACGCACGCACACAGTTCTCCTGCAACAGCAGCAGCAGCACCAGTGGCACCAGTACCTTCGACTGGCCAAGCCTATAATATCCTACTGCCACGCCTGTGTGTGTGTGTGCCCAGCTCTTAGTGTGTACTTTCCAGATTCCATCAAAGACCCCAGGGCGTCAGACCTTAACGCTCCGGCAGCAGTTCTGAAAGCCATCTTAAACAAATCTTTTCCTCGCTTGTACGACCACTACAAACATCATGTCTGACGACGAAACAGCTATGTAAGTCTGTATGGCACGTTTTCCATGCGCAGTTTGCTTTTCTCCTAAGCCACCTATTCAGGAATTGTTTTGTTCGGTTTTGTCCCTCGGGTGTGTGACACCGCGACGTGCGTGCACGAGCGTATTACCATGTTAACTTTTTGACCAGCAGCTTTCTTTCCCGCCCCGTACACGAGTATGAGCATGTGCGACTGGTAGTTCACGATGGGTTTAAAAATAGGCAGTCACAGTTGGTTGTTCGTCGCGAATGACACCCCACGGACCATAAAAGCCAATAGATCGCAAGACTTGCAGCTCCTACACTGTCCACCTGGCGTTTCGTCACTGCTGCTGTTGCTTTCTACCGAGTGATTACACGGCAGAGGTGGTCAGGGAGTTATATATTGGCCGGTGTCACTCTGCAAGAAACGGGGGTAATAAGCGTAGTGCTGGGAGACATTTGAAAATAGCGCCACAAAATCCCTTCGCAAGATGCTCCTGGTAACTAATTTGATCCGATTTTTTCTGGTTATGGTGCCAGTTTTTAATTTTTCGGCCATTAAACAGGAAGAATGGTTTCTATCGATTTTTATTAATTATTCATACTTTTTTTCAACTGAAGATTCGTCAAATTCGAGAAATACAGATTCTAGCAAAGAAACATTTAACCACAGCTAACTTCAATTTTACTAACATATAAACCCATCTGCTCGATTATCGCTAGTATGCAACACACCAACATTCCATGTGAAGATTTGTTGTTCTCATTACACTTTATAGGGAAATCCGGATAAAACCAAAACGACGGAATTTAACATTTTCCATTCCTGCACAACATAGTCGGCTTTTAGTAATAATAAGTTTAAATAAAGGTGACCTTATGGCGAATTTCAGGAAGGTTAAATATAACCATGTCTTAACGCTAACACTGACCCGAACATGAAACTAAACTGTCACCTTAATCTAAACCCTAGCCCTACCCTTAGCCTTAGCCATACAGTTAAAACTATATTAAGCTTAACCCCTAGTCTACTCATAACCCTAACCCCAAATCTGACTTTAAACTCAAACTCAAACCTAAATTTAACCCTTACCCTAACCCTCACCTTAATCCTAAACATAAGTTCCTTGGAATTTAACGCAAAGCCATATGTATTCTGGATGGTTCCTTCTCCCCTTGTCCTGTTTAGGTGGACATACAAATCACCCTTACCTTTTATTCTCCAAATAGACCTTTATAATAACATTTTGATTATCTTTGATTACATGTAAACCCCATCTGCTCGATTATCGCTAGTATGCAACACACACCAACATTTCATGTGAAGATTTGTTGTTCGTATTACACTTTATATGGAACTCCTGTTAAAACAAAAACGACGGAATTTAACATTTTCCATTCCTGCACAACATAGTCGGCTTTTAGTAATAATAAGTTCAAATGAAGGTACACTTCTCTAGAATTAGGGTACATAGATTCTATTTCCTCCAAATTGACCTCTATAATAACATTTGCTTATCACTGTTTAAATTTTATAAAAGCCAATAAATTGCCCATGTTTGCCTACTTCCACTCACTCCAATTTTTTAATTTGAGTTTTTTGACCCTGTTGTCCTTTACTTATGACACCTTAGCTAGGCATTATTGAAGGCCCTTTAAGTTAGCCTGTCATTTTGCGGCCATGAAAACCTGTTTAATTTAAAAAGATTTTGAAGTTGTACAAGACAAGTCCGGCTCCTTACTTCGCAAGATCTGTTCGGTAATACGTCAGTTTGTGAAGGAAGTTTTGGGCCTACTAAAGCATAAATAACTTTATTAAAGGAACAAGCAGACGAACCTTCAAACGTGTACGTTAGAAAAGGCAAAAAAGATAAGACTTACTTATATGGTTCACTAAAGAGTACATGAGAACAGGAACTGCTCGCAATAAAGGTAACCTTGCACTAAATTCCGGGGAAATTAGCGTTTAGTTTAGGGCTAGTGTTACCTGTAGCTTTAGGCCAGTGTTGGCGTTAGGGCACGGGAAAACGTACGTACGAAAACATCGAGTCAGTTGACTGCGGTAATCCACGCACATTTGGGAAAAAGTGACGTCGGGTCTTTACGTATGTCACGCTCCGCCGCTCCGCCGCTGTGACGCGAACGCTCTCGGGTCGTCGACCCAGTGGGGTCGGGAGTGCGCGGAGTCGTGAGGCCTTCAGTAGTGCGTGGGGACAAAGTGAAAGTGGCCTATCCCCAGCAAAGAGTTCGCTCCCCTGTGCACCTGCTAATTAGTCCCGCCCACATGATTCCCCTAGCCATTGGCTTTCTCATCCCGCAACAGATACGGAAAAGCGGATAGGCGGAGTACTCAACCGAGATCGGACTCGTGTGGGCCTGCAGGGGGCAAGCCATCATTCTCTCGGCCTTGAATTCGGTCACTTCAAACGGATAAGACGTGTTCATGCGGTATGCTGTGTAAGAATGCAGACCCGTATGCAATGCAGCATTAACTAGCGTTTTCTCACTGATGCTTCTTCCATCCCGGTTGGGCAGGCTGATCAAGAAAGCAAATAATTATCTGATTAATTATTTTACTTACCATCTTCGAGATCTAGAGACAAATTTAGTTTCGCATTTATCCTAATCAGCTTTGGCATTTCTGAACTACGAAGGAAAATAGGGGATTTTACAAGTCGTTTACTTGCATCTCTCTTGATTCCTTGCTATTACTTGCTGAGAGCGCTAGTTGCTGCGTGTCAGGCAGCATGAAGTTGAGGAAGCCGGGGATAAATGCAACTTTTAAGAGTTCTTAAGGTCTGAACCTGGAACCTACTGGCAAAAAGGCTTATCTACGGAAAAAAGGAGGAATGGAACTGTTATTTTGGCTATATGTGCTGTCATCAGCCAACCAAGATACAGTGTGCCCACGGTTCGGACGGAGAGTGCTTTGAAGTTGCGCATTAAGTGAAAACTCTAATGTTAAGGCGGGCGTTCGCGTTATGTTAGTTTGTATCTAAAGTATATAAATCCAACGGATGTGGGTGAATAACGCTTGTAGTATGGACTCGGTAGTCAAGTCTTTAAACGGAGCCTGTTGAAGTTCTACCAGAGCTCTTGCTAAAACCATATAATGTCTGGCTCACTAGGTTCTTATATAGATACAGAGTCAACAGATTGTTGTGGAAAGATTTTTTAAACGGTAGTCATTTTGCAGGAAACTATTCTTTCATGAAATTTTGCATTTGATTATATAGAATATGTCATCCTAGAGTTCAGTCTATCTTAGTTCAAAAGGAGTCTGAATTACGGTAATTTCAGGAACCAAAATGCCCATTAATGAGAAAAGTAATTTCAACGAAGCCAATACAAGCTTGAAAAGCGATTAAATATTTATTTAAGCGTTGGCGAGAAAGGTTGTATTGAGGTTCGATAATTAAGGAGCTAGGTATGTAAGACTGTCTATTGAGAAGATCTAAGGTCAGATAGGACGCGGATGGCTGGTGCGGCGTGAGCCTGTTCTTAGCCGTACTATGATGCTCTCGCCCCAAGCATGGCAGCTATTGTGGTTAGCATCCCCAACAAGGTCTGCTTTGCCCTAATCTGGTCCCCATGTTGGTCCAGCGCATTGATCGTATGGCTCGTTTTAGGAGCACAGATAAGTATGTACTACTTATATAGTGACTCTTTCTGGCCGACGTGTTCTTCGATGGATTGAGGCCTAGTAACAGCAACGGCAATAAATTGATGTTTATTATTCAATTAAAAGTTTTTTGATGCCAGTATAAGTATGCTTATATTCCTATCGTGCTCTAGTTTCCCTATTTTAGCAAACATTGACCGGTTTCAGAGAAAATAAATTATGTTCAGAAAGTTGCGAATCCAGCTCTCGAAGGTCTTCAAAACCAGAGGAGACACGAGCCACATTTTAATAATCAAGTGTCCTTTTCTTTTGGTAAAACATGAGCCTAGTTCCACTGCTGACATTTAGGAGGATATAAGTTCTCATGAAACCAAAAAAGCAAGCTTGTGGCAATCTGCATTAATACTGGAAAATAGGAACCGAAATGCATCTCACCAAAAGGGCCGTTTGTAAAGATTCAAAAAATTCAAGACTTTTGCAAGAAGTCACATTGCAAAACTAGCTCACGAACTCGTCGACTAATTTATTTGGAAATTTGTGGTTACCAGAGTAAACACGTATTCAGACGAACGCCAAAACTAGTCTGTAAACAGGGATAGCTTCCATACCGAAGGGCTTCCAACGAGTTTGCCTAATTATAAGTATATTTCATTAGGAAGTAGTATGGATACGAACGACTCCTAATGACTCAGATGCTTTACTAGCATTCAAATGCAAGCGTTTAACACCCGTGAGCTGGGTTGTAGTCAGTCGATTGAAAGTCTACCAATGATTAACCGGTTGGCCTATGCCAGTTCGACTACCAATGAAAACTTTTGCGCAGATGCCAATGGTCATCACCGTGTCCTGATTGCTCAGGAGGTCATACCCGATCCGACTGCGCCCTGAAGACTCGAACTCCCAATAGCAACCAAAGCCCAACGGGCAACCGATAGTGAGGCGATGGTGAGGCCTGAGTATCCTCACCGGTAAGCCGTGCTATGGCCGCAGGTTGGGCAGGGGAGAGCGGAGGTGGTACGCATTTCCCCACGTCCTCTTTATGGATTTCAAAAATGCATGCTCCCTCGCTTGAACCCCAAAAGCCGTTGACTGTGGCACGTCGCTTTAAAGTGGATGAACAAGACTGCAGTAAAGTTTACCCGTTTTAGGAGAACAACCGGTTTATTCTTAAAACTGTTGAGGACGAAGGTAGGTGGCCAGGCTCATACGGTGCATCCCCCCTTACAGTAATTTACCAAACAATAATTTGATCTAGCACGCCACCCTAAAAGTTGTAACCTAAGGGAGCCAGGAGGTAAGTACTAACTGTATAAATTTGATGAATTCTCAAATCTGGCTCGTTTAGTTTGGGAAATTCGGTACAGAGCGACGCCCGCGAAGATGTGAAATGCCTGTACCTTTGTGTACCAGTTCTAATCTTCGCTTTCCTCGAGTCGATCGTGTGTATGGAAGATGGATGAAGGACAAGTCAAGGATAAACAGTCTCTCCTCAAATTATTGTACTTAATGCTCAAACGTTGTTGGTGGAGTAGACGTGGTCAATTCGAGATATTATCGGCCTTTTTTAGTGGTTGCGCATACCAGAATGTGATCTGTCAATGGGAAAGTTAAATGAAAATTTTCCCTTAGGTAATCCATGGTGTGCCAGGTCCCTTTTTCACAATGAAAATTTAATTTTAGGTAATCAGTGGTGTGCCAGGTTCCTTTTCCACAACAATTGCCTTCTCCATTCGACCCAATTGTGTAAAATGCGGCGTCTTCGGTAGGATTCTAACACACCGCAGCAGGGGCAACCCTTAAGTTTCCTCAACGCTCAAACCACCTGAGTTACGATACCCGAAAGTTTCTTAACATTTGGGCCATTCCAGCTAGCCCTTTTTCTCGTCCGAAACACTTTCCATATTTGCTCTATATTTAAGGCCCGGTGCAGCAGTCTAGTATATTTTTAGTAACTATCCAGCAGGTGAGGTGAACCGAAATCACACCATTCAATAAAGTAATTACCTGTATGTATGGTACTTTAAAACTTTTCTGTAATTGCGTTCCCTTCTTTTTATTTCGCAGTGGAGAGGAGGGAGTCTCCGCTGCCCGCCTGAAGATGGAGGTAATTTTGCTTATCTCACGAGCGTTTTCGATTGCCGCAGATAAATGCACTGCATGAGCATGTTCCGCATGCCTGACCGATCGCAAGTTGCACAGTTTGTTTTTCGAGGCAAAGAAGAGGGAAAATCAGCTGGCATAATGAGAGATTTTAAAAAACCTTCGAGTTGGCTTTCCATTAGCCACTAGAACACGAGTACACAAGGAGCAGGCAGTATTTTCTGCTGCTCGGTGGCAGCCAGTGGTGTAAGGAAACACTAACTCTTTATGTAGCGGTAAAGAGGTGCAGAAGTGAACAACTAATCTCCTTCAGCGAATCTCAGGTCCGTGAAAATCCAACCGAAGCCTCACCATAAGAAGCTCAAACTGCATTGGAAAACGTGCTATGTAGCGTTCTCCAGATATTGCAAAAAATCAAATACACGAACCAGTTTGACTTTACCTGATACAAAACCTCTGTGGGTTGCAGTTGAATAATAACAAGTTTATATTTTGAAACATCATTGGGTAGGTGTATTCGAATAACCGATTAATAAGTAAGAAAGCGTAACGGCACGCTGAACGTGTGTAATATATTGTCGATGTCGAAATGGATAAGTCGGGACAAGGAAAGGGACTGTGAGAAGTAAGGTTGACTACTTGGATAAAATAGGTCACCATAATGTAGCACTGAAAACTTCAACATGCATAATTATGTTCGGGTTTTTCACCTTCCATTCAGATCAGAAGACAAACAAGGAGCGTAAAATAAGATACGCAAGCTAAGAATGAACGGTTGGAGGATCCAGCTGATCAAGCGCACTGCCAGCAGGCAATGCTAGGTGGAGAAAAACAAATCGAGTTATTCGGGTACTATCGTATACTTTTGTCGAGGAAGAAGAGTATAAAGAGAACGAGGAATATAGTGGTTTAGAAGAGTTTATGGCTATAAGGTATCACAACCTTCACATGCAAGGAAGCAGCACTTGTCAGCAGTGCACCAACACCCTACTTTTCCTTCTTGATGGTCTACCAAGCAACCTTTGTCTGACTGCTCCAATGCGAGTACTGAACTGTAATTGTGATGTTGCAAGGTGCTGTATGACTCACTAGTTCAGCATCTTTATTTTGTTTATTTTAATAGGCAGAAGCAAAGAAACGCCGAGAGCGTGCTGAAGAGGAGTGGAAGGAGTATGAGGAAATGCGGCGTGCTGAACGCGAAAAAGAAGACGAAGAAATCAGAGAGCTTCGTGAGCGACGGGTGAGTCCAACCGCTTAATGTGCAAGTAATTATTCTAAGTTGAGTAGGAACAAATCGTTGCTTGGACCTTAGCCACGCGAGAGATATGCACAAAACTCTTTATGGAGCTGCAACCAAACTGGATTCAGTACTGTGTCGTCCGGTTAACGGCACTATTCGGGGCTAATATAGAAGAACAGAGACAGTTTTAAGCCCGTAGATATACCCTGGTGTTTAAGGGCAATTAAACCACTTAATTTGGACTAGATTTAGCAGACAGTGTGCATTTTAAACGGAAAATAAAACGGCCTGCTGGCCGCAAGTTTTGTCAAGTGGTCTGCATAAGCTAAGGGGCTCCTGCAGGTCATGATAACTGGTCAGTCGTGAGCATGATGCACGTCGCAAAATGCAAGCCCTGGAATCGAATCAAGAAAAGCGACTATGCGTTTTCCGGTGCTTGTCAGTGGCAAAGGGGGCAAGTACAGTAACCTTGATTCCAATCGATAGTTCGATCTTAGCTGACTGGTTCGAGACCTACGACAGTCCGGTACCAAGTCAGGTAATTGCCGCAGGCGATTAATGAATGCCAAGCGCTTTTAGCCACTGCTGCTTTGGTAACAGCAATGCAGCGTACAAAAAGCGACCATTAACATTGAACAGAAAAAGGAATATTGCAAAATTGCGGAACTATTTGGCTGCTGCGTTCAGAATCTGCCCAGCAGCAGTATTTCCAGACCATGGGCGGCTTCTACCTTTTAGACCCAGTATCCCAACAGGCTACCGATTTTTACTCTGCAACAGTACCGCCCGTTTTGACGGAAAAAGCAAAGCGAAGGATATAATGAAGTAGGCCAGGATTCCGGTGCTGCGTGACGCCTGCTTGAGCGGACTACATCCTCTTCCACTAGGAACGGGAACTACTTAAACTAGCCCTTCTAAAGTAATAAGCAGTATTAATAAGTAGCCTATCGACCAAAGTAGTAAATTTTGCTGGCTTAGACCACCATGCTGAGCGACTTAGCCAACACTGTGCACCCGGAAATGCATCCAGAATTTCCTTAATGTTCGAAATAATCGTCATGAATGCATGTAAAATTTAAAGGTGAATACGTCAGCATTCATTTTCAACTTCTTGCATGGACGTCTGTTACTGATTGATGTGACCGCAGTAGCCTAGGGATTGACTTGGTGGTTCTGGTTTTTTACTTGGTTGCCTCAGCATAATTTTTCAGTGGAACGTTCTGAGCGCTAAAAGTTCGCAAACATGACTGGTCCGACCTTTAAGGACCTGTAATACAGCTTCCTTTATAACAGTCTGTAACCAAATTCTTCTTCAACTAATTTTATTGAGCTCACACACATATGCACAAAATATGTGATAGTGATAAAATATAGGGTTGATGGTGAAACAGCTGTGCAGATAGCTTAACGGAAGAGACTACGAACATGGTGTTTCAGTGGCGTCCAGCATCTTGACCAACGTCTTAAGAGTTCAGGGAATTTAGCGCGCAGCCTGCTTCTCCAATGCCACTTGTGAATAGGTTATTGCTGTGATCGACTATAGAACGGTGGAAAAGACACGAAACATCCAGGAAAGGAATTGTGAGCATAATTTCGATTTAGCTTCATCTTTAGCCGGCTCATGTCAAATATCCTTCTGAAGCTAACGCCAATTTGTAATCAGCTTTACAGCAGGAGTGGTCCTTTACATGCCCCAAATCTCTATGGATAGTCCATTTCGGTGACTGAATGCTTCTCCTCTCTATTATGCAACATAGCTTAGCCCTAGAGCTAGGATGCCAAAGCAAAACCGGAATACACATTTCTGTACCGATTTTGCAAATTTTATGATCTCCATCAACAAACGAGCAGCTGGATAATGCACGCGAACTGGCCTTCAAATTTAACTTCTCAGTCATTGTTCACGGGACTCACTGGTTTTAACTTCTGGTGTCTCATCACCTGGTAGTAGGGTACAGCTGGCTGCTATTCCGGCAGCTGTTTACCAGGATTGAAGAGGACGTAATGATGCAGGCAGAACGCGCGTTTCGGGCCGTTTGAGGATCCTACCTTTGCAGTTCCACCCGGAGGTGGTGACTGGCACCAGTTGTGGTGACGGTGGCGTCGCCGTATCTTCCCACTTTCAGCATGTTCCCGCCGCTGGTCAGAATCGCGACAACTGAAGAGGAGGTTGGGCACACAGTGCTTGGCTGCCGCCTGCCACTTCCCATACACCTGCTGGTGCTTCATCTTCATCTTTGAGCCGGAGATTAGAAAGGGCGAATATGCAAATTAGGGATGTTAAACCGGCAGAAAGTGAGAAATCCCAGGTTGTTAGTTAAAGCCGGTTGGATTGGGTACCACGGTTCGCGGCAGGAAAACTTAGCCCTAACCCAAAACATAATTCTTGTCCCAACTCTATTCTTTAACCCAACCCTAACCTTAAAACCTAACTATAACGTTAATCCATCCCTTCAACATTTACTTAAGCCTACCCGAAATAGTAACCTTATATACCGTGTTCACGTAACTCAATTAAAAAGGTAGGTTAGGGTAAAAAAATCTAAGGACTTACATGGTAGACCGTTTCTTTTCACTGTTTTGACAGTACAGAAGAACATTTTGTTTTATTTCTTTTAGGAACGGCGCAAGAAGGAACGAGAAGAGGAGGAAAAACGGTTGGCAGAACAACGCGCTATTGAAGAGCAGAAAAAACGTGCTGAAGATGTAAACTTCCTCTTCGTGCAAAACGCATTTCTGTTGAACATAGATTCAATTATGACTTTCGGCTATTCAAATTAATTTCTTCACCTGCAAGAATTAGATGGCCAGCTAGTTTATACATAAGGAATCTGACGTTCACGATCCCCTGGCATGGGAGACATGCCCGTGTTTTTTTAAGCCGGGAGGTTATTATACTTGTCGGCCGGTACTGGAACCTTGTCTCTACTGAGCGTTTAGTAACCGCCCAGTTGACACAGCAAATGGCTGCCTTTATACAACAACATATTACTCCAAATTTCCTAATGCTTGGTTTCTGAAATAGTTTAGTAGTCATGGGTATGACGGTCTTGTCGGCAGAAGTTAACTTTCCTGATAGACTACCCGGAAAAATTCCAGTGACACTAGATATTCTCTCAAGCCGTTTGTCTCTGAAAAGTGTCTCTTGACCGGACCTATCGGCTATCAATAGCAGCTACCTCCCAAGTGTCATCAACATTATTTTATATTGTTGAACGAAACCGAAACTAGCAAAACTATCTACTTTTCCTCTGCAGGAAGAACGTATGCGCAAGAAACGTGAGGAAGAACAGAGGAAACGAGAGGAGCGTGAGCGCAAACGTGCCGAATTTGAAGAGAAGTCAAAGCTGGCGACCCGCCGTAATTTTGTCATCAATAAGAAATCCGGCTCTGTTGAGGTATGTTTGAGGATATCAGGATGTGTCCTTAAAAACATCGATATATTCCCCCTGTCTATGTATACTGCTATCTGTCACTCAGCAATACAAACCTCTTCGGATATAACTACCTCTGAACTAGGAGAAGGAAACAGCCCACCAGGGATATGTCACAAACATGGTATAAAGGTGAAACCACATGCCTTCATTTTTTTCCCGTCCGGTTGTATCGTTCAAAGGCCATTCTGACCAATTGGGTGAATGAAAGGCAGCATGCATTTTGAGGAACGACTAAAGGCCAGATATTTTGTCCTTATGTAAAGAAAGTGCCAAATACTCAGCATGTATTTGCATCCACACACCAAAATCCGGACTTATTGAATTCTAACAACAGCATGCTTATGTGTCTACTGGGATCATTTAACCAAACACACAATACACCTTTAAAATACCCCCCGAAAATCAATTTATCTAACTATTTGGAACAGTTATTCAAATATACCGGAGCAGCGCTTTGTTCATTGTGCAATGTCAGACCCAATATCTGTGAGTGATGCGGAGCGATTCACCCTTGCAATTTGACTAGTGTCTCATGTCATGTTTTTGATCGGAAAATGACTCCGTCTTTATGGGGATGGCAAATAATTAAACAAGTAGTGGTTATCCGTGTTGGCAAAAGTATGCTAATCAAAGTCACCCCTCAGGCAGCTCTTCCATCAAGCGGATCTCGGTTTATGTTTACTGTTCTCATAACTTATCTGCTATAACCAGGTAGGCCTTCGCGTGTCTTCTCCACTTCCATATTAAGGTTCTTTTTTTCATTTTTAACTGCCGTTTAAACAAAAAGTATTAGTGGCGCGCAACCTTTTATTAGGAAAAGAGGATATATGTGAAAAGTTATGGCATATTATTGCTTATCATGGTTTTTCACTACTTGGCTGAGATAACTCGATTAACGTATCACCGTCTAACGCCCCCCGATCCATGCAACAAAGTATCCTTATGCTCATGCTCTATCCTTTTCTAGATGGTTGAGGAAGTCAAAAAGGAGGAAGTCACTAAATCAAAGGAACAACTGGAGGCTGAACGCAAGGCAATCTTGGAACAGCGGATCCAGCCCTTGCAGATAGACGGTCTTAAGGGTGAGCAACTTCGCGCCAAGGCCAAGGAGCTTAACGAACTCATCATGAGACTAGAGGGTGACAAATACGATCTCGAACAGAGATTCACGCGCCAAAGTTATGACGTAAGTTTGATGAGGACTACTACCATCCCTAACCTTCGCCCCTTTTCTTTTTTCTCTCTGACGGCATTGCATGTGGAAAATGTGAACAGTAACACCGGTTTTGTGTGCTTTTTAGATGCAAGAGCTGGCTGAGCGTGCGCGACAAATGAACAAGGGGTAAATAAGTTCATTCCAGATAAAGTTTTCATCTACATTTGCCGTTTTCGTTAGGTATTAGTAATATGTGATGCCATTTATAGTGATTTCCGGATAATCACATGGTTTTGCTTATGGAGTGCTTTCGAAACTGCTGTTTTACAGCCCTTTGTGTTTCTTTCAATGATTTCAGAGACAAGCGGTCCAAACAAGTGCAAAACGCACCGTAAGTTTCCTTACATTCTTGTGATGTCTAATCAAACATAATCTTAGGGACCCCTTGGCCGCAAAGATCAGCGGAATCCCGGTAAGCTGCGAGAGGAGCAGTCCCGATTCCCTGACTACGACCTGCTGCCGGCTAAAATTTCAAATTCGGTTGCAATTGTTGCCTACCTTTGTTCAGTATTGCGCATTTCACGTACATTAAACATACCTTTTCTGATTTTTCTAGCCCAAGGTGTCCATGTATAGCGAGTATGAGCGTGTGAAGGATCACCGAACCTTTGTTGAACGAAAAACTGTTTTCGCCGGTCCCCTCTTCGTTGAGCGCTATGAGCGCATTGAGCCCTCAACCACGGTCATCATGACTGAGGAAGGTTTCGTTGTCGGCGGAGGAAAACCACGAAGTGAGGCCTCCGCCGAACCGTCCGCCGCAGAGCCAGAACCCGCACCGGCCGAGGTGAAGGTTGAAGAGTAACACCTAACACAGAGAACTACACACACAGAGCCATTCAGAGAGAGAGAGAGAGAGTGGTGCACTGACAGCCTTTCGCTCCAATGTCAAACTTTTATCCTTCCCCGCCTCACCTCCACCCCTCCTATCTTTTCGTGCTTATTCAAAGTTTCTTCCCATTGTCTGAAGCATTGCTAAATCAAATTTATGTCAACAAATAGCGAGTTATATTACAAAATAATGAACCGAAAATGGCACAAAAACTGACTTCTGCGTGTGCTTTCCATATATGTCTCTGCTGTTGAAGGAGGAGGAGGAGGAGGAGGAGGAGAAGAAGAAGAAGTACAAGAGAACGAAAGCTCCTGCACATTGTTATGCTTCCGTCTCGACTGTCTTTTCGCTTCAGCCTTCCTTTTAGTCTTAAATGTAGAAGGATTTTTCGTGCGATGGCAGTCTAAAGAGTTCAGCAGAGTTGTAGTGACACAGAGGAGGGACTTGTATATTCCTTTTCGTCAAAATTCTGACTGTCTCTGTGGAGATGTTCCTTTCCTTGCTTACTGTCCGTCAGAAACGTAGTACACATGCATCCGCCGTTTTCGTTCCTTTGTTACACATTCACCACCACGAGGCCTTTGACGGTTAAAGGAATAAAGGATTAATAAATGCTAAAAGCACTTTTTTTCTTGCGCGTGGCATTATTAGGCTCTCTAAGCATGCCTTGCAGATACAACAAAATTCTGTCGAGAATGTTTTTTGATATGATTTGTATGTCTTGGTGGAAAAGGCTTTTGGCCAGTGCATATCCTGAGGGACAAGCAAGAACCTGATTCCCAACATAGAAAGCTGAGAAAACTATAATTAAAAGAATTTACTTAGTTGATATTTTAAAGTAGGTTATCCTCCTTTATTTTATCAGCATTGGAGGTATATCACGTTGGCCTTTAGCTCACTAGGAAGTATAAGGAACTTGTGTGGGTTCCTATCGCTTTTTTCCTGCATACGAAATGATTGACCTTGAGATGGTGGACAGTTCGAGGAAACATGAATTCGAATGCCATTAGCCTTATCTACAAAGGTTTGCAGAAAATATATAAGAACTGTATGGAGGTTTGATGGATTTTGAAAGACCGTCTCACTCGCGTTCTTCGTACTTATGCCGATTTTCCCACTCTCGAGCAATGGAACTGATTGTATTTTCTAGATTTAAATCCCAAATTTTATCCTCTTCCTGGACTTGAGGAAGCCAAAAATCGCAAAATTCACTTTTAAAAGGATTTATAGGGATACAGCTAGAATATTTCATATGGGTTACCCCAACCTGCGTTTGATCCTATTATGACTAACATGCCTTGGTCAGTTCGGGGATAGCGACCCTCAACAAGCAAATATTGGCGGTAATGAGTCTGTTGAGTTTGATCGGTTCTCTTCTTCAATGAGAATAAGGATTGACTAGCGTGGAGTATGAGGCAGCAACACTAACTTACTGGAGTGTACGACAAAAAAACCTGTGCAATCTACCTAAACTGTAGGTTATTAATGGTCTTAGCAATTCTCTCATATTGTCATATCTACTGTAAACTGATTCATTTTAGATCAAGGCGTTACGCTAATCAAGAATGACATTTCGCACGCATTGGTCGTCAAAATCCTTTCGTTTTTGCTCGTCTTTCACACATAAATTCAACTTTCACGGTCGTGGAAGAGAAACTCTTTGTGACACTCGAGACATGGCGATGATGCCGTCCTTACTATATTTGTTCGAAGACAGCTGTATCCCAAACTGTGCCCTCTTACAGCTCCGGTCTTTTTGAATCTGTCGTGACATCGGGCCCAGGTGGGTGAGTGTAACAGAGAGTGAGGCAGATGCAGCGAAAGTCTGCTTTTACTGTAATCCACTGTAAGTCACCGTTCCTACACTACGCTCCTGTGGAGCATGCGGTAGACATCGTCGGACTCCGACGGTCAAACTGTCGTAACCCAATCTAATTTACTTTCGTCCACTTCTTCAAGCGAAGGGTCACTGATCACAACGGATTTCTTCTCTTATTCAGAAAAGGAGTGTGATGTCGTTTTTCGTTTTGCCGTATTTGCTACTAAGTGCGTACACTTATTTGTCTCGCTCGCTCAAGGCTCCACTCCACACCTCTTCATAATTTGACACGCGCAAGGCAATATGGTCAGTGTATTGGAGCTAACGAAGCCAGCATATTGGTGCAAATTTCAGGCCCTCAAAATGGCATACAGCGTCTATGAGTGTCTAGTGATCAGTTGCTAGCAGCCATGGCAGGGAGACGTTAGTCCGGTGAACTGGCTCTGGGCAAAAAGAATATTTTGCAGGTCCAACGTTACCGGGGTTTAAACTTGCTTGTCGGAATCCTTCCACACAATTCCCCCTAAAATAGCTCCATGCGATTTCCCGTCAGTCATTATACGCTCTCCTAGCTCTCGATGACCGTAAAAACTGCAAAAAATTATTAAACAGCGCTTTGTAATTTCCTTCTTAGGTTTAGCGACAGTCTACCGTGAATATATTTTGACCGAGCTGTCTTCTGCATCGTCATCAGCATCCTGTAAGCGTTACATGATTGGGTGCACGTTGTTATAGTCGTCCCGGACGTGCAAAATTACGCAAAATCTCGCCCTGATAATGGGATTTTTATGAGTGACTACGCTTAAATAAACGTTGTGATTAATATACAAGTTCTCTAGGTCTGAACTCGCGTTCTTTTCATCATACCTTCTCGTTCTGTATTCTTTCGGTCTATCATTTCCCTGTTCATGTCTAGCATTCAAGGCACTACGCATGCCAATCGCGCGCATGTCTTGTAAAATCTCTGATAGTGCGCGAGGTGTAGTAGATGACTTATCCCGCAAAACCTAATCCTAAGATGTTTAATTCACCTCAGGATGTCGGCTTTTGAAAGAACCTTCTTCCAGCCGCCTTCCAAAACATCACTTTGTAACAAACGACTTCTTATATAGTATGCGTTTTCCCCTTATAAATTGAAACATATTTTATCGAAAATATGCATATAAATATTCTTTCTTTTACTCTTTTGGTAGGAAATGACGTTTAATTCCAATTTCACACTTGAATAATATCTCTAGTGGTTTAAACATTTTATTTATAAAGTTTTTTAGACGATTAAATGCTCATTCACAAAGTGTTTTATATGTCCATTTATCAATGCTGCTTATAAATTGTACAAAATGTTCCACATCCATTACCACATTTTACGAGCATTAGGTGACCACGTCTTCATAGGGTATAGAAACGGGGAATGTGTACAGTGTGTAGTTGGAACACTCTAAATGGATGTGTAAGGACACGTTGGGGTCAAAATTATTCAGGAATTGAAAACGGTTTTCAAAACCGAAAAATGCATATTGTTCATATATAAAATTTAAAGAAGACGTAGTTTGCTACTGAGTTAAAGGAACGAAGGTTTCTTATATTGCTTCTAGAAAATAAAAGCTTTGAAAGTCAATGGGGAACAGTCACACTACTTACGTAGTCATTTTTACTGTGGTTTTTTTGCAGCGGCCAGAAAGAGACTCATTCCAAAGCCAACATCCTGGTGTGAATGAAATATCTTGTGGCGAGGCTGCACGATAGTGAATCCTACAACTATATTTCGGTTGACGTTTCGTGAGAGTGAGCCCTCAAGCCGCCCCGAAGCATACACGTTGTACTTTCGGGAGACCTCCCTCAACAGCGTCACTGGAACAAGGACTTTTAGGCGGGAGGCGGTCAAATAAGGTGGCCACGGTGTCAGGAACTTGGCGCAGTCCAGTTCGCTTTAGTGAACTTTCCTAAGGAAAAGGAAAACTTGAGCCTGTTTTGATCACCACTAGTGACTGTTCTGATTCCCTTCTCTGCATATTGCTAAAGTCGACCACAAAGCTATATACCTTTTCCCATTAGTGAGGTTACTAGCGTCAAGTACAGGAGAAAGGGCACAATTTTGAGTAGTCAAGTGAAAAAGAGCCAGAAAGCACTTGATTGAAGTCCATAAGCGTATTCCAGATTTACTAGTCTTCTGTCTGCCAATAGTGTATTTATAGTCATGAATGATACGTTAAAGGGACAACAAGAAACATTCTTTGCAGGTCATCGGTCGTGGTGTCGTCTCTCATGTGAAACGATGAAGCGCGAATTTACCGATACGGGATCATGGCAACTATTGTTACTTGCCTGCTTTACGCACCCCACTGGGCGTTGCCTCGTCATCTTTACTTTTCCCTCAGGTCTTCTTCTTCTTCTCCTAGCCTGTCCACTCAAACTTCAAAATTTCAGGGAGGCAGAATAAAAGGCTTAAAAAATAGAGAACATTGCCGATACAAGTGAAAAATGTGAGTCCCAGCGAGTAATTGAGAAGAAGTAGACGCGATCGCTGGGACAAGAACTTAATTCGTCTGACGTTTCAGATTCGCACTCGAACCCATCATCAGAGACAGTACCCGCATATCGTACTGTAGCTAAAGATAGGTTCGAGCAGGAATCTGAAACGTCAGGCGAATAAACCTCTTGTCCAAGCGATCGCGTATACTTCTTCTGAAATAGAAAACATTATTTACAAAGACCAGGATCACTGGAATAGCCACTATTGGTTTACTTGGTGCTGTCTGTCAGCCATCTTCAAAGGCCTAGCAGAGGAGACCTGGTTTGAACCGTCGCCAAGCTGGCCACAGCGCGAACCTTCTGCGATTGGGCCACGACTCTATGCCTTTTGGCACCTTAAAGCGGCGTTTTAACGTCCAGCTTGATTATGTGACGGGAATAAACGCTTTTGTTTTGACTCGAAGCCCCCTTTGTCTTTGTTGCCGGTACTTTCCCGAATAGTCATAGCTCCTTTTTATACGGTTGCCCATAAGGAATGAATGCGCGAGCTCCAAGGCAAAACTGAGAGCACGCGGTATTTCTTGCTGTTCACAAAATGTGTCACGGCAGCTTAGGCCACTATGGAGACCCTAGCCATGACTATCGTCAGGTTCAGTCACGAATGGAGAGCGATGGAGAGGGTTGAGAGAATATTTTGTTTTCATAGAGAAAGCTTGAAGCATAGGCTGGAAGAAGTTGGCAGCCGAACAAGGACATGCGTCCGGCGCCAGGAGAGCGGACGTCCCAAATGCGAGAACGGGAGTCAGCACAGCGCTTTGAGAGAGGGCATGTCTTAGTCGACCTTGAAGTCAATTGGTCCGTTTTGATATGGTTGACACAGAACCAAACTGCCCGTGGTACGCGTATGGAAATACGCGCGGCGTTAAAAAAAGGCGCCTAGAGTAGGATCAATAAGATGTAGAGATGAATTTTGTTGTCACGAGTTTTCGAGAAATTATTGCATGAACTATAATAAAGATTCCTTTGAGCGAGTTTTCAAAAGTGGGTCAAAGGAATTATTCAAATCTGCCAAAATCCCCTATAAGAAAAATTGTAATTGTTTGCGGACCCTGATATGCATGCACTATCAGATCAGTTATGCGCTGCGTTCTGTTGATCCCTAAAGAAACATTTTTTAAACTATTCATGATGACTTCATGCACGAATCGTAACCGTCGAAGTAAATTGCTCCTTCAGTAAGATACTTAAATGGAAAACTCAGTAATAAGGATGGTTTTTCACTAACTGACAGGAAGGGTATGTATTCCCGTGTCCTAATCCATAAGGATAGCCCTTAACCTAAATTTAACCTTAACCCTAAGTCTACCTTGAACCAAGGCTTAACCATAGCTCTAACCTCAAAAAACGACTCCCCTTGAAATTTGGCTCAAGGCCATCCGCGTTGCGGGAGATCATATTCCCATGTTTTACTCTTAATCCTAACCCTAATAATTACCGTGACCTTAACCATCGTAAAAGATCTGGCTCTACCTTAACCCCAACTCAAATATAACCTAACACCGCACGCTAACCTTAAGCTCTAGGCTGAAATTAATCCGAACTCTAAACCAACCTTGATCCGAAATTGAGCCCTTGCCGTTAACTTCGCTCAAACCTTAATCTTAACCGTACATTAAGCTTAACCCGTAAACATGGTCCTCACCCCAATCCTAACTTTAGTCCAGATCTAAACCTTAACACGAACCAAAACCCTTTTTGTAAAAATCAGCCTGACCATAAACTGCGTAAACCCTAGCTCTAACTTAACCTTAACTCCAAATTTAAGCCTAAACCGAACGTTAAATTTAAGCCACACTCCAAATTTAACCCTATCCTATAGCCAAAAGTAAAATTTAATCTTAGCCACAACCTTGAACAATTGCTCGATATTAGTCCTAACCCTAAACTTAAGCTTAAACCGCACTGTAAATATTTACATAACCTTAACCTTAACCCCAACATAAACCCTGGCTCTAAACCGAACGGTAGCCTTCGGTCACAGCCCATAATTAACTCTGGCCTTTATACTAACTTTCAACTTATCTCTAACCTCATTCTTAACTGCCACCATAGCCTTAAACCTCATCCTTATCTAAACCATATCCTTAATACTACACCTAACCCTTATGCCAAAATTAGCCTGTTTAGTCCTAGACTTTAGCACAAGGCCAACCAACTTATTGGGGTTTTCCTGTTCCTGTATCTTATACTCTCTTATTTACAGTGGCAGAAGTTGGCCTGTAAAGGTGTCGACAGACAGGCAGTGGGTGTCTCGGAGGTGCTCATGTTCTCCGCAGTCGGTCATAACCCCGAGCATCATCCGGGATAAGGAAAAGGCATGCGCAGTCGTGCAGCGTAGACGGCCTACAGATCGGATCTGTACGATGGCTCCTAATCCATTAACTTAACCGCGAATTCGCTCAGTAGTTCACCAACCGTCAATCTCTGCCAAGGAAGATTTGGAATTTATTCATATGGCAAGAGGCGCTTAACCTGGCGCCTCAGAGCAAGCAGGCAACGAAGGAAATGGCGGATGCGAACGGCAAGACCTACCTGGTAGGCCCAACAGCAACCATTAGCAGAGCTAGACCGACGGATGGACGATGAGGACGAGGCGATGGCTGTTTCACGTTTATTTACTTCTTCAGGTAGGAGTACTCACTAGAATCATAGTTCCATTTCTCTAACCGCGCATGTGTTTGTACGGGCCCCGTTACTACATACATGGGCTGGTCTGAATCCTTCTATGGAAAGTTTCCTAACTTTAAGCACTCAAATTACGGAAAAAGAAAAATATAATTTCTGTCCTGAAGTCGCCTTGATAAAAATCACATCCACTTGAAAAGTTGATTCTGAAAAACCAGAATATTGTTTGTCTTAAACATTCCCAACTTGAACACTTCAAAAAGTCCCTGTGAGTGTACCTACACTCTTATATTTATAGATTTCTTGAATAAGTGAAAATATACAAAGTTTTCCATTTTTAACTTGATAGGTTTTTGAATAGAGAACGTGCCCTAGGCGTCTTTGGAAATTCGAATAATATTTTTTTAAAAAAACAAGATAATAAAATAGCCGCAGGCATTATTCTAAACTATATAGATTTTAATACACATGAGCACAATCACTCCATATTTGAAAATTATAATCTTGAAAGTGAGCGATTACAATTAAAATAAGCACGCACTTAAAACACCTTCATGATAAAATCAAATGACTTTATATAAACCTCAGACAGGAAACGGAAAAGAGCTCCGCGGAACTGGTTACATGGCTGAGGCATTCTGCCAGTAAACCAGGATGTCGCGTTGGATTAGTGAATTCGAAAATGTTTCCGAATTGGATTGATTAATCAAACCTTCCAGGAATAAAATTTTGAATATTGAATTTAGAGTTTGAAGATTATACATTACTGCGACCCGCCAGTTACTCAGTGGATGTGATTCATCAAAAACGGTTACCGGGTGTGGTCGGTACTACCCACGCCAACGAGTAGTCAAGTGGCGGGTGTGCTCACACACGCGAAGTGTCACACTAGATAACTCTTTCTGTCACCTGCCTCACCCAAGACATCTGGGTTCCTTTTCGGGGTATAGTTCAGTTTGCTAATTGAATTAAACAAGAACTTGGTTCCTGATAAATCATGCAGAACAGGTCGATCAAAGGGTCCTCTTGCACGAACGACAGTAGCTTCAAGACTTGCTAACAAAATGGTCATACTATTCCAATATTTATTTCTTATTTATAGTCATTCATTTATTTTCTCTTGGTCCGGCCTTTTAGGAACATCTTTGCCGAAGGTTTCTGCCATGATAGTTCCAACCTGAAGCTTTTTTCTCTCTCCAAACGCCTTTCAAGCGCTCTCTGCGTTAAGACCACGTTTTCTGGGCCATCTGGTCTAAGCCGTGGTATCTGCCCCTTGAGGCCTAGTGCAAACGAATAGAACCAACTTACCTAATGGGGTCCCTAGAAACTATTTAATAAGGTGAAAGTAAATGCATGGCGTAACGTATTGCAACCTACTCAGCGCCAATAGGAGGTTTATACATTTGTGATAGGTAAACATTGGAACAAAAGGACTACCAGCAAAGAAATGGACCGGATTGGGCATTTCTGGTCTGTTAGCCGTCAACAGCCAACTATACCCAATCCCAGATCTTGCGGCATCTGAGGCTGGAAACCGCGATTGGTTGGTTAGAAGTCCAACACTCAAAGCCCCTGCGCCAAGGGGTCATTGTCTAGGAACATTGACATGGTAACCAAACCTGAAAGCAGGACCCGACAAACAGGCAGAGGCATATTATTCGGTTGCCTGATCAGGCATTCCAAGACCAAGCTCCTTGTACTGGAGTGCCCCCACACTGGACAACACTGATAATACAGGATGGGATTGAAGAGTACCCAAGTTCCGAATGGTGTGTTGTGTCATCACCATATTTTTGTCTCTCGATTTTCCCAGTGCTGTTGCGCCCTCACCACAACAGGTAACCCGGTAGTCCATTCTAAATTATTCATCTCTGAAGAGGATGCATTTACGTTGCATAGAAAGAACTGGATTGTCTATTCTGATCCAGGCGTGATCCGCATGGCCTCAGACTTAAGAATTCAAGCCAGCCCTTTAGACATCAACAGAATAGAAGACGAACAGTATGTCAACCTGCACATTTCAGATTGTCTCTATCTAAAAAGTTCAATCTCTGCCCGTTTCGACAGTTTTAGGGATACCTAATCTAGCTAAATAACTCTCCTTTCATTTGTTGTTCTGCACGGATCACTGGATCAACAAACTCCATACAGCTCACAAACACTAAAGAAACAACCACACAATCGGCACCATCTGAACCCACGGGTATTGCCTCTTTGTAACGGGAAAAACCCCAGCGCAGGCAGCATACTTTCGAGAAACACTACAGTCGGGGATGAAAACTCAGAGTGAATCTCACAACCCATTCGGGCTACGATATTTTGTAAGGAACTGCCATGCTGAAGACTTCGGGTGCTGGATACGAGATTCGATGGCAGGAAAACCTGGATCTGCAGCCAGTCAAGCGAGCTAACTAAACAACTTCCTTCCTACCTGTCTTCAGAGACCGCAGGTGGAGCATCAGAAGCGGACCCCAGGTGCCCAGGTTCCAACGTGGATATATTATACGGCCAATTCGTGTGGACGGTAGATTAACAACTGCTACTGTTTGCCGATAAAGGTTCTGGAAATGCAGACAAATAACCAGAAAATGTTCATCCTGGGACTAACTTCAACCGTCAACCTCTTCCATCACCCCCCGGCTGTGCAAAGGGATAGCGAATTTAGCCCAGTCGCAAGTAACACCCAATATTTCAGATTGTAGAGCATTTGGCGGTTGAATTCAGTCCCTAGGGAAAATTTCCAGCCGTCCGAACTTGAAAGTGCACAATTTTCATCATGAAAAAGTAACTTCTACCTGTCAGAATAACGGACAATAGTCAACATCATCTGTGTCAGATAGGCACCATTCAAGCCGACTCTTGTCTAGCATTGCTGCGATTGGCACTCGTAAACGAAGTTGGACAGAAACAACCAATCGGAGGCCCAGTCGAGGGACAATACAGACGTCTTCTGGCGCGCGCGAATAAAAATATTCCAAAGAGTTTGCAAGCTTAAAAAAGGGTGAATGCTTAAAAGTAATATAAGAGTCAAAGAGGTTGTATTAAATGGCAAAGGTGAGGCAAAATTATTAGAGATGGTGCCCGAAAAGTTGACCAAACGCCAATAATATTAGAATCCATGGCAAGGCCGATCATAAATGCACTATGACAAGAGTTGTCGAAGCCCAATGAAATTCTTGAAAAGAGTTGATTCTCAGATGGGGAAGGAGCGGTGGGTGGAGCTGGCAGCAGCAGCCTGACGTGCACTTTCATAGTCAGTGTGTAAAAAAATATCAAATGTGTGCTCGTTACTGAAGTCCATGAAGGGTTCATGACTAGCGATCAAAACAGAATGAGCGCTGTGGCTTCATGCGATCGAAACGGACGAGAATCGGGTGGGTGGGGAACGGGCGTCAGACGAAACTGGCCTGCAGTTTAGGGAAAGAAACCGCATAGTTCTCCGGTTGCTCCGTCTTGTTGTTCAAATGTAGCGGATCATCAACCATGAGGGTTGTCTTGCCTCGATGGTTGACAATCGTACTAGATGGTTGACGTGCGGTAGACTGGAAGCGTCGTGGCCCCTCAGCAAGAACATCAACGCCCTGCGGCCTTGTCATTAGGCGGCAGGCCTTTAATCCGTGCGTCTGGGAGTCCTCTTTCAAAGCAGCGGCCTCCCAGTCGCTATCGGTGCCCTCGGCGACAGGCGGAGACTGCGATCGAGCAAACAGGAGTGAAGGCTCTGACTTAAAACGCGCAGAGGACAGAGCACAGATTTCAGTCTTCTCAAGAGGTATGTCCAGGGCGGTGTTGGGTGCTGCCTCAGTTGACTCCATTAGGATGAAGTCGCAACTACCCTGACCGGGCGAGGACATGCTTGCAAAATCTAGGAAATTGGGGGAGACAGCGTCCATTTGCGCAGCGCCACGACCACCAGATCGTTTGGAATCTGCTTGGGTAGCGATATTCCCTGGCAGCCGAAAAGCGGAGGAAGTCGCGGTCGCGAGGGTCTAGAATAAGGATGATGCAAGGCCAATGAAAAATGACAAACAACTAGTTGTAATTTATCCAAACTGGGGCATGGGAAATAAAAAACTACTTCCAGTTCAGCATCGGTTCATAGGCATCCAGGCAAGGCACCCTGGTGAGCAAAACAACGCTCTACCCATCATACTTGTTATGTTTCAATCCGATGCTGCCACTTACCTGAAGACGAAGGAGAGCTAAGCTGGAAAACCATCCCAATACCTGCTACCGTTAGAGATGCGTCTTAGAGCTGTGACATCCGTTCTATGCTGGAAACGAGAATTGTTCAAACTCACTAGATCCACTGCCGCAGATCATGGTACGTGGAAAGCCAAGGTAGGATATTTAATTGCGGCCGGACAGGACATAGTAGTGGAGTTGGTGTAGCTGCTACAACGCTTGCAACAGTAAAGGTAACTAGGGCAGCTTCTGGTATTAGCATGGATACTTCTTAAGCGCAGTGCAAGATCTGGTACAGCATCTTCCCGAAATTATCACTTTTTCTGCAGACGTCATCAAAAAGGTACCTTCAGAAATCTTCCAATGACAGATATCTCGGAAGCACGTGTCTCGAGGGCTCCAGTACGCTAGCGCGGGCCTCGCATGGAAATTTTCCCACAGTGTTCGTTACATTTCAGTCCTCCATACAGCCAATCAAGAATTGCTGGTGGAAAATTAGCTCTAGACACCTCATAATTCACGCTATATGAAGGCACGAAAGAATAAGTCTGGCCCTCAAAAGCTTCCAGAGGCCGAGAATACTACTTCACTCCCGGGCCATATATACCGACGTGAGGTAGTCTTGCCTCCCGAATAAAAAGACGGAAAACTGAGTATATTACCTGGTAATGGTGAGGATCTATCCTGCCATCCTGCTGAACGTACAGAGGAATGCCTGCTGCTTCACCTAGGCACCTTTCACGCGGAAAAAGCGAGTGGACACCACCGAGGACCATTGGGGGTCGGTCAGTCGAAGATGTAATCGCCTGTTTGGCAGCTGCCGAATGATACGTATTCCCATTTGACAGAATTTCGTGAGCAGGCACTAAAAGAGAATACCACGACATAAAAAGAAGGGCACGGGAGAGGCAGAGATGACTCAAATAAAATTCGCAGAAACTACTTCCCCAGCAAGAGGTGATTTAACTTGTTTGACCATTTAGATAACCTTAATGAAATAAAAATAACGCCCCTTATTTAACATTATATTAAAAATAGAGTAGGTGGTGTTAATGTCTATGTCTTAATTGAGGTCAACAGCACACAGGGCATCTTCCTCACTAAAATTTGACGCGCTTGTATTGTTGTGTTGTCAACTGAAGGGATAACTCTGTGCTTCTCTCAGAACAGAGGGTAAGGCTGCAATGGCTCCTTACTGTGGCCTTTACGACATTCCTATAGCAGCTGACCTAACGCATACAGTGTGTGACCGAAATTTGAATAGTTTAGCGTACATTTGGTTTTTTATTTTGCTTTTTTTGTGGATTTGAGGTTCGGACAGCCTTTTACTAAAGAACACTACATGTTCAATCTTATAAATTGAAGGAAACCCGGCAAAAGTTGGGCGACATCGGAGGCTACCGGCCATCAAAGAAATTTCTTATGCTATTTAATAACACAGAGCAAACTCCATCGTTTTTGTGCATTCTGCTATACAAGAACATTAATATAAGTAAGGTTCCAAAATTAATACCCTCTGGAACCAGAAATTTTGCTTTTAATTCAATGAAACTCAGGTGAACGCAAGTGTAAGTAATCCAGAAGCAAGCAAAGAATTAAGCTTTAGGAAAATTACTGGAGTTTATAGCAACAAAACGCAGGCATCAAACCTTTTTTACCAGTATTTTTTGTACTACGGTGAAAATGAAGACCGTTAACAAAGTACCTACAAGAAACTGTGCAGATGGACTATAGAAACACCCATGGTAAAGTGGAAGCATGTGATAAGATAATTTTTTGTAAAGTATATGCCCAAGCTCATGAAACCTCCTGGATATCATGAGAAAAGACCCGTTACGTTGCCTAGATTGCGTTTCCAAAGTTTTACAGTAGTAAAGAAGCGATCGTTCTTTAAAAATACGCCTAGTTGGTAGAAAAATTTATATTGCGTAGTTTGAAAATACTATTTGTTTTAGAAAAGTGATAAGTTCTGAAAACATGAGAAGTCGGGTGAACTATGTAACCTGAATTTTTAACTACAAAGGATGCCTGTCCGTGTAAAATAAACGAGTAAATAAAGCACTACAAGTAGAATTACATTTCAAAAAAGTTTTTAGCGTATATTCCACAGCAGTAGTCCTCCAGATTACGGGCACTGAAAAGAATGGCCGTAACCAAACAGTCTAAATTTCGGCTATATACTCCAACACGGTTTCAGGATAATTGTCGGTATTTCTTCCGTGTGTACATTGTTTAAGATACGCTTGACTAAGGCTTGATTGCGCCGACAGGGACGTCACAGGAATAACATATTTCATAGGCTCACATAGGCCGATCATTGACTAATAAATTTAAATATAATTGTCAGGTGAAGTCGTAAACGTACCATTTTATGCATATTAAGAGGAATTTCTTTTGTTTAATTTCTTTATCAGAATTTTGGCTGTTGGATTACGATGAGTTTCAGATCGCCTTGAAATAGTGGTGAATACATAAGAATTTCCTGTGTTTTCTGTACATTGATCATAAATGTAGATTATGTTGTATGTGCTTATCAAACCCTTTAAACTAAAATGTTTATTAAAGGCATTTACAGAAAAAGTGAGTTTCGAGACCCTTTTCTAATGCATATGCTCGTTTGGGGCAAAATTTTAGACTCCCCCAAACATGAAAAATCTTTGCCAAGAAAAATAAATGTCCACAATACAAATTGACAATTAGTATGGATAAGATCAATTTAAATAACTCTTATGGTAAGTAACCTCTTTAAAATAAACACTTAACTTAGTTATTTTAGTGTCGAATATATGTGAAATTAACCTTTTACAAAGATCAAGTAAAGGAAAAATTGGGGACGTTCGACCGGTTTTTCGACTTCGCTGAAAATAAGGCATACAATGTTTACTGATAATGAAAGAACTCACAATTTCTTTCCATTTTAACATTTTTTCGCTATACTTCCTTACTTTTCGACCCAGTTCTAAGAGATTGCAAATGCACAACCGAGTGACCGAATATACACTAGATTGCCTAACTCATGAAAGGTCTATATCAGAATTTGATGTAGTAGCAGGAAAGGCATTTTTAGGTGTTAGTTCTGTTTGTTGCGCTAAATTGATGAACAAAAACTGTTTAATAATAAGGAGATCACTTCAGATCAGTTTATTCATGGGTTAACGGGGTTAAATGGGGCGAAATCCGACGTTTCTTGCTATCCAGGAATTTCCCTACGTTATTTCAAGCTACAGGTCAAAACAGTTTGCTTTTCTGCGCAGTACTATGAATGAAAATTAATATAAGCCGGAAAAATTTGGAATATATCCTTTCGGAGAATGGAAAACTTTGTTTTGTTTTCACGAAAACCAGGTGATTGCAAGTTTGAGATTACATTGTTTTCGGAAAATGATGACATATCTAGTTTAAAAAAATCAAGTTTTGTAAAGTTATGACGTTTTTTTCTAAAAGACGCTGTAATAAAATTTTGTAAATGTAATTTGTTTTACCACTCCGATAGTTAGTACCTTAAACGCGCATATATACGAGACGCGATGATACACCACGACTTTTTGCAGTCACGGCGTAAGCGAATCCTGAAAAGACAATTTCGATCTGCAGTTGACTGTAAATGAATAAGGAAACTTAAAACAGAAGGGGCAGGAAATTCACATTTTATCGCAAAAGCTGAGTATATATTCGGCCACTCTCTTGTGTGTTCAAACGCTTAGAACTAGACTGATAAGTAAGTAAAGATATCGAAAAATACTCCAAAGAAAGAGAAAAGAGAGTTTTTTAATTTTCAACAGAAATTGTATCCCTAATTTTCAGTGAAGTCGAAAATTTGGTCACATGATCTTAGTTTTTTCTTGACTTACCTTTGAAAAAACATTAATTACGCAGACATTCGACAGCGAAACATCTTATTAAAGCACTTTTTAAAAAGTTAACTCATTATAGGAAATTTTTTAATTCATAATAGGCATATATTTTTTCCAGCCTTTGTTTTAGAAGTTCATTTTTCATGGCAGCGAGTTTTCATGTTTGTGTGAGTCTACAAATATGACCCAGATGGCCGTCTGCATTATAAATAATGCCCAAAACGTCACTGCTACGGTAAATGTTTTTTAAGAAATATGTTATTTTGAGGGTTTTAACAAACACATCGAACGGAATGTACATTTATGGGCAGTCAACTGAAAACACTGAAAATCGTAAAGTATTCACCTCATTTTCCAGGACTATATTCAACTCATCGTAATAGAAAACTCAAAATATTTATAGAGAAATTTAACAGTAGAATAGTCCTGTTTATATACACCAAATGGTACGTTTACGATTGCACCTGACGATTATATTTAAATTTATTAGTCATTGACCGACCTGTGAACATGTAAGCTTATGAAATATTGTATTCCTTTGACGTCTCTATCGGTGCAGTGAAGCGAAAATCTGCTTGACTTGGTCAAATGCATCTAAGAAAATGTACAAACGGAAGAAAAACCATGAATTCTTGTGAAACGGTGTTGGAATATATAATTTCATGTTAGGCTGCTTGATGACGGCCATACGTTACGTTGCGCTTAATCTAGAGAAATATGCATGTGCAAAACTCTGAAAAAGACTATTTTCAAAAATAATTTGGCTTTTTCTGCTTTATTTACTGTTTTTATTTTCATGGACAGGTTTCCTATACACTTACAACTTCAGTTTACTCAACTAGGTCAATTTTTCCCACTTTCAAAATCTGAACCTATTCTAAAAAAATTAACATTTCTAAACAATTAAATGTTAATTAGTAAACAACAAAAAGCCATAAATTTCCTTACGATCAGTTCTTTATTGTTGTAAAATTTTGGTGGACGCAGTGTGCGCTGATTTCGCAAAATGGGCCATAACTCATGAAATCAATCAGATTTCATGAGTTAGGACACCTACTGTATAATAAGATTTTGTGAAGAAATATCAATCTTCTGTCCTTTCCGTTTCAATTTTCCGTATTCTTTATAGTCAACTGCAGAGATAAATTGTATGGACATCTGTCGCTTACGCCGTAACAGAGAAACTTGACGGCATGTTGCGGCTTCTCATATATATGCCTTTTTAAGGTCCTAATTACCGGTGCGGTAAAGCAAAGTACAGTCACAGATGTTTATTAGTGATTTTTTGGTACAAAACATCACAAATTTTCAAAACGGAATTTTTCGAACTAGATCTGTCCTTGTTTTCCTGAACACAATGCGATTTCTCATATCTGTATTTACCTGATATTTGTGAACGCAAAACCGAATTTTCCGTTCTCTTACGGGATATTTCGAAAGTTTTTCCGGCTTGTATGAATGTTCTTTTATAGTAAAAGGCACAGAAACAAAATGTTTTGATCCGTGGCTTTCAATAGCGTAGGAAAATTCCTGGATAACAAAACATGTCGAATTTGACCCCGTTTGGCGCCGTTTTCCCTTCAATAAATATATGTGAAGTGAACACCTCATTTTTGAAAATCTTTCTGCGCATCGACTTAATTCAGAAAACAAGCATAAAGCGTGTGTGATAATAAAACCTCAAATTTTGATCCCGACATTTGATGAGATACGCAATCTACTTTTTAAGAGTTTCCACTATTCAGAAACGCAATTGACGGAAGACTAACAGTTTTCGCAAAAGCTTTCTATTTATTCGGATACTCTGTTGTGTATTTGCAGTCTTAGAACGGACATTAAAAGAAACAAATAAGGCAAAAACGCTCTAATAAAAGCAAAAAATTAGTTCTTTCATTTCAGCAGAAAATGTATCACTTATTTTCAGGAATGTCACACAACCGATAAAACCTCCGCATTTTCACCTTTATTTAACCTTGAAAAAGGTTAGGTTCGCATATATTCGTTAGCGAAGTCGCTAATTAATGCGCTTTTTAAACAGTTAACGAATTAAAAAAGGTTTTTAATTGATCTTAGGCGTATTAATTGCCGAATGTCGTTGTGAACGTTTATTTTTCTCGGCAATGAGTTTTCATGTATGGGTGAATCTACAAAAGGGACACAGACGACCATCGTCTGTGGATGGAAAATGAAAAAGCTCATTACTTCGGTGGATACTTTTAAGAACCATCTTTTTTTGAAGTGCTTGATAAACACAGAACAAGATCTAAATTTATTGCCGATTGAGTGAAAACAGTGAAAAGCGTGAAATATTAACCGGTATTTCAGTTGTATTCCAATACCAAAACGATCAATAGAAAAATTAAACGAGAGGATAGTTGTCTTAATGTACACAAAATGGTATGCTTACTCTATCACCTTTTTAAATTTAATCGTCGCATTTACAGTGATTTTTCACGTTTTCAGAATATGCCGCTATTTTAAAAAAGATAGTATTGCTCAACAACATTACTTTTCACATTTCCCTTAAATTTTAAGTTCTCTTAAAATTCTGCATTAATATTTCAAAGCTTTGCTACATGCGTTGACGTTGGTTTGCGAGTGATAATCAATCTTTCGTTAATTTCAGCATTTTGCATGAGTTGGGTCACACAATGGTACGTACTGGGATCTGAACGGTGCCCTCTTTTCTTGCGTGAAAATTTGGTTCTTTGTGCCTGAACTAGGGGGTGTGGTGGCACGCCTAGGCGCGCGTTTATGCCGTGCCGGTCACCTGCGCACGATCCCGCCTCTGTGGCTCTTGATTCCGAGCCCACTTTGGTGAGGGCGGTTTATGCTGCGCAAGTCTCCTATCACTTTAAACTGATGCACGCACAATTCACCGCTCCTGGAATCACCGCTCCATAGCGCAAACACGGTGGACATCGTCAGAAATGGTAGTCGAGTTTTCATGCTAAGTAACTTATCCGCATGTAGACAAAGGCGCGTGGTGAAGTAGCTCAATAGAAGAGGAGGATAAGAAGACCAGTTTGCGAACAAGTAGTTTATTGGTTTAACGTTTCAGACACACGTATTTTAAGGTCCCGCCTTACCACCTCCATTTTACACAAATGCAGCCGCGTGAGAATACTCTACTACAGTGTGTAAACTGCGCTAGTTAGGACAAAAAAATGCCAAAATTAGGCTTCTCCAGGAAAACTTTATAGCCAGCGGATACTGTGGCAGAATTTTTGGCCAGTGCAGGTGAAAACTCTGTAATTAGAACTCGAGTATGGAAAAACCAAATAGTCGGCACGTTCATTGTGTGGCCAAAACAATTGCCAAGCTTACGGGCGAAAATTGAACTGTGGTAGTCCATAAGAGGAAGCGAAAATTTATCAGTAGTTCATACGTCCAAAGAACCCATTACTAATTGGCCGGAAATCTATCTCGATTTGTTCTAGCGAATGCAATGGCCCATCACCGTCTTCCTCTACTAGATGCACAAAGAGCAGCATATATTAGCAGTACGTGTGTAGTTGACCTGTTGCAGTCCCGTCACCATATGTAAAATAAGCACTTTAGGGGTCTAACACTGACTGTGCGAACAAATGTAGTACTAACCAATGGCATAAACAGTTATAAAGTAAAATCTATTCTACATAAAGAATTCAATGACATTAAGTTTACTTGTGTTTGAAATTCAAATGGCCGTTTTGTTGTCTCCAGGAGCTTACTTTGAAAACCTTAACTCCAGTTCCCACACTTGTTTAATGGCAGCGGACAAACTAGTTACCTTTACTGGTAAAAGAATGTTCAAGGATGTTTGAATATCCCGGGTGAGATAGACTGCGCATTGACAAGAAATAGATGAGCTCAACTTACCGATTGGTCGGAATGTCGCATTTGCCGGGGGATGGCGATTGTTCTGTTGGTTGTGCGAAGTTGGCGACACTCCCAATTGGTAATACTCTGTGTAGTACTTCTGCAAAAAAGGATACACTAAGCTTTTGCCAAACTGACAGATAAACACGAGCCATAGTTATTAATGCATCTGCGATCCTTCAATTAAATGCTCTTTTTGACTGAGGAAATCGTTTCTATGTCCCATACGCATTCATACTAAGGAAGTTCTCGAGTCTAAATATTGTCGGCTTCGGCGCGTATTCTAACGCTACTTGTAAAACAGTACGTAGCACGTTTATTTTCATGTGAAACCTCCGAACCATCATATTACTAGCACGCATGCTCAGGTTTAACGCACGAACGAAGTCGTACTATTTTATCTTGCGCTACGTAAACATTCACACGTGTTTGAGCATATAAATAGTCCTTCTACAGAGAATACCAAGTTCTAGAACTCGCCGCCTGGATAAAGAAGTTCGCTCAAATTATCCTTTTCATATAGCCTGGTATATTGCTGGCGCCATACAAAAGCGCACGACGGACGTTTATCTGACTGCGCTGAGTCAGCGGACTTAGTTGACAGACTCGGACAATCGACCATTGCATGAATGAGATAGAACTCGTGGTAAATCAGCACACTCCTCAGTAAAATCAATCTAACGCATGCGAACTTATTGTAATTCCATCCCAAATCGTGATTTATGAGGCTGTCAGCTGACGGAACAATAGGGTCTTTCGCAGAACTGAAAGTCAGCCTACAATGGCACCTTAATACGCCCTCTATAATATTTTCACCTAGGAGAGATTTGAGATTTCCTTATTTTATAGGCTGGCGCGCGCAGACCGACTGATGACCAGGTAGTGCATGGCATCTGCGAACGGCTGTCTTAGCTTGGTCAACAACGGAACCTGTGGAGAGGTCCGGTTGTCTTGACTTAGAATCGGCCTTAGAATCGGAGCAAGATGTTATTGAGATGGTGGAGTGCGGGTAGATGCTTTATAATTCTATGGTACTGTGCCCATCCTGTGTGATAACGATAGACGTCGTCACTTGGAACCGTCGAACTATCGGTGCACTGCAAAAAAGAAGTGGACAGCCTCATGTGCCTCACCATCTTTTAAGATGCTCAAAACTCGCGTTTAAAACGGCCAACAAAATATTAGGGGCGAAGGCGATGTCCTGAGGGCAGAGCGTGTAATATACTGTTTTTTTTCTGCTAGACTCCCTATCACGATCGAGAACTTTCTTAAATCACGAAAAAATTACGTTGACCCAAGTTCTCAGACCACAGGACAAAATACGAGGGGGTACCCCCAAATATATTTTACTTTTTTAATTTAAGATAACCTCTTCAAAACTTCAACCCCCTTTCAAATTACTGTCCATGAGCTGACATCCACTTTTCCTAACGGGTTTTTCACTGTTCCAAAATAAAATTTATATTCCTCTGAATTAATGCTTTTAAGGGCGTCCAGCGATTTTTTGCTTAACCTCTGCTAAAAATGCTTCCTGTTAGGGTTTTCTTCATTCATGGGACTTAGAAATCGCAGGAAGCCAGGCGGATTAGTAAGGGGTTGAAAATCCGTTGTCCTGCCATTTTTTTACCGAAATTGGTTGATTTTGAACGTTGTGTGGGCAGGCGCGTCGTAACGACGAAGCAGTTAGTGCCTCGATCGCAAAAATTTAGATCGATTTTTTCTCACGCAATCACTTCAGCACTTGCACATGGTGCCATGAGGAACAATTTCTACTTGAACGCATCCTCCGATGTCGACAAAACAAACCACCATGGACGCGTTGCTCCTTAGAGCTCGTCCTCGCAAAACCTCCGAGAGCGTTGAGATGAAATTTAATAAAACAATCACTCTTTCCGCTGCGTTAATTTCTCATGAACGCCACTTGACGACCTGAGCAGGAAGTGTCAAGTAAATGTGCCTGGCCGAAGAGGGCAGCACTGCCAACCCACTTACCTAGAGAAAATAATTCTTATTTTATTTTGGTACGCTCTTGTAAGGGCGATTCCATTTTATCTAGTCAAGAGTATTCGGGAACAACGATCGCACAACGAAGAGAAAATAGGAGTCCCGAAATTCTGTCGACAACGACAAAGGAGACTGCAATGACCACCTCTGACTTATTTGTGTCGGACGCCATGACAGAAAGTAGAACTTTAAGCTCAGCAACCAAAGAACCTAGATTTCAGCTTCGCTTTTTCTCGGCTTGAAGTTTGGGTCATTAAACAACATCTTGTCTTTGTCCGTAATGACGGCGCAGTTAATCCTCAGCTCAGAGAGTAAACAATTATGTTTGAGAGTTAGGTATGGTTCACAGTTCATGTCTCTCACGAAAGTGCAAGATTACTTCGTAGGGCAAATTCTAGTTGAATAATTAATGAGGATTTAAGTGGTGACGGCGTATTCTGCATTTATAAAACCCTACTAAGTTATGGACAAACTCGGCTCAGTATCTACGGAACCTTAGATAAAAAAATAATGCAAATAATGCTCACCGGCTTCTCCAAATAGTCAGTACAGTCCAAAATTCTCGGGACGCTAAATGGTATCTCGGACTGAAAACGGGTTCCAAATAAGCTGTTATGAGGGTAAGCATTTGTCGAACACTTCAAAATGTGTTGTGACTGCTGTTGACGATCCGGAAACTCAAAGAGCATCCTTGATTGACCATCGGGAGAGAAGGCCATTGGACGCGACGGTAGGCTGCGTCTGGTGTCATTTGTCAACGGACCTGAACCACTCGTAGTCACATCACAAGCCTCCCTCTTGGAATCCTTGGACTTTCGGCAGATATGGGTTGGACTGTTGTAAGGATGGTTAGTCTGGCGTTTGAATAGGATGCAAACATCAGGAAGAAATTTGCAAAACTTCTGTTTATGTCGTAGATAAATACAGAGTCCAGCGAACACCAAAAAAATTGCCAGCACCAGACTGATTATGACAAAAAGCACAATGTCGGAGACGGCGTTGCCTCGTGTGCCCTTAACAGAGGTGGGCCAGGGATAATCTTCATAGTCCATCGCTAAGGGATCATCATTTCCTGCGCCAGGGTGACGTGCAGACTTTCCACCGACCGGCTCAGGAACCTCCTCACGTAGGGAACTCCCTACGCCGCCTGCTTTCCCGGACCGTACACGATTGCCAAAGTGCGGCGCGGACCGATCGACACCCAGTCTGATGGTCTGCCGGGTCTCCTGTGGCGGCACACCCGTGTCAGTAACAATCACCTGGATCCAGTGCTCGCCAACATCAGCATCAGTCATTCGCCTCGCGGTCTTCAGTAGACCCCTCTTCGAGTCAAGTTTGAAAAGGTCACCATTGAAAGCAGTCTTTGCTAAGCAGGCGGGGTCTACACCAGGAATGGAAGAAACTGGTGGCCCAAGCTCGAAAATGAAACGACTGTTCTCCTCAGAGGCGTCCTTGTCGTTAGCATTAACGCTAAGTATCTCATAGTCCGGCGCCTCATTGAAGGAAAGTTTGTGTATGTTGGTATTGGGTAAAGCTGGGCGTGGGAAGATTATCTCGGGGGCATGGTCGTTCCTGTCAAGGACGCTAACAGTAACGGACGCGGTGGCCGTGCGTGCACGGATGTGCGGCGAGCTACCGTAATCAGAGGCAACGATGGAGAAACGGAAACCTTCTTCCACCTCACGATCGAGAGAACGAGTCACATTGAGGTAGAAAACTCCATTGGGTGCAGCATCAATGGCGAAAGGTAAGTCTGGTAGCCCATGACCGGGGTTGATAAATAAACGAATATAATTCTCCGCTGGCTTGGTTACTCGTGGCAGACGTTGCTCCTCTCGTTTGTCTGGAAAGGACCCCTCTTGTTGGGCCCGTGTACCCATGTCCGCATCGTAGACGGGAATCTCGCCAATGCGTTGTGGTGCAAGCTCATTCTCAAGGACGGTAAACTGCATTTGTGGCATGGCGAATTCGGGCGAATTGTCATTCTCGTCCTCTATGGAAATAGCTAAGAGGACGTAAGAAGATCGTGGGAGTTGGCCGTGATCAACTGCTTGGATGAGAAGATAGAGCTCATTTCTGAGTGCGGCAAATTCTTCGCGATCTATCTTTCTGCGAGCACTCATGTCTCCCTTTGAGTCCAGCTACAACAAGGAGGGCAATTATCTTAAGATCACTTCCTTAAAAAAAGAGTGGGTGGCGATATTAGCGTTTGAAGTACAAGAGCCATCAAGCCCTTCAAAACGTTCTCAGCTTCGGTGGGTTACCAAAAGTCTCGTGTGAGGGCTCGAAATAGACTAAATGCTCTGACATAAATGTGGTGTCAAAAAGAGGCAAATGCACGACCAAGTTAGATACTTTCCTCCATCTATTGCAATCAAATTATTTACTGATTGCTGCTCTTTAATTTCCTCAGGTACTAGATAGTGCCTGTGCTGTGAGTATGGTTCCACCTGTCACCCCAAAATATTTACTTTACCCTACAAAAATAGGAGTTTACTGAAAATGCAGAGGGACATTCACCTGAAATAGGTCTGACGCTTCGATATCACTCGCGATGTGGACCTGTGGCGCCGAGAAGTCCAGTTCGGCTTCCGGATAACGTCCCGTGGGGTGGTCATGAGGTGAGGTGGCACTGATGTGTGGGAAGGGGGTTTCTTCCTTTATGATCTTAAAGCTGACTTGTCCATTGGCACCAGCGTCATTGTCAACAGCGCGTACAGAAACTACAGTAACTCCAGCAAGTTGGTTTTCGGAGACGCTGATGGGCACGACGGGGATGCCGGCAGAATAAGCGGCAAACAAGGAATGATCGACCGGGGTTGGTTGCGACTTTGGAAATTCATTCAGGATCTGTGCTAAGCGGCTTCGGGGTAGGGGCGACTGAAGGGTTCTTCCGGTGCGCGTGGGGGGAATTGAGTAGACCTGGACTTCCGGGTCACAGTCGTTCTGGTCCATTATCTCCACCTGGTAACGACAACCATATGCAAGTTAAATATTACTTAACTACGTACTTAAAATGTTTAAGTAGGCATACAAATGTGCATACCTCTACCGTGGCTGTCGAGGTCTTCGGCGGAGAGCCATGATCGTAGCACGTAACCTCAATAAACTGACGTTCTTCCGCCTCCCTGTCAAGGGACGTTTTCGTAGTCAGTATGTACTCCTTTCCCAGTGAATCTGGCCCCTCACTCAGAGTGTAGTTCTCCTTGTGACTGATCAATTGGCAAGAAACATGTCCACCGCCCTGTGGGTCGTTTGTGCCTGTGATGTCTGACAGTGATAAAAAAGGATGGTCGAAAGACAGGCTGGAGGACTCAATAGCGTAGGGGTCATCAGCATTCCGTGGACCCTTAAGATATCCGGCATCCGCATCAGTGACGCGTATGAGAGCGATGAAGTAGTTAACGTCCCCGTTCTCCATAACCTGTTTGTGCTTGACGTCCTCGTTGCTCACATAGTCAACCGTGATCTGTGGATTCTCATCGTTGAGATTTATAACCTGCATAAGGCAAACACGGTGAATGCTTGAAGTCAGACAAGGATATGCGTAAAAACCTGTGTTAAATCTTCTTATGGCCATGGGGAGGGGTCAGGTCTCACTACTAAACATCCGCAACCTGGGCGTCAGAGTCCGAGGTAGCGTACTGAGACGAAGGAACAGTACCTAAAACCACTGAGCTCCCACAAACTCAGTTGACCTTCAAAAAGGAGGTAGATTTATCTCCCTCCTTTCAGGTGCACTAGTCAATAGGAATAAAAATGAGATTTAAATGAGGGAAAAAGCGCCCACAACTGATGTTTCAGCTTTCCGCGGTCAGTTTAAACAACGTTAATTTCGCTGACAGAGGACAGTAAGGTTCAAGTGCTATCGACAATCCCTGAGTTGAGCGCCAACCTAGCAGGAGCGCTGCAGTGCCACGCCCAATTAAATATTCTGACGAATATCTACGAGGATACAAAATACCTTCAAATTAGAGCAACAGATAGTTCAAGGAGAGTAACTTTACCCAGTCGTTGGTAGCCTTATCGAGAGAATGTGCCGAAATAAGTGTTCCTGAAATCGATTTCCGCTGGACCCGTCATCATAATTTAATATATTTTTGCAATTCCTAGGTACAGAGTTGCAAATGGTAATGATTTCATTTAACTTTCGGTGATTGAATTGAAAGTGCAAAAAGTCAGGGGCTACACGAGTTGGTGCTCGAAAACTAAGCAGCATACCAGTACAGGCCTGTATCCCTAATGGTCGCATGACACAACGAAAGAATGGTTGCAGGAGAGAAGTGCCCTTCCAATTTCGCTTACAACGATTCAAGTAATAGGCGTCCTGACAATACCGTTCGGTCCTACGAGGCAAAACGCAGCATGCGTTAGGGTAGCAGATGCTATTTCGAGGACAGAATAGCAAGCGATGATTGGCAAATGTTAAAATGGCAGGTTCTGGCATAAGTACCGTCCCCTGTCAATCATGCCTAAGCATCGGGCCGGGAATAGCGCAGCTGAAGGATCGAACATCAGGATTAATGCACAATGGTCAGAGATGCTGAGTTCGAATCCAGCGTCTTATCAGCCTATGGTTGGGGCATGGCTGGCTGTTGACGACAAATCGGCAAAATATGGGCACTCCAGTTATCCACTCCTCTGTTTGTAAGGATTCTCAATTGGGGTTACACAGAACAACACACTGGCAGCACAGACACTACCTACCTACCTACGAGTTGCCTGTTGGCAATCGAATGAATATTACATGGTTATCCCGCTGTGCCTGATGGGATTCGACCCAAATACTCATATCAACTTTCGGTCTGCGCATATATGAGTAGGTTAAACCGATTTTATCTAAGTAAGCGATTAAGTTATCCGGAAATTTAAAAAACGATTCTTGCTTATTAGTTACTAGTCGCCTTGAAACCGTCAACGTTTCGAACCCATCAGCAGGGATGAAGTTACTGTTCAGCTTACCTCGGCCGGGAATGACCCTAAACTGCGCAACTGATTTGTTCACGCAGAGCCCAATAAGATTACAGATCATTTCGTCAAATTTCCTGCAGACGACGCAAAATCCGACCATCTGCTTGGTCTATTATGCCCAAGAGGTCGAAAACTGAGTTGTGCCTCGGCGAAGACGAGGGAGCAGCCATAGGGGAAATTTCTTCCGTCTCACAGGCAATTCGATTTGGAACATTCTCTTATAGACACAGTTTTCACCACGATAACTCGTTGTATTCGATGGGTTAACTGACGCCGCAATGTTTGGTTGGTCGGTATTGCGTCCTTAGCATGGCATAAGCCGTTGGCGCATTGTCGCTCGCTGGTCTGTCGGTAAACCCGAGCCTAAGTCTGCTTATAAATGTAATAAAATCTTCGGGTACGCCAGGACTTCGATTTAGGCTCATCCTAGGGTTCCTTTCCCGAGGTTATTCGCTAGCTGTGAAGACCTCCCATATGAAGCGAACCTATGTCTGTCTTTAAACAAAGCCGTGGGGCATGTGCTGACGGACCGGTCTATCTTGCCTTTAGATAATTATTCACCCTTTTTTAACTGTACTGTTTGTTTTGCTAAACGTGAACTGCACTGCTCTAGCTATCGCACGTAGCATGTGCTGGATGCTCAGGTCATTTGACATTTTATTCTTATTTCTTGCATAAATCCAGTCTTGTCCTGATAGCAGTGGTCTAGGATCGGTGATGGCGTCCTTCGAGTTCACTACAGGCGCTCTTAGGAAAGCTGTGTTGTGCAGTCAATGGTAGTATTTCTATGTAAGTTCGTTATTTTTCACTAAAACGCTATTTGAGTTTCTCACTGCCTTTTTCAAAGAGTAGCACGTGGAGACGGAATCTAGCTTTTTTGATTTCTCGCCCTGAATTGGACGTCTGAAAGAGCGCATGCCAAAGTTGGATGATCAAGCCATCCAGGTCAGCACCTTGACAGAATAAACACCTATAAAGAAAGACAAATGGTCATTCCCAGGTTTGGTTATTAGTCGGCGAACACTAACACCAAATTCCATAAACCGGAGGCTCGAACACTACCTCGCTGGTCATTGAAACCTGAGTACGCCGATCGCCCTTCGACTTTTACTGGAGATTCTGTCAGCCATAAACATGTGGGTAGGGAATTATGCTCTGATGCGTTGCACGCATTCCCAAACTATATAACCTCATGCATATTAAGAATATTTCCCTACGGTATCTGTCGCACAGGAGGAAAATCAATGTTCCCAATAGACCCAAAAGGGGTGTCATTAAAGTATACGCTTAGATCAGGTTTCTAAATCGGAGTATTTCAGGGCTGAGAGCAGATAAATCTGCCTAATTTGAGGTCCACATTCCAGCTTTTTAAGGGAGATATTTCCTCTAATTTGCCAGTTTGTTCATTGATCTCAGCACGACAAGGGAAGAAGGAAGCCCGTCCTCCATGACGGAGGCTTCGCCCTGATTTCCAGAGAGATTAGGGTTAGTTACACATCAGATCAGAGTTATGCTTAGTGCTAGAGTTAGTATTATGACTCGAGGGGTGTAGGGGTACTCGTTAGGGGTAGCACCACACAGATAGCATTTGGTCGCTCCATTTGTCTCCTACAGGTGGTGAATGCTCCTGTGGCCGCCTCTAACTGGTACCCAACTCTCACCTGTGGCTCCTCGAAGTTGGGTTCTTCCCAGCGGCCACACCCCGGGCAACCCTCACGACCGGCGGGCTAAACCAGGTGAGGGTCTTCGGTGTTGTGTGTGCCTCCACACCCGGTATGTCTGACTCCCGAACTTCCCACCTCCCCCCTCTCAAAAAGTCCTACGGTGGGGGCGACAGCAAACCCGTAGGCGGCCCAGACTAACTCGGGTCGTTCTCCCACTAAAACAAAACCGTGACCCATAGTGGAGTTCGGCAGCCGTCTGGGATGTCCGAGCAGCCCTATTTAGGGATAGCACTGCTTGCCTCCTCGCGGAGGAAGGGGCTAGAAAACGTGCCCTAAAAAAACTGCTGAGTCTCGCGTCTTCTGCAGCCGGCCGCGGCTCGCAGATCGCAAACTACGCGGTCGTAAAACTAAAAAAACAACAATACCCCCCGTCCCCATCCCCCTTGCCATACTCTCCAGGCTGCTCGGGTGAGTCCACTCAGACTAGCAGCCTGGAATGTTCGTTCCCTTTTAGACAATCCTAGGAGCAACCGGCCGGAACGGAGGACGGCGCTAGTCGCTCGGGAACTGGCGCGCTACAAGGTGGACATTGCTGCTCTCAGCGAGACCCGATTCTCTGAGCAGGGTCAGCTGGAGGAGGTGGGGGCCGGCTACACTTTCTTTTGGAGCGGCCGGCGAAAGGCAGAGCGACGCGACGCTGGTGTTGCCTTTGCCATCCGTAACGACATCGTGGGACGTCTGCCCTGTCTGCCGCAGGGTATCAATGATCGCTTGATGAGCCTCCGCCTGCCTCTTCGGGGAGACCAGTTCGCCACCATCATCAGCGCCTACGCTCCCCCAATGACGAGATCTGATGCGGCGAAGGACAAATTCAACGAGGACCTGCACGCCTTGCTGGCGACTTTGCCGAAAGAGGACAAGTTAATTGTCCTTGGTGACTTCAATGCCCGCGTCGGGGCGGACCACGCTGCCTGGCAGGGAGTGCTGGGTCCCCACGGTCTCGGTAGCTGCAACGATAACGGCCTCCTTCTTCTGTGCACGTGTGCGGAACACCGTCTCCTGCTGTCCAACATCTTCTTCCGCCTTCCGACGCGGGAGAAGGCCACGTGGATGCACCCTCGGTCGCGGCGCTGGCATCTGCTGGACTATGTTCTCGTCCGGAGGCGAGATCGACAGGACGTGCTGGTAACCGCGATGCCGATGGTTGGACAGATCACCGCCTCGTCATCTCCCAGATAAGGCTCCGACTGAAACCCCGACGAAGGCCCCAAGGTAAGAGGCCGCCATGTAAGTTAAATACTCTTTTATTAAATTTGCTTGCTCATTGTTTTGATTTCAGCAACCAAATAACCGGGAAACTGGAGGACCTGCATGCTCCAGATGATAACGCTACCGTGGAGACACGATGGTGTCAACTGCGAAATGTCATCCAGTCCACCGCCCTCGATGTACTCGGACGCGCACACCGTCGACAACAGGACTGGTTTGACGACAATGACGCCGACGTCAGCAACTTACTCGCGGAGAAGAATAGACTACACAAAGCCTACATGGACCTTCGGACTGACGCCACCAAAGCAGCCTTCTTCAGATGCCGGCGCCTTGTACAACAACGGCTGCGGGAGATGCAGGATGCCTGAATGATCCGAAAGGCTAAGGAAATCCAGGGGTATGCGGACCGCAATGAAATGAAAAACTTTTTCAAAGCAATCAAGGCCATCTACGGCCCGTGTATCAAGGGGTCAGCACCGCTGCTCAGCTCTGACGGCACAACACTGCTGACAGAGAAATCGCAAATTCTGAAGCGCTGGGCAGAGCACTTCAGAAATGTCCTTAATTGCTCATCAGCCATCTCCGTTGCTGCCATTGACCGGCTCCCTCAAGTGGACACGAACAATGACCTGGATCTGCCGCCTTCCCTACCAGAAACCATCCGGGCCGTGCAGCAGATTTCCAGCAGTAAAGCACCGGGATCCGACGCAATCCCACCGGAAGTCTACAAGCACGGTGGGCCCCGGCCGATGGCAGAACTCAAAACACTCTTCCAGGAGATGTGGCGCCAAGGACAAGTTCCTCAGGATTTCAAAGACGCGACCATCGTCCATCTCTACAAACGGAAGGGGAACCGGCAACTCTGTGATAATCACATAGACATCTCGTTGCTCAACATCGCCGGGAAGATCTTCGCCCGTATCCTTCTCAATCGTCTTAACGGTCACCTAGAGCAGGGCCTGCTCCCGGAAAGCCAATGTGGCTTCCGCCAACACCGCGGAACAACCGATATGATCTTTGCCGCCCGCCAGCTACAAGAGCAGTGTCAGGAGATGCGAACTCACCTATACACTACCTTCGCGGATCTAACGAAAGCCTTTGACACGGTGAATCGTGACGGACTGTTGAAAGTCATGCAGAAATTTGGTTGTCCTGAGCGGTTCACGCACATGGTGCGTCAGCTTCATGACGGGATGACGGCGCGCGTCACTGACAACGGGATGGTATCCGAAGCATTCGCAGTGACCAACGGAGTGAAGCAGGGCTGCGTACTGGCCCCCACCCTCTTCAGTCTGATTTTCTCGGCTATGTTGATGGACGCCTACCGTGATGAGCAGCCTGGTATCCGCATCGCCTACAGAAATGACGGGCACCTTCTCAACAGTCGGCGTATGCAGGCTCCAACGCACGTATCTACGACTACAGTCCATGACTTGCTCTTCGCGGACGACTGCGCCCTTAACACCGTGACGGAGGAGGACAGGCAAAGGAGCATGGACCTCTTCGCCACAGGCTGCGCCGATTTCCGATTAACAATCAGTACAGCCAAAACGGTTGTCATGCCCCAGCCGCCACCCAGCGCGGAATACAATGCTCCTCGAATCAATGTCAACGGTGCTCAACTCAAAAACGTGGAAACCTTCGCTTATCTAGGAAGCACGATGTCGCGCAACACGAGAATCGATGACGAGGTTGCCCAACGGATCTCCAAAGCTAGTCAGGCCTTCGGCCGGCTGCAGGCCTCCGTATGAAATCACCACGGTATTCACCTGAACACCAAACGGAATATGTAAAAGGCCGTCGTCTTGACGACACTCCTTTACGGAGCGGAAACCTGGACCATCTACTCGAACCAAGCCAGGAAGCTGAATCACTTTCATCTCAGCTGCCTCCGCAGAATACTGAAGCTGAGATGGCAAGACAGGATACCGGACACGGAAGTCCTGGAGCGGACCGGAATCCTCAGCATCCATGCCATGCTGAGGCAAGTGTACCGGCGATGGAGCGGCCACCTGTTAAGAATGGACGACGAGCGACTACCCAAACGACTTTTCTACGGAGATGTCGCTACGGGTTCTCACCGGCAGGGAGGTCAAAAACGACGCTACAAGGACACTTTGAAGAAATCGCTGAAGCAACTGCAAATCAACTCGGCGACCTGGGACGACCTCGCCCAGGATAGACTGGCATGGAGAAGATCAGTGAAGACTGGTTCAGCAATCTATGAGGCCAACCGGATCGCCGCCGCCAAGGCCAAAAGAGCGGCACGAACGTCACCAGCGCCCCGGAGCAACACCGCCAATGCCCAGGCCCTGCCAACATGCCCACACTGTCAACGCATCTTCCCCGCGAGAATCGGCCTGGTTGGACATCTTCAGACGCAATGCACCAACAATCCGTCAATTCCAATTTCTACGTCAAATTCTGCCAACCCTCCTTCTGACTCCCCCACCCTCACTCCTGGCATCAATTCCATTACTCCCATCATCATAGAGACCATATCCATCTACTCATCGCCTACTACCCCCACCACCGCAACCACCACCGCCTTCGCCTTCACTACCTCCACCACCACTATCAGCGATGGGGAATTTCTCCTAAGCTGTACTCAATACGACTGCACATTCACCTCACGAATCGGCCTGATCGGTCACTTGCGAATACATCGTACAGAGACCGGTGAGCCAGTGCCTGGAGCACCATCACACAGCAGAGATCGTCGTCTCCACTGCCCTCACTGTCCTCGCGCATTCACTCATCGCATGGGCCTATTCGGTCACATGCGCATCCATGACAGCGGAATTCACCACAATGCCGACAACACCGATACACCATGCACACCCTCCGCTCCTGCCATTCTTAACGCCCCTGCCACCCCCACTACCATGAATGACATCCTCCCAGCCTCTACCGATTTCTCCTGCCCACACTGCGCCCGCAACTTCAACTCACGCATCGGCCTGGTCAGTCACCTGCGAATCCATCGCACGGAGGCTGGTGAACCAGTGCCTGGGGCTCCGACATACAGTCGACGCGCCCGCCTTCACTGCCCTCACTGCTCCCACACATTTACACACCGCATGGGCCTCTTAGGACACATGCGCCTCCACGACAACCTCCGGTAAACCACTGGAGGCTAAGCTACATCAGCGCACACTACCTACACCAATGCATCGACAACACCCTCACAATCACCATTTACCAGAGTATATCACGGTTTCCTAGAAACCGTGGCTGGGAAGTCTGCCAATCTGACGCTTCCACCAGCCCACGCCGTCGGCTCAGTGTATGTGCTGTGTGTGTCGAGTGGCTGACCAGTGGACTGGGAGTCAGACGGCGATGGCTGCTCCATATCCCCCGAGTTTGTGAATCCTGGTGCGTGCGTTATGGGGGCCAGGTCGTGCTGTGGCGCGCGAAGACGGTTACGCCGATCCGTCAGCCAATGCGCCCACTCCCACATCAGGCAACTGACCGGCTCGGACAGTGTCTGATGGTGGGGGTTAGAGAGAAAGTGAGTCGACAGCTCAGCGCATGTTCCTCACTATAAACGATCTGACGCGCTTGAAACTATCACGGTGCGCTAAAAACCGTGGCTTGGAAGGTTGCCAACTGACGGGATAACCCGGACCGCGTGGTCAGCCCAATGTGTGTTTTGTGTGGATTGGCTGATTGGCGGACTGAGAGTCAGGTTGCAATGGCTCCTTAATGTGGCCTTTATGGCACTCCAACTCCGTGGGATCCGAGCCAGGTGTGGTGGCACGCCCAGGGGCGGCTCCGGCCGCGCCAGCCACCTGCGCCCTCTCCCATCTGCGGTATTCTTGGCTCTGTCTTGACACCGGGCTCAGGTGGGGGAGGAGGAGAGAGTGCGGTAGCTGCAGCGCAAGACTACTATCACTTCAAACTAATTCACGCGCTAGTCACCGTCCCTGCACCACCTGGTGTGGAGCATACGGTGGACCTCGTCGAAATCGACGGTCGAACTGCCGTTATGACTCGATAATATTTACCTCGGGAATTGTTGCGCAAGGCAATCTTTATTACCAGGGAGAAGGGAGCCCCTGGAACCGTAACTTACCATTGTCCTTAACAGGTACTGAAACTTTTTCAAAAGGGCACAGAGCTGGCGTGCGGTTAAATTGCATTATTAGCAGACCAAATTTCAACGCGCCTACCTCACGCTCTTTGCCCACACTCGCCCTCTTCCAATGCATCTGAGTATATGCGCGGGAGTGCGAGTTAAATTCAACTCTACGAGTATCAAACACATTTTGTTCCATACACGCATAAGGACCCGCCTTTAACAAATTCGTAAGGGCCGTGCTTGGAAGCAGCAACTGCAGCCTGGAAGACTGCCAGGCTACCGCGATGATTTCGGTTTGTTTATTATGACAATTCGAGCGATTTGCACTAGAGTCCTCAAACTTTAAGCAGAAATGACACCTTTCGCAGTTTTTCTTCAACGAGAGTATGCGTGGAACAGTGCATAAAAGCACACAAAATTGACGTGGCCATGGTCAATCAACAGACCATTTTTGGCGCCAAACAAGTTAAAAAATGAGCATTATGGACGTTTTTGTCTTCTTTAATAGTTTTTGGGGCTCAATTACCGCCAGGAGAGGCGACCGGGGAGTCCCAAGTCAAAACGATGGGTCCTCACCTGTTGAAAGCACATAAATAGGAACGCCGCCGCGCACGTGAAGCTAACGAAAGTATTGCCGTGCGCACTACCTAACTAGACAACCTCTTGATAAGTAAAAGGCCAGTTATGTTACCAACGTTGCAAGCGGCAAATCCAGCGAAATCATTGCGTAACTTAACGAGCTGAAGAAGGGCACCAGATCTGCACGCTTATTCTAAAAGCTATAAAGACGGCGATATGGACTACCGTGTCGTTTTTGTGTGACTGACTGTCCAACAGTAGGTAGGGATAGAAGTATGAACTCACGTGTATAATAACTTTAGTGGTCGATTGAGAGTTCTTCGAGGGCTTGGAGCTATCTGGACCCTGGTCAAATCCATCCCTAGTTGGTGGACTGGGGTTAACAGCCCAGATATAGTAAACAAATCCAGGTTTTGTCTCATAGTCGAGGGGTCGATGCACAAAGATGCTACCCGTCAGAGGGTCCAGGCGAAACCAGTAGTTGGGCAGCTCCTGCAGCTGAACCAAGCGGTCAGGTGTCATTTGCTGGCCCAGGCGTCTTAGTTCTAAATCGGTCAATTCCTCCCTGTCCAATAGATCTACGTCCACCCCGAATCGATCATACTCAGGCAGCCATTTGTACTTTATTCGGGCGTTGGCACCTTCGTCGCGGTCGACAGCCTGAACCTGGAGGATCTCGATGCCCACCTCACCCTCCTTCACGCTTTTCTCGTAGGTCCTGTGTTCAAAGATAGGCGCATTGTCGTTCGCGTCAGTCACGATAATGCGCACCGACAGAGTGCCAGTTAGAGGGGTATTCAGACCACCATCAACCGCAAAGATCTGAAATTCATAACTGGGCTCAGTCTCCCTATCAAGAGGCCCGATCAACAGGAGATCCAGACCGGTGATTTTGACACTGTCTTGAACAGAAATAATCCCACCGACACCGAGACCGCCAGGAGACTGCAATTCACGCTTCGGCGTTTTCAGTTCAAAGGTTTTGTCCGGAAATGTGGCCTTGTCGGGTTCGTAGCGCTGGACGTCGAATGGCGGTGCGTCCAGGTCTTTTGCCAGTGGAAGATGGAGAGTGTGGTGGCCGACACGTGCGGCCTCCGAGATATTAAGAACCAGGAGGGGAGGTTTTGCATTTCCATATTTAAATTGCGAGAAGGCGTTCTGTGGAGGAATCTGCGATGGCAGCTAGAAAAAAATACAATCGGAAAAACGATGCGTTTAAACTAACTTAGCAGGTGCAATCTAGCAACTCAACATTCCCTAACCTGCCAGGCAGTTTGCATGTACATGCAAGTACTGTCCTTAACATGATTAAAAAGGTTTAAGGGCAAAGGCTAGATATGTGACCTGACTCAGAAAACAGGACACAAAGACGCCAGTAATATGGAAATGGGGATTACAGGGGGTTTACGGGTGCGGTAAACGAAACTGACACAGGTGTTTTCAAGAAGCAAAATATAAAAATTAAAGCGCAAAAACGTAAGCGCGCTATTTGAAATACTGGAGTTGTAAACGGAAGGAAAAATATGAAAACCGAGGGCACCGAGCGAACTGATCCCAAACCGTGAGGAACAGTAAAATTTAAGGGGAGAGTAAGAAGAATAAATCGTCAAACCCAACTCTCATGATAGCCGCGACTGAAATTGCCTAACTCTTAAGCCTAACCCGAGCGGTAGTCCTAATGGCAACACTAAAGGGAGGCGTGACGAGGATTGAGCGAGAGAAGAGGGTTTATACCTTAAACCTAAACGAAGACCAGGTGGGGCCATATATCCGATATCGTCGTTCGGTTCGAAGTCGCATTGGCACGCACATGCAGCCACTTCTATCGGTTCAGTCCCAGGGGTAAAAGCTTCAAAAGCTACAGTGAGGTTAAATTACAGCGACAGGATAACAGAGCAAAATGGTTGCTGTTTAATTCTCATGGAGGATGAGGCTGAAAATAGTAGTCTTCTGGCGAGTTGGTTGACGCACTGATGTTATCAACCGCTGAAACTAGCATGAAAGTACGCAAAGCGGAAGGCCTAATTGGCAGTCTGGCGGTCCTCAGACGGGAAGACGAGGGGCAGTTCCCCAGTGGAGGGAGTAAGTGGCGGCGCGTCGTACACGGCCTAGGCGAAGCACACTGCCTACCCCCCCTACCAGAAGGACGCCTGTCGCCTCCCCAGACTCTGCCCGCGAGAAAAGACTGTCCCTCAGTCCAGAGCTGGCTACAGCCAATCAAATACCCAAATCAGAGCTCAGTACCCTCCCAACGGCATATCTTCCCTTAATCGGTCAAGGCAAGAGTTGTTAATTTTTTGAAACAATTGCAGGATTGAGAGAAATTCTAAACTGGAGGAGACCTGCAGCAGCAGCAGCAGCAGCAGCAGAGTTTAGCCCAATAGTCAAAAGTATTGTTTAAAACATTCTGTAAAAACCTCGCTTTCATCTACACCTAAACCTCGCAATCGAGGACTAAGAAGGCCTGGGTCGAGAACGATTAAGTGAGGGAGTTTCCAGGAAAATTTTGATGGAATATAATTAGTATTGACATTTTTCGCTGTGCGCTCCTTTTAGCTCCGTGTATGGCACGCACCAACGACCAAACCATGGCGCTGTACAGAGTAGATCGTATTGGTTGGATGTACGGTACATAGTATAATATTTGGTGCAACTTTGTATGATTAAGAATACAGGGTTCGTATCCGCACGAAAGGCAAGCTGCTGTTAGGCCTTGACAGGGGTCGCTGGATGGAGGTGGCTATTGTTGATTCACATAAAACTCCTCGCTAGGCGAGTCCGAGCAGGGCTCGTGGACCAAAGGCTCTGGGTCGTTCAAAAATTCGGTTAAGCCGTGGCTTCCCCAAGAAGAGGTGCATGCGGCGACTTGTTAGAGGACTAGGTTTCCGTTGTTCCTTGACCACAGTGCCAATGACTTCATCCATCCCTCCGACACAGCAGTGTAATGTTCGAGGATAGGACCACCGAACGACAGCAGATGAAGACCTAGTCGTTTCATAATGTTTATATGACTTGCGAGCATATTATAGATCACTAAGTATGCCAGCTCGGTTCCCAGCTACGACCCGGCTGCTTTACTCGACAAACCTGAAAGCCGGCGTACTTCACGGCAGGCCTTTGGCCAAGGCCACCCTGGGATGTTCCGGCTGTCCTGCTGCCGCGCTAAAAACCAGACGAACTGGGTAGTCGTATTCTTCATGGGGTGAAAACAGCGTTAAGATTTCATTTACCCCTGGGAAACGCCTGAGCAAGTCAAAACCTACTGCGGAATGTGGTGTAGATTCAAAGATGAAAATGTCAACCCCAGTTCAGCTTACAGTCTCTGCTCACAAGATGAGGCCAACAGCGTCCAAAATTTTTGCTAGTTGGTACTTGCAGGCCATAGATTTATTTAATTTACCAGGTTCTTTTCAGAATTTTTTCGATCAAAGTGAAACGGTAAAGGCATCCAACCCATTCCAACTGCACGGTCAGGACGATAAGTTTTAAAAAAAGGCATAATATAAGGGAATGATCGCATGTGACAGGCATTAGGCAAATATTTGACGTCAAGTTAACTACTCTGCCCGATCAGGTCATATCTCCAGTCGGTCTAAATGGGAATCGGCATTGTCACACGTAAGATAGAAGGAGGATTGATGTCGGTCCAGTGCCCAGGTTCCTCAGCACAAACAGTTCGAAGCGCCTGAAACTATCAAGAACTGCTCACATTCGCGGCTTGAAAGACTAAAAACTCGGCCCTTAGGGATACGTCATTCGAAGAGACCCGGGACAAGTCAAGTCTGCATGTACATGGGATCAGTACATATGAAGCGGGCATAGGCGTGGATTCGGCCCCACCAGCCATCGCGTCCACATCCATTTACAGCATTTTTATTTTTTCTTTCGATTGTAACATAGCGCGTTTGTTGGGTGAGAGAGTGAGGCAGGTGCCCCGCAAGACTACCCCACTGCAGTTAAAGTTGGCGTGTAATTCACCATTGCCCCTTCGGAACTATAATGCTCCACATAAATAGTGATATAGGAAAGGTGAAGTCTGAGAGACAGACTACTGATTCTGCAAAATTAATACGATGCATGGTGAATCTGTATAACCTAACTTGGAAGGGCTCTGGTCATTCAACGATCCTGGAAAATTATGGTTCAACTTCCTCCGCTTCTTAAGGGGGGGGGGGGGGGCGATCTGAGGATCGGAGGAGGCGAAACTGTAACCATATAACCCACTTCTAGACGTCCCTAGTGTCCAAATCTAGTGCCTACACCGGGCCTTTGGTGAAGGCCATGAGCACCGTGAGCATCGAGGAGATCAAACAGACAGGACAAAGAAGACAAAAGAGGGGCTGCCGTGGGTGGCGGATGGCACCACCCCGTCCCTGCACGAGCGCGTGTGCTTCCTACCTATCAATTACCGGATGGTTAGGCTAACGGCCAGGACATGGTCTATTATTTCCGAACCCTGCTTGGCACGCGCACCACAGCAGCCTACCTTCTGCCCACCTCTCTCCCTGTGCGGTCCGATTTCGGAGAACGCCCACTGGGAATAATTATAATCAAAACTGCGACCCGACTACTGTCCGCCCATCCGCACCAACTTTCGTGGACAGGGCATACCCTCTCCAGCTTAATGGTGGGAAGGGTCAGTACAACAGGCTGCCGGTAGAAAAAAAAACGAGACGAAATAACTTCATAAAAGCTTGGTCAAGGGCATCAGCCCTGTTCAAGGTCATCAGTTTAAGCAAATGTCGACCCTCTCATCGATTAGCGGGATGGCTAACTTTTTAATGGAAAAGGGGTTTAACGAATAGAAAGCTGCCCGTAAAAACAATGTAAGACGGCAGCAGGCTTAAGTTAGCATCTACATGTATTCCTGTAAAACGTGGGATATCGGACAAATATTTCCCTAGTAATCTAGGAATGGCCGATTTGGAAAACTTTACTTAGGAAAGCAGTTGGGTTTACTGAACCAAAAAAACTCATTAGTCCTGGTGTGACTGAACAGTAGCAAGTCCTCACCGGTTTGACCAAACGGAGTCAATTTTTTTGACAAGATTTGATTTAATTTCGGACGTACGCAGCCAAATGCATTACTTCAGGAGCGACGAAAGTGAGAATACGACAACGTTCCGTGACTTACAGCATAGGTGACTAGCCCTTGGGGCTTCTGCACACCCCCACCCCCTGAAAAGTCGCGCAAGCAAAGGCTCTTTCTGTTTGGGTCCACCTAACCCGGCGCGCTTTAAACGGCGCATCTGATCTGCTCCGAACGTAAACCAGGAATCAACCAATGAAATGCCAGTTCTTGGTTGTGAGCACACAATGGCCATTTCAGACGAGCAAAACAACAGGACAAATCGATAGCCCGGTCAATCCACTGCCGCCACAGCCTTGACAAGGGCGGACATTGGCGAGACGGGAGACACCAAGTCAGCACGGCGTGCGCACCAAGACGAACGTCTCGTTGTGGCGCTAGGACTCGGCGGGGGGAGGCATATGAACAACGTGCGCCGTGAGTCACGCTCTGCCTCTTTGACGCAGGCCAAAGTACAAACGCCATGACAACAGGTTCTCGCACCGACTCGGAGTCTCGTTGTCTTAGCACATCAGGAAGTGGGGGGAGAGGGACGAGTACATCCTAGGGTTTGGTGCGACTTCAAGAACGGGACACGGTGTCGGAAAAAGCTTTTAACGTCGTTCGGAGACCGAATATGGCAGCAGAGAGGCCCGTAAAACATGCTGGCAATCTTTTACATTTGAAAATAAGGGTGAAAACGTAGGAAACTGAGTGGAATCTTTAGTGTTGTTGAAGTTGCCAGGATCGCCCAGGGCTGTGATTTGTGGCATAAAAAGCCAAGATTACAAAGCTAGTGAAGGAGCAAATGCGGAAAGACAAGATGCCGGAATGCGAGAAGTGAAACGTAAAGAAAAGCTTGTTAATGAGTCTGCCTAAAGATACATAGGAAGTTATCGGCAAAACAGTAAGATCGTTACTTACGCAAAATATTCAGAGAGAGAAGTACTGATTTCTTAAAGGAACACCAAAAAGGCCTGACAGTTTCTTCCATCAGCATTAAAGCTAGAAGAACAGTTGTAGTATCCTTATGGACGAGAAACGCAGTCCATAATGGCGAAAATTTAAAAGCTTAAAAGGCTTCATTGAGTAAACTTACCTGGAAGACAGGAGCATGGTCATTCTCGTCACGAATTTGAACCTTCAGAAAGTGGGTCCTGGGTGCGCGACCACTTTCATGACTGGCTGTGACGGCCACATCTAACCGCAGGTGACACACGGAGCCCTGACGGGAGGTAACGAGTTGGCTAAGGTGAGTTCGTTCTGGGGTAACCACGGGCGTGCAGCAGAGGCCGGATTCAGGACAAAGGCGGTCCCTATCAATGGAACGTCGGGTAGTCAACTTTCCTGTCGTTTCGTCCACATGAAAGTAGTTGCTGACATTGTTACGCAGGAGGGCGTAGGTAACCGGTGCGTTAGTTCCTAGGTATAGATCCTCGAGCACCCGCTCGGTAACTACTACATTCTGGTCCGTGTTGTCGCCCAGGCATATGGCGGAGGCGCAGCGGCGAAAGTCAGCAACCGGTCTTGCGTTGTGCAGGTGGAGAAGAAAGACAACAGGTAGGAGGACACGCAGGCAGGACTCTGCAGTGTTACGGTACAGTCCCGGACGCATGTGTTCGTCAGTTCGTCAGTCAGCAAGGCGTTTCCTAAGGGTTGGAGAATGGGAACGCATCTGTCTTGCAGTGAATGAAGGGTATGTAGAGCAGCAACTACTGCAGCGCAAATGCCCTATTGGTACCTGCCTGCCTAAAGTGATCGCAGATGCACATAAGTTGCGAAACAACTTAGACTCTGTGGAGTTGGAGAGAACTTTAGGGGATAAATACGACGGTCCTGCAAGAAACAGGCTTTCGAACAAAGTGAAGGCACCGGAGCCCTCATCCGAGGCAGATTTGTAAGCTGATGGAAGCTAGATCCAAAGCAAATAAAGAAAGGTCTGTGGTTTATGACTAATGGGGCAGCCTGTACGCCATGGGGACAACTTCGAAGAACCACGGTTCTACAGGAGAGTTTTTGATAATGCAAACCTTTACCCCAATTAACTCAACTAAATATTGGTGGCTCCAAAATCCTCAGTTCAATGGTTGGAGACTCAGTTGCAGTGTCCAGGAGATAAGAGAGGTTTAGAAAATAAAAACTTTAAACTCAAGTAGCCCAAAAGTATTGGCAACTTTTAAAGCACGGATGTCAAAAAAAGACAAGTCAACATTGGCCTTTAACAAAAGCGCGGTTCTACGGGTTTTAGTTAATCGTAGTATCTAGAATCAATTTTCATGACATCCGAAGCCTACCATGTACTTGTTTACTTTCTCCTTACGAACAGCGTTTGTGGAAGACGAATTCGAGGAAAATTTGCCAGTAAGCTAAGGTAAAAAGTGGCCGAAGACCTTGACTTGTTCACTGATAGGTTCTTTGGTCATCTTTATCAGTGTATCAAAAATGTCACAGGTTAGAAATTTTCGACTCTATGCACACGTCAAGTGATGCAAAAAAAATTGTCGAAACACCGCTCCATCTAAAGAGGACGCTAAGTGGCATTTAGCCCTAGCTGACTTGGATTTATGCAATATTCGTGGCGGCTTTACTGCTACCGTTGGGGTCTTATGATCAGCCACTAGCTAACACAAGACCAAGAACTCCGAGGGCCCGCCACCTCTGTTAAAACTACCTAGAAGAACTGCACCTTTCTGCCCGGAGCTGCCAAACTCGCAAACGGCTAATAGGTATCTCGCCCATACCGGCAAATACGTATGTAGACAGGTTTATAGAGCCCGCTCATTTAACTTGGTTGGCGGACAGTCCAGCTGGCTCGTATACCGGCGACACAAGAAACAGGCACTTGCGCGCAGGCATATCTGTCTCATCGAACATATTTTTGTTTCCTTGGAGGGTAACGGCAAGGGAGGTTTCGAATGCACCATGCCAGATGCAAAAGGTACGTCCCAGTACAATTGCTGGTCGGGTGGAAACGGCAAAAAGATGACCAGGGGATACTATCGGCATGGCCTGGATGCGGCGCCAAACTTTTACGCGGAAAATCTGATTCTCCACTCCTTGAGACACTGACGAGGCTGGTGGCGGTTCGCATCGGTGGGGAGGGGGGGTAGAGGAAGGGGTTGTCTTTACAGTTAGCCACTACCGTCTCCGCTGGACCGCCAACTCCCCTCCCCCTTCTTGAGTAGTCCCTGTCGCACCACCCAGCCTTCAGTGCACATATGCTAATTTGATGAAGTCGCGATGGCGCCAGTCGAGAGAACCAAATGCGTCTGCGTGAGTGCGTACGCGAGAACGGGAGACGGGGATGTCAAATGACATTGAGGACACTCACGGGACGCACGCACGCATGCGAGAGCTGTTGGGCGTTTGCAGCAGCAGGGCATAGAGAGAGAGAAGGCAATGTTGGGAACACGCGATGCTCTAATAGGTGCGCGCCCAGCTCCTCTCTACCCAAATCAAAGAAGCACTCCCACATACCCCCCTTCCCCAACCAGACCGAAGGGGGCCAACTGAGTCAAATGCAAGTATGCGCGTAATTGTCGTAAAGGAAGACCATGAAGAGACGACTGAGGAGGCGAGGGGACAGGGAGGGGATCATGAGGAAAAGGAGGCTGTTGTTTACGGCTGTCGGGAGAGCAAAAAGGCACCTGGCGACATCCTAAGAGGGAGTGGTCTGCTAGCTAAGGCAGGACTTGAGGCCCGGGGACCAGTTTTATGGCCATTCAGGCCCACAAAACACTTACAAAAGGGAAGAGACTGTTTCGCCATTAGAGGCATTGCATGACGAGCAGACCGCCGGTAAGGGACGGACGAAAATAAATGTCGTGAGAGTCAGCGTTGGATGGCCGAGTGGTGATTGATATAGCTGGAAACATCGAGCGGCAACTTTATTTTCTGAACACAAACAAAGGCGGGCAAGTTTTTTTATGCCTTACAGAAGGAGAATGGACATTTAACTTTGCCTCAGAAATCAAACTTCGGGTTTAGTAGTATCACAAGTCGATGACGCGACTAACGGACTAAAATGGCCATTCCAGTGTCGGTATTGATAACACTCCTCGATACAATAGGAAGAAGGAGAAAAATAAGGCAAGACAGTGGAATAAAAACCACCTCTTCCGGAGGCATTGCGGTAGTTTCCAGTGAGATCATGGGTAGTGTTCAAGTTAGGGTAGGGTTTTGGCTATGGTTTAGATTAGGGCAAGGTCAGCGGAAGGAGGAAGGGGAAAGTTATTGTACCAGCGTCTTCCCACCAAAAATATATTGAGTAAAACCGAAACTCGTACTAATAGGATCATGCTGAAGGTATAGGACCAGTGACAAGCGGTGAACAGATATAGATTTGAGTATGATTATATTGATGAAAGATCGGATTTCTGTAACTACAAGCATTTGATAACAACGGATAATCTATGTACCTAAAAGCAACCTGCCGAATCTTTATTCACTCTGGGACAGCTTAGATGTTGTAGTATTCTTCGGGTTAAGGAACCGCCCCACCCACTTGCAATAAGTTTCAGGAAGGGTAAATATACCCGTGTCTTTAGCCTAAAAATAACCCTAGCATAAAACTATACTGTGACCTAAACCTTAACCCTAGCCCTATTCTAAACTTAAACCCTGCAGTTAACACGATACTAACCTTAACCCTCGGCCTAATCATGAATCTGACCCAAACTCTGACCTTAACCTCAAACTTAAACCGAACTCTAAGCTTAACCCTTACCCCAATTTAACCCTAAAACTAATTTCCGTGGAATTTAGGCATCCCTACCGTATTCGGGGACAGCTTTAATTTAGTACGGTGAGTCAGCCTTGCGCCAGCACCTACACAAAACGGCAGTTCATACTTTTTTTGCCTGCGTCCGCCCGCCCCTACAATCACAAAAGCTACTGTGCGCAATCAACTAGGCCACGTGAGTTTCAACTGAGACTAACGGATTTCGTTTAGAGAGTTCAAGTCCCGATTTTAGTTCCATGTCAAGCATGTCTTCATGATTCATCGTCAAATAAGCCATTTCAGGAAGTTCAAAAATAATGAAAAGAGGCGGCAGGGCAGCAGATCTCGAGGTAAATGAACACTCTGTATATTACCAGGCCCTGGAGTGTCTAACCAGTAAAATCGGAACTCAAGGAAGGCGAGATCTGCTCACTAATCTAGCCACTGATCATCCGGCTCGTCTACCGGGGTCGGAGTGTGAACCGCCTATCAGCATAGGCTGAGAATCAAACAGTTGCGGAACATGCAGTGGTACTGCTATAGAGGTGACTGACTAACCGATCTGAGGAGCCGGTGCCCTTTCAAAACCCATAGGCCGTGCAGGTACTACGACCTAGCTAATATCGCGCACATCACCCAATGAGGCTTCCGTGGACACCAGTCAGCGCGATTTTGGAGCCTAAAACGGGGGTGCGCGAGAGAGTGGAGCAGTCAAACTTCAAAGCTTAAAGAATAAATGTTCGCAAGTAAGCCACCCTGTGCGGTCTCCATGCGATGAGCCTGAGACTCAAGGAGTCTAGAGGTAGTCGTTAGGGTTGTCTGATCCGAAAATCCGGGACGGCTTGATTTCAAACACTCACAACGTGGTCTTTCCTTTTCCGGGACTTGTGCTTATCAGGTGTCGAACAAACCCTTAAACTGAATACCCGACTCAGAATGCATGAAAAAAAGTATATAACTTTTTCTCATCTCCAAAAAATTGAGGGGGATACCAAGCCCAGCAAGAGTCCAAGCTCGCTACATTAGATGATGCTGCTCTACTGGTCTTCCAAAGTTCCTTAAGAGGACAGCGCGCTTCGGATTGACAAGGATGTTCTTTGACGATTGCAGACCACATCATAAAACATAGTTCGTACGAAGTGTTAGATCTGTTTTCTGTAGCTTCGGTCGACTGGCTCTACAAACCCAGGGAGTTAAACATGGCCTCTGACAGGTTTCTCCTAGTTTTTACAGGGTTTTACAGGCGCTTTTATTTTTCCGCTATTTCGTGGGCAACGAAAATTTCCGATATTTAAAGATACACACCCTAACGATAAGACATGACAAAAGGTACCACCCCATATTACATGTGGCCTTACTCCAAATTCCAGGGAAAATAGGGTTAGCTTTATTATTAGGTGCAGGATTAAGGTTAGTTATAAGTTAGAGGTAAGATTCGGGTTAGTCTTAACCGTAGGTTTAGGATTTCAGGTCGAGTTAGGGGTAGGATAAGGGATATGGTTTAGGTTTGGTCATATCTAATATTAGTGTTAGGAAACGGATATACTTACTCTTCTTGCAATTATGAGTAGGGCAAACTTTAATACTCTGGCAGGGCGTCCCTATTCCGGTGTTAGGTTTAGGCGACATATACGTAATCCTGACCAAACTTTTTCCCTATGATATTAGCATTAATCGACAAACCGAGCACTTGTCTATAACATCTGGATCTTCGTGAGCAGTATAAATTGAATCCAGCAAGCTAAGGTGAGCCCGAAAGGATGTTTCTTAAAGATGAAATGCGGCTGACAACACACAACAAACTCGATCCTTGCGCACCAAGGATACTACACTTCAATGAGGTTGCGGAATGCTAGCATGCGGAGCGTGTCTCAAGGTCATTCAGTTGGCCGCAACGTCACTAATAAAACTAAAATAAGTTTAAACTGCTCGTAATAAGAATGTGTTCCTGGGCCCGATCGTCCTGATGGGGCCATTCCGTGTCCACCAGCTACCCACCACCACACATAACTCTGGGATAACTCCTCCTCTAACGCCCAGAACACTGAGCACATAAACCGAGCAAACATCGGCTCATATAACTTGATAAAGGAAATAGCAGACTGGGTCAGACCACCTAACTCTCTGCTGTCTGTAGTTCTAGTGTCGGGTAAGTGGACCGAACACTCGATGATATAGCACCTGGCCGATCTCCAGAGGGGGCATCACTCTTCTCGTTCTGCCTTGGGATTCACTGCCGACCCCCGTCGCGATTGTTAAGTCTGGATCCCGCACGTTACCCCTTACGATAACTTTCACCAGACCAACCAAGTTGGAATCAATCCACAGAAGCGTCAGTCTCCAAGGTTGACGGCTAATGCAACATAAAGGATCACTCTGGTGCCTGTTATCTGGTTGGTATAATTTCTCGATAAAGCTTGGTCCGATGGTGCGCTAGGTGGTTTAGGATAGTAAAACGTATTGTGACCACAGGAGCAGCATAATTTGTTGAAATTTGGGTAAAAAACCATGAGATGACCAACTTCGAGCAGGTCACTGCTACGGTGGAGACATCCTCCATAAAAACCGGTGAGTACCGCTTCAAATGGCCTTGATCGAAGCAACCTACTCCAATTTCGGAAGGCTGAAGCACACGGAAGCAGATTCACGTGAATCATGGTTTGCCGTAAGCACTGATGACAGATATAGCCTCCACCCCCGTCCAACTTTTCGACTCGTCTACAAGCGTATATTTGGGGTCAGCAAGCTCAAGGGTGAGTCTCCATGATTAATAGTTCGATGTACTTCTGATGCAGCTTATAAATCACGTTTCTCCTGAGAGCAGCACGAAGCAGAGTATTCGGTGTTACCCGCGACAGCCGCGTGGCCGGCGGCGACCGCGGCGAAATCACTGAATGACGCAGTTGTTCTCCCTTCCGGTTGGCCGGGGAGGTTGGGGAGACAGAGGTAGTCGCCGTCACGGTGCCCATAATCAAATTTGATGAGACCGTTTAAGGATTAGCAGTGAGTAATACCTCAAAACGGCGCCAGGAAGCGGAACGATAAATATTGTTGCCGAAAAGATTAGCTAAATTTGGAAAGAATTACCGCCAAAGGAAGGGCAATTAAAATATAATATTTCGGTCTTATTAGTTATGCTCAGTCAGTCATAACCTAGCCCGAAGCCGGAGAAACCAGCCGACTGGTTGACGAAACCAATAAAGCCGGGACTGGGTAGTCCCATCTCCTTCATAGGCTTCGGTAATTCTGCTGAAGTGTCTACTGCTCGGCGCTGTACCCACTGGCAGAAACTCTAGACTGGGACTCCGAAAAGAAACGGTAGCCCGTACTGCGTCCTGCAATCCGGCCAGCTCTGCAAACTTCCCTTCCGTTACTGCTACCAAATGATTTTATGTGGAAGACAATATCAGTAGGCAACGAAGAAGTAAGGACTTATATGGCCCCCTAGACAGGACGTGGGAACAGGAAAGCCCCACCCACGTAATAAAGTTGGCCCTGCACAAAAGTTCAGGAAGAGTAAATATCCCTGGGTCCTAACCCTAACAGTAGCTCTAGCATAAATCTAAACCGTGGTCATAAACTTAACCATAAACCATAACACTACAATTAACAATAATCTTAACCCTAGCCGTAACCCTAAACCTAACCCTAATTAATCTACAATTTGGAACAAAGCTACCGGGATTGCGGGCGGGCGCTGTGCTCATGTCCTGTTTAAGCGTCCATATGCGTAATCTTAACCAAAAAGGAAGGTACTGATACGGTACCTAGAACATAAGGAATTTTAGTATTTAATGTATACACAGTTGTTTTAAATGCTTAGATAATTCCTTTTGTAATAGTACAAGTTTAGTTCGGAGCAAACCATCAGCGTTGGGGTCGTCGTTTGCGACACCCGTTTCCTTTCCGAGTTTGATGGTTACAACAGAGTACGAACAGTAGGTGTGCGTGACGAAACGCTGAGTAAACAGATGGGTGGCTGGAACACGTAATTAAAACACACATGCAAAGAGCAATGTAGCTAAAAGATAGGTTAGTGAAGAAGTCAGAACGCATGGGTCACCAGTAGTCCGAAATATTGGCTCATGTCTGCTGTTTGCACCAAATAACACGAGATAGCGGGAGAAGGCCTGAAAAAGTAGATATTCTTACGGAACAATTGTGCAAGAAATTTACATAATATGTGATGCCTCACACAGCTAGGTAGAAAACTCCTTGAATCGAAAAGAGGGGATTTCGCGACGTGTTGCTTGCGCGCTCGTGCGCGCGCGCGCGCGCGCCCTGATTCTGGGAAATTCAGGATGAACCGACTTTGACGCCTTTAAAATCCCTAGGGGTGCTGTCGCTTTGAGCAGAATCACTGCACTGCGCTGCGCCGCGCCGCGAATACACGCTCATAACATCTTCATTGGGACAAAATAACAATTCATCCCTGAGCAGCGCACCCGTTCGGGCAACGCACCGGCTGCGGCAACACTGGTCACCTTCCTACAGCGGCGACGACGACGACGACGACGAGGGGCCTGTCCCCTGTCCTCCCAAGTTCCCACCAGCAATCAACACAGCGTCCCAAGAGGGTGAGAGTGGGGGGGGGGAGAGAGAGAGAGCAGGGTTGTATTTCGCTAACGGCTGACCGAAAAACAAGAAGGAACAAACGTGCGAACTCTCCGACAGAAGGTTTTCATATAAGATTGGCTGGCGAGGTGCGCATGCATCGGAACACATTTAAACTGGCATCTCAACTTAGGAATATAGTGCATTCCTCCACGAGAAACGTTAGTAGTTTTAAAATCAAGTAAGTTGTGCATTGCGAAATGTACTTTTGCTGATATGTCATTGAACTAGCGCTCAGAGCTCTTTGCTAGTCTTACTTCGAATATCCGCACTCTCCATAAAAGGCCTGAAGAGTTTTGTCCTCCCAGAAAGGGAATATGTCCTCGGACGCAAAGCGTCGGTTCGCTCAACGGGAGAACTAGGTATTTACTAGGAAGTTAAGAGAATTGATGCAGTCCAGGTTACACTCCGACCAAGGAAGGGCTCGATGCTCTCAAAGAACAACCCACACATTTGGGCGAGATCTCCGCAGTGGATTGAGTGACGTATTGACATGCCAAAAAGTTCGATAAGCTATTCACTGTAAAGTAGGGAATGAGCACGTTGTGGGTCGGAGACAGCCACCTTCATGCCGAGCTTCCACGTTTCAAGCCCCCATCGCCACCCCCCCCCCCCGCCTCTCTCAACCCTTGATGAAGGATGTAGCAGCGCAGCAAAGTCGCCTTCGGCGCATTCATGCATCAATCAGGCGCAAAAGAAGTCGAGGCGGCAGACAAAAAAAGTCGATCAGCATCAAGCCGACCAATTCGGCAGGACAACTATCTCAAGTTCCGGTCGGTTTTCGTCAGAAATGAAGAATTTTACAATGCGTGGACGAAAGAATTTTTTGCGAAAGATCAACGTGTAAATTCATTTTGTCCCACCATCGGGACATCTATCCACTCTTTTGCTCGTTCAAGTGCCCTCAGTTTTCTATCCTTATTATTAGTTTAGGAAATTTGACAGAAAGATTTTTTCGTGAAATGTTTTTGGGTTGGAGACAGGAATGAGAAGCCCCCTCGCTCCGTAGAAAACGTGGCTTTTCGCAAACTTCCAGGGATATAAGCGTTACGATAAGAGTTCAGGTAGGATTAATGCAAAGTTCGAGTTTAGGTTTGGGGTTACTGTTAGTATAAAGATATGGAAATCGGCACTCCTCCTGAGATGTAGCGTAGGGCCATTTACATTACGGGGAGATTTATATTTCGGTATATCGCCGGTTTTGTTCAGAAAGCAAAGCGAAATGTACAGTTGTTGAGCGCCTTTGTATCTTTGTTTTATTGCGACGCGTTAAACGCAGTGCGGACTTTCCATTTTAAAAAGCCACCAATAATGGTAAGGCTGCCGCAGGTTAGAGCGATCATCGCTCACCTATTCCTGGGTGAGTAAATATTTCACCTACCGACTGGGAAGGACACACCGGGGCAACGCTGACTCCTCGCTGGGACCCCCTTCACTGCTTCTCCTGCTTCTTCCACGGTCTTTTCACGGTCTGAAGGATGGTGACTTCTTCTTGATCCATGCCACCAGATTCAATACAATGTTCAGCAGGACAATGTAATAGGTACCGTCGCCCCCCGGTATAACAGATAGCCTTGAGCTAAGCTACAGCGTGGTACTTATGCCCGTGTTAAAGCCTTAGTCTCAAACCTTTCTCCCTCCCCCCTTAGAATTTAGTGCAAGGTTAAGTATAAGACGGGGATACCGATCCTCACGTCCTAACAGATTTTTGTAAGAGAGACCGAACAGACTGATGTACGCCTGGCCTGTACGAATAATGGGCTCACTCTAAGAACACGCGACCAAAGATTATTGTACTTTACAAAACCACAACCTGTTATTTTCTCCACTAAGCCACAAATTTACTCTGCAGTATTGTTAATCTATTTATGCATGCTCCTCACTATTCCACGCTGGAACATCGTCAGTGAAAAGATAAATGCTTTAATGATATCAGTAAGGTCTCGCATAATCTTCCCAAAACCCGGGTGCTTTGTTAAATGTCAAAACTGGTTTAGAAATAAGACAACCACAGGAGTTTACCTCATCCTAAGATAGATTCGCAGACGGTATATACAGTTTTCTGGCAGTTCGTGAGCCTGGAAAAAACTGCTACAAATGATTCGAAGTACTCGTCTATTGGCTAAATCCCAGCGCATCAGACTTCGTTCGAAAGTGCAAGCGTCGAACGTGCACACGCAACTGACTGACACAAAACCACAGAAAGCAATTTAAAATTTACCATGGATTATGTTGAACTTGGCTGTCTTAACTCTGCTTGTCCGAAAACGCAAAACTGCTGCGAAGAAGAGTTATTTAAAAAGTATAGGGATGCTACGTGGCAAGCTCGTAGGAGGGCACTGCGCGATTAACCTTAGGAAAGGGCTTGACAAAACGATATGGTGAAAAGAGTTCATCAGTAAACCAGCTTCAACACGAGTTTTAGAGAACTGAGCTCTTTCCATCGAGCATGGAAAAAATTCAGATTAAAAGAGTCGGACTAATGATGTTTGACGTGCGAGACTACAAAAACTCGGCCTTTACTGACCTCTCGCCTCACAATCAGTCAAATCTCTGGAACGTCACCGACAAAGCAAACTTTTCATACTGAAACTTACTTCCTATATTATGAGATGTTCACTTTGCCTTTAGTTACTCCAAACGCTTATACTGAACAGAGGCAATGACAGCGTGATGAAAACGACACGAGCTATCCCGAACCGTATACCTGAAACTGGTCTGGATGTTTTCCAATGCTATTTTGTTATGAGTTATCTGTCAGGGGGAGAACCGATCCTTCGCAGTCTCAAAAGTAAATGAAAGTGAAGTGGACAGTCAGCAAGCAGGGTGTGGTAAATGAACAGCCGTCAGTTTAAGACTAGGTTCATAACCCAGCAAAGAAAGGTGAAGCCTCTGTCTGAGACCGAAACGCATGTTTTCCGGCACCGCAAAAACTATCTTGCCCCCCCCTCCCTCGATCCTCCCAAACGGGCTGCGAACTACTGCGCAGGACAAAACGGGTGGTCAAACTTGACTCACGACACCCGTTAGTCGGGCAACGTTAAGTTTTCATGAGCACTTAACCCCTTATGGCAGACAAATTTGGGGTACGAAAATATGCGCCAACAAGGACGCATGCAAGTTGCCTCTCGCAAATTAATGTTCTGTGACGGTGGTGAGAACACAGCTGGACAATCCATAGACCGGTGCTCACTGTCACATCGTATGCGTGTGTGCACACGCAGACGTCCCATTCGAGTAATCTGGCGTTTGTGGGAAGGACGGGGGAGGGCGTGAGGTGAAATTTGAATGCACTTCCCTCTTCATCCACGTCCGCTGGGAGGTCTCAAAACTGCGTGCCCACCATCAACTGTTGGCGGTATTTGGTGGGGAATAAAAATGACCACGTTACTTGGTCTGCCCACGACATACGCGTGCGTGCCCCTCAGTGATAAATACCTGATTTGCATGTCGTGGTATGAAATAGGCTAACAGAGCGGGAGTGCACACCTACAAACGATGGAAGCGATGCATGTGCACGCTTAAACCTGAAAAATAAACAAACGGTCGAGAATATTTTCTTCTCTCTATCCATTTTGACCTTGTGGGGAAAATCCTAATCACACTTAAAACCAATATGTGCCGGCAAGCAAACCAAAATCGCCTGCAATATGGAACTGTCATGCATACATGCCTCTGGGTATTTCCGATCGCAGCCACCAGAAGACGGTCCGAACGCCCTGGTCTTCCCTACCTACCCGTTTGGATGACGGATCAGACTGCAATAGTCAGCTTAGTCTCCCTTGTGACGTGAACTTCATAACATTATTTTCACTGCTGAGTAAGGTTTCATGTTAATGAGGGTGGTTAAAACTGGCAGAAGCTTGCAACCTCGGCGTGCTAAAGATTTCAAACAATGATCAAGCAGGCAGGAGTGAGAAACCTAAACGACGCCCAAAACATGGTTGCTGTCTGAATGGGAGCCCATTTTCGAAGAAATTGCCAGGCGAGAATGAGGTTAGTATCTGGAAATGGATATTTCCTTGATTTTAGAGGCGCTAGATTAACGTGCCAAAGGGTACATGTTCGCCGTGCAATATACGTTCATGTAGGTGTGTAGAGCAAAGTCCTCGCTTATGCTACGAAAGTCAAATCATGCAGTGACTCGTAATGCCTATAACAATTTATGCAGGGGGCGTAAAAAGCATAAAACATTCGAATCCGAAATGGAAGAGAATAAATTTGTCGGAAGAATCTTCTTATGGCCACATATTGCGTCTGTCTAAAGGTAAAGGTACTCTCAGAACAGAGTGTTGCAGAGGTATATTAAAGTCCATACTCAAACTCACTGCGTCCGAATTAGGCATACACGCGTCGCAGAAGCTCGTGGCTAGCATGCCTATAGGAACGTCTTTGAGGCCGGGTAGATCACGTGGGCCAAGTTTTTGGCCGGGTTTATATCTCGCTGTGCGTACTATAGGCTGAGTTCTCAATGGCTGAATGATCAGAGGAGACAGGCGAAAAATGATAGGGTGATGCACTACAACTCAATATCTTATCATAGAAAAAGCAGCACTAAGGTATAGGCGAGGGAAGGCCGTTTGGCCAACAAGGGCATCCTTCTGACAACCTGCAGCCGTTAGATTCTGGTAGTGATCAACAACGGAACTAAAAATTAGGGAACGGTCAGTTCGGGGGAGGCGATTGCACCATTCATTGTCACCCTCGATCTTTCTCTTGACAAGCCGAGCAGTAGTTCCACGAAGGAATTTACAAATATTTCCTTTGAAAGTTACACACAGCGGTCCGAAAAGAAACTCAGTAAAAAGGTTAAAGAAACACGAGAGTACTTCTTTGAAATAGACACAGGGAGAGGATTTCTGCAGAAGGGGAGGATCTAACCGTTCGATACAGCCCTCTCAGTGCATGTGCGCTGGTGGTGTCAGTGAAGAGAAGGAGGAGGAGGAGGAGGAGGAGGAGGAGGAGGAGGAGGAGGAGGAGGAGGAGGAGGGAGGAGGAGGGAGGAGGAGGAGGAGGAGGAGGAGGAGGAGGAGGAGGAGGGCCGCATTTAACCAGTGCGACTAACATCACTATGGTGAAAGGGCGTCCTCGATCAGGTTATGAGATGTGTTCGGCTTGATAATAGTAACTCGGAGCCCCGACTGACGGCCCACGCAGGGGAGTAACACTACGACAAGCTATCAATAACCGTCGGTAAAACACATCTCAAATCGCCCCCATCTACTGTAAGAATTGACTTAAGTCAGTAACCAATCTCAGGAAACAGTTAGCCGAAACGCTGAAGTGTGTTTTCGACTGAGAATGATTACCTAAGTGGGCTTATACTATTGATTATCGTGCAGCATAACCCCAAGATACGTCAGTATCACGAATATGCTGACTTTTGAACACGATAGCTTCTCGGCCAATTGCAAAAACCACACTATAGATTTTCAACGTTCTAAAACTCACGTCTTCTTGAGATATTATACTTGAGGGACGGGTATACTTAGGTTTTAAAAAGATTCCGATTTCCGAATAAATTTGGGCTCGATACACTGTTACCTTTGCCTGCAAGTCGTATACTTTCCATATACGGAACAGCATACTTTGCCATTTCAGTATGCAGATGCCATCTAGAGTTTATAAAACAGCAAAGGATATATGCTGTGTTGCATACTTCATAAGGACTATTAATAACGGCTCAGATACGATAATATTTGAATGAAAATTTCACTGTCTTAACAAATCGCAAAACCAACAGATACCCTTTCTTTAAGTATAAAGTGTAAAGAAGACGTGATTTACTATCGAATGGCTACAAGAAAGGATATTTCTGTGCAGTCTGTGTATATAAGCTCTTTAAATTTACCAGGGCATCGAAATCGATAAAAAGTTCATAATGAGTTGGTATTCATCTTTACGAAGTGCGATTTTTGTAGGCGGCCGAAAAACAATGCATTCAAAAGCCAACATCTTGGTGAGAGTGAAGTATGTTGTACTTATCCTGCAAGATGATAAATATTTCAAGCCCACTTAATGAATCCTTCCTAATCGAAAACGCATTGCAGAATATCGGTGAACATTACCCGAGTTTTGCATACCACGCGTGGCTTTCTGGGTGTGAAGAGCAAAGTGACGGTTTCGAAAGCGAAGCAAATTTGCCGTTTCTTGAGGATATCCTATTTAAACAGTGGTCCAATTGCGTTTTAAACGAAACGAACGGGCCCCTAGCGGCTGTTTTTGTGCTGGTTTACTTTCAAGTGTGTACTTTAAGAGCTCTCTCCCTGCAGGGAGTACAACATGCAGATCCAATGAAGGGTACAGCAGCTAAATCAAGTGCCACTCACCGGAGGCGAAGGTAAGGATGGGTTGCCGGCTCAGACCACCTCCATATGCATTTACTCATTTACTTGCTCCTGTGGAGCAGGTTATATTGGTCGCACGAGTCGGCGCTTATCCAAAAGAATAAGAGAACACCTCCCGGCATGGCTGAGCAGAGGGGAAGTCACGAGCATAAAAAGTGCCATCCTTGCACATCTTGTTGACACCAGCTATAGTGTGGTCCCCAGCGAAGCTTTCCGTGTAATTTATAAGGTCCCACCAAACTACCCCAAGACACTGGGTTAACGTCTACTAGCAGCAGCAGAAGCGACTGCCATTAGGTTGAAGAAGCCGTTCTTGTGCACACAAAAGAACCGCGCTTAGCTTGGCCAACGGCAGCTTAACTGCATGCATTCCCCCGCGCCATCTCTGTCCTCTTCCTTCCCCTAGAACGGCTCTAGCAAACACTCACTTCCGCCTATCACACTGTTGCTTATCATCTTCCCTCTATGCACACCTCTCACATAACCCATACAAACGGACGAACATTATAGATTGTTTTAAATTTCTACTACGTTCCAACGTTACCCTATAACTGTACTGGCCTGAAGAGAATTGATCGAAAGCAGCGCGTATGCTCGCCAAATCGTCTTTTGAATCTTTTAATGGGAATTTTTGCAACATTTATATAGCACACAAGGAAGGTGTCTGTCCTCACTCAACTGTACAACTCATGTTTAAATGTCTCACGGCCGCACAAAATTTCACCATAATATGGTGGTTTACATGAAATTTGCCCATTTCTTCAAGGAAAGGCTGGCATTCCTGCTTAGGCTTCGTAAAATAATGCGTGAAGGTCGCCATACCGTAAAAGTGCTGCTCGATGATATGACCTAGCATTTCCACATCCGACGGAATGACCGTGGCCAAAAATCGCAAGTTAAAATTCAATATCACGTACCCACAGTGCAGAGGTTAAAATTTTGCTGACATGTACAGATACTAGAATACTCTGATAAAATAAACTGCGACTATGAAACGACGGCCTCTCTCGAGCCTTGGACTAATTACTGTGCCTGGTAATTAACATTCTTTTCCTGGCCTGGGAGGCACAAAAAGAGGCCGATACACCTCAGACTTGGAACTTAGTTTCCTCACCAGAGAAAGCCCGAAGCGCTTGAAAATATCATAATCCGATAAACCTAGTAACTGCGACGAGGTAATTTAATCCTACTCAGGATTAGGAGTTAGGTTGCAGTGGCTGCTTGTTAACTTGGTCTTTATTACACCCCTCATTCATGCGAACTCTAAGAACGCTAATCAGTAAAAATTGGTTCGTGTGAAATCAGAAATCGACACATATGTGGTACGCGTAGATGCGACTTCGGTCTTAACAATCATCAAGTCTCAATCCATTTTCCGCCGTCCTCACCATGGCGTCCTCCCCAACTCAGTGGCTGTCTTCGTCGTCGGTGACGGACGACTCTATTGAGTTAAGCAATGAAGATGCCTTCGTTTTAAATAATTGTCTCAAAAACAGGGGCCTCACTATTGTTTAAAAAGTGTATAGATTGTAAAAACTTTACTTTTATTCCGGCTACACACACAGGCAGAATTATTTGTTCCGGCATTTAGGCTGCCACCTCCGAAGTTCATGCTCAGCAATATCATCGTTAGATGCGCTTCTTTGGGAGACCCTATATGAAATTTGACGCTGATTACAAAATATGCTCATAAAATATCGTCCCCATCCTGCTCGGGCGAAAGGTTACCCAAATCGATAAAATACTTACGTAGACTATCATGACTTTCTGCACCGTAGGGCTTCCAAATAACCAAAACTACAGCGATGTGCCTAAAAACAGAGAACTTTAAGGTTAGTATACGAACAAGAGAGCAAAAGTGGGAGATCTCGAGATCAAAAAAACTCGATGGATTCTAATTTTAAACCTACTGATCTCAGTCGAACGTAGTCTCGATTAGTTCCTGTACCGAACACTTCCCTGAGCCCCAGGAAACCAAACAACAATTCGGTAGAGTCGGCTGGTGGATACATTCTGGAACAAACGTGCAAAAGAAGCTATCACAACACAAATAATAAGTTATCTCTACTATTTCCCCTAATTCTCGAAAATCATGTGCGAGTAACGCCGAGGACACAGGGGGGATTAGATGTCTGCGGGACTCAACCCAGACATCGGAGCAACTAGCATTCATCGGGTCTCTTGGGAGTCAATGCGGCCGTCAAAAATGATCGCGAGACTGTCAAAACCAACATTTGTATCACCATCACCATCACCTTTATTCAGAAAAGCACCAAGTATGCCCTCATAGGCTGAAGCGCAAATATTGCCCTAGACAATTAATCCCCTTTTCGATCAAAATCAAATAGAAAGATAGAACGTTACATCGGCCAGCCTTAGTGATTGGAATAAGTGTTTTTCCCTACTTTAGGATTCGAGTATGCGTGCTTTGGAAGAAGGCAAGCGAGCGGGAAAAATAGTTCACGGAAGGCGTGAAAAGTAGGCCCGCAACTAAAGATTCACATCAGCGCACAAAATTGACTGCGTTGGATAGTGATTAAGAACGTTTGATAGCCTTCGAAAATAGCGAAAATGCGCCGAATCAAAGGGTCCGACGCAAAAATCCACCGTCAATATTGCACCAGATGCAAATTGATGTGTACTTAGTTCAATGCATTCAGCTCTATGCATCGTTGGCCAAAGATAAGAATTCTTGCTGAAAAAAAACGATTTCAGCCTGTAACTAGAAGAACGTTGCATAATGAAGATATTTGTGAAAGCAAAAAAACTTATTGCAAACCAGACAGCATAGTCAAACTGGGTTAAATGCACGGCCTGGATACAGTGCATACGCTGGTGACTTGTTAGGACAGAAAGGATTTAGGCACACAGCTGTCATTTGTGCTTCAAGCAGCGGCTACTTCCGGTCCCCAAGTTGGCGTCTTTTCAATGATGGCCGGATTACAAGAGGGCTGCGCGCTGATGCTGCGCAAGCCGTTCCCACAACTGGAAGTTTTAATTATCTCAAAAGAGGAGCGGGCGTTGTCCTAATTCAATGCTCGCGCAAGCTACCTTCCCGCACCCCCAACCTCCTACAATCTCAGCCCCCTCATAAATATGCAACTCTTGCGGAGAAAGCGACAGGCAATACTGTGGGTGGCTTGGCCACTTCACTTCACTTTCCTATTAACCGCAAGGTCAGGAATCATAAAAAGGTTAAAGACTAAATACCAGATTAAGTTATGCTGAACAGAAAGGCCTTGACAGTAGGACAGGGATGCAGGAGTAGATGCCTGCGGCACTAATAGACCAAGCAGCAGAAAAAACAGCTTTTGAGGTTCCATGGGCATCTGAGGTTTGATCCTGGAGTCAGAAGAAAAGCGAGGTACTTTTTAAAAATGTTTGAAATCGTCTATGTTACATGATTACATGCAATAGTGACATCCTGGATGCCATTGTCCCAGCCTGCATGGGCCAAATATAGGTTGCTTGTACAGGAATCCAAAGTAAAGCCCAACTACATGGCCTACGAAATGCTCGGACCTGCGCGGTTTGTCGGGATGTGCCCAACGCGAAACCGGTGAGAGATCACAAGGAAAGTAGTTTTATAAGGTTTAAAGGATGGGTAACGGATGTTCGATAAAAGGCTGAAAGCAGATTACCTAAAAGCCTTGGAGACACCTAAATCAAATCAAGTTTATGCTTACAGACTCTCTGCATCTAGTGATACCATGTTTTAATGATGTATGAAACCACCTTCAAAGAACACAGACTAACCTCCTGGTATTCCATTAATTGAAAGGGGAGCATATTGTAGTGGGCTTTGGAAATTGAAGCGCCATTTTTTTCTGCTCTACAATCACATGTAAATTTTCTTATATGTAAATCGCTGTGACTATTTGGCCCATTATGTACCGTTTATTAATCCTCTGTGCTCATTTATTTGACGCTGGCACCATTTTGAAGGAACTTCAATTTTATCTATATTATGCGGGTCATTCAAGGATGAGTCTTCATGTTGTCGACAATTGCAGTCTTCGGCTATTTGTATGTGATCTTCCGCTGCCATAGGTTTTGTGTGCCCGATCCATTCCACGCTACGAACGACCACCTCTTTATCCGAGGGCTTTTGAAATTGAGCCGCCATTATTTTCGGCTCTCCATTCGCATCTAAAGTTTCTAGATGTTAATGGGTTCGGCTATTTGGCCCATTATATACCGATTAGCAACCCTCTTTGTTTACTTGAAACACAACAATGAGGTCATCAGTGCATGACTCTGGCAGGTTAGGTGATTACTTCAGTCATGAAACAGGGAAAAAACAACCCGGTTCCTGTATGCAGTTTGATTTTTTATCCTGCAAGGTTTTTATTCATTTAAACGGGCGAATTGAAATCGAAAATATCAGAAAGCAGGTAAGGATGGAAAGCTGTCACTTTGAATCATACTGAGTTCCTACAACCTGCATCGCGTGAGGATGGCGTCTACAGATCTACCCTATTTGCAAAAAGGAATACGAGCGATCCCGTTGACCCGTCTTCATCCCTCTCATACCATCGCAATGACGAGCAAATGGCAGACAAATAAAAGTGAGGCAGATATGGTCACTCGTAGATGCGCTGATGTAATTAGCTAGCCGTAACTAAACATCCGTTTTAAAGGTCCGCGGTTCGAATCCAGGCCATTTGGCTACCGAGGATCTGTCAGGGCCCATCCTCAAACCCCCGACTCACCAAATCAGCCACTGTCCAGTGAAATTGAATATGCTGGAGCCCATGGCTTACGGAAAGAGTTTTAGGCTAAAATGACTAATGACAGCTGAGCCTGGTTTACAACCCCGACTATAAACCAGAGAAGCCAATTACAGGTCGTCTTTCCTGTCAATAACATTTATCGACTGACTTACTCTCGGATACCATCTAGACGTCGAAGGAGAATTATCAGGTGCTGCATAATTGAGAATTTATCATGTAAAGTAAGCGAATTTATTAACTCTAGCAGCCCAAACAAATTTGCACTAAAATATTTCTCATGCCATCAAAAACAGGCCCAAGATATCGAACTATTTAACCTGACATCTCATAGTATAGTAAAGTGGTTCTGTGCAGTACCTCCAATTAGAAGTTGCTTTACATTTCGTCAAGTTTCGGACCTGTCAATTAACAACACCCACGCGGTGCATTTAAACCTGGTAAGATCATCAGTCAAAATTAAAGGAAGATCGGAACAAGCGTGAAGCGAATATAAGGGGGTTTTGTGAAGGTTCAGACACGGCGCTAACCAGTTAAGGTGGTCAACGACGCCAATGTATTGTTTTCTGTTGGAAAATATCTCAAACAGAAGAATGTCCTTTGGTTTAAACTGTGGAAGTAAATCTAGTTTCATATGTAACTTTATATATTTCGATATAGGAAGTTCATACTCGCAGTTACAAGTATTGCAGTGACAAATTAAAAAAAAACGGATAGGTATGTCTGGCCAGTTGACCTTTTCAACCAAATTGCGCAAACAAATCAGTGGAATGTCACGGAAAGGATACAAAAGCTGGCCACCTATCGAATCGGGGCGAATTCTGGGGAACGGAATCGGAAAAGATTAAGATAATGGATGAAAATAACCATGGAGTAATAAAGGGCAAGTGCCGAGTTTTTAGTAAACATGTTGAGCGCGCTGACAGGCAAATAACTGTTTGAACGGTTAAGAAGTTTGACTGGGAGTTTACGGCCCCAGTAGATTATTGTTTCTTATGCGGACGAAATTTTTGTGGATGACGGACCGTGCTCAATGAAATTTCTGTATAAAGGGTTTTATGCTTGTATACAGTAGCTTTTCGATTGTCAAGGGCTTTAATTAAGGTTGATTTGGCAGCACAATAAATCGTTCAATGTTTCTGGGTACAAAGCCATAAACAATAGCTTTGAATGCCCGTACGAAATCACAGGGTTGGATGGAATAAGCCAGTAACCATAAAATCTTGGTTAATCGGCCCTTCAAACTTGGCGAAACATGTACACATACAATCGGTTGCCTCAAGTTAAACTAGCGATAAACCGCGTTGTTTCGGCCAAATCCTTGTTCTTATTTTAAAGGTTGTTATTATTTAATCTGAAACCATACTACCGTCCTCAGAAAAAATAGCTGCACGCGTATTTATAACCTCGCAGAATTTTTCGAACCTATGGCACCGTACTGCAAAACTTCTTCCATGAATGGGCATCTCTAAATCTCTCGGTTCTACGCGGACTAGGATACGATCGGGGAATTCTCACAAAGGCATGAGAGAACAGTGTGGACTTTTTGGCTTTTTAACCCTCATCAGTCAGGCATACCACAAATCCAGGCCTCAACTTCGAAGCCAGAGTATTCCTTTACCAAACTGGTAAGTTTGGACTCGAGACTCATTCGTTTTAGTTCGGAAGCCGATGTAAACGCAATAAAGGCTTTGCCGTGGCTCATTTCCATGTTATCAGTCGCCTCAGGAAATATTTCTAAACAAATTTGGAAAATTTTTTTAAGGCCCAAGAGATACGTCTCTTTCTCACACGACGACCGACATTCTAAAGAATATGATTTCAAACCAGCATGAATCCATCAGTTTAACCGTAAAATGGGAATCAGGATGCAGTTGTCTCTCACCTATCATCGTTGACGCTCACATACTTTCGTTGACGCAGACTGCGATGTGGTGAGGCATTTTCGCTCATTTATCTGTCAAGTTATCAATCTATTTCCAAAAATCGGTGGACAAGGTCAGCCTTCGTCCTTTTGTCAACCAGGCCATATCAGGTTGATCAATTTCAAAGTCTCGGCAAAGATCACTGGGTACGTAGGCGAATGTTATATACCATTGTTTAGGGGTTGTATTCTAGTACAGTGCTAATAATTTTTTGGTAGGGATACCTTGTATGGCTGCGTTAACAGGACACGATAATAGGAACCGCCCCGCCCGCTTAAAATAGGTGGCCTTACCGTAAATTTAAGGAGGGGTAAATATACCCGTGTCTCAACGCTAACACCAACCCTATCATAAAACTTAATTTTCACCTTATTCTCAACCCTAACGCTAAAACCTACAGTTAACACGATAATACCCTTAATCCTTAACCGAATCATGACCTTAACCTTAAACCTAACCCTAACTCTCACCAGAACCCTAAACATAATTTCCTGGAATTTAGCGCAAAGCCACATGTAGTGTGGGTGGTTCTTATTCCCGTGCCCTGTTTAGGCGACCATGCATGAATGACAATCAAGTGCATTTTATAACACATATTCTACAAAATGCTTTAAGAAGACGATTAATAACGAAGATTCTAACTAATAAGAAAGTTTCGAAACCGTTATGTTGGTATGTATCATTTAACTTTCTCAGTAGGTGCGAATATAAGAACCAGTCAAAAATCATTCAAGAGCCCTGAATTTTTCTCCTAGAAATGCACCGACTTATAATTTTCGAGTGAAGACCCAGTTGGTATAAGCAACATTGTGGTGGTCTGAATTCGGCAAACTGTCAAGACGCATTTAAACTGGCATTATCAGAAATCCGTCAAATTTGTGTGGAACATTTTTTCCCCTCTATTCCTCAAATCTGCACAAACTGTAGACGAATTAAAACGCAGCGAGTAGGCCAGAACCTCGAAAGCCAGGACAACTGAACTACGTACCTCCACGAGGATCCGAATACTCGCGTTGTATCCCAGCTGAAGCAAAAAGGCGTAGATAGTACGCCAAGCTCGTCGCAGGGCGTCGGTTAGATGCTTCCGGTAGGCTAGTTTGGAAGATCTTCTTCAGTGTCCGAGGTGCTATGGTCTCAGAAAGAAGTGGAGGAGGAAGCAGGTAGCACGAGCTTCATATGCTATTGTCAAGACGAGAGAAGGAAGGTACAGCTGACGAGCATTCGCAGGCTCACACTACTCGGCAGTTTGAGTGCGTCGGAGATGCGTGTGTATTGAGATGGGAGGAGGGGGGGGGGGGGGGCGAAGTGCGAGCGTGCAAGCGTCAAAGTCCGGCTGAGTCACCGTCCTAAATTGAGAGCCGCGTGCACGTCTCGGTTCTGTATCCGCCGTGGCTAGATAGATCATATAAGCCACTTCGGTCGTTGATTGGCCAGACAAACGAGGCCAGCCAATTGAATACGTGTGGCTGAGTGCACGCTTCAACGCGCGCACGGCGATTGAGCAGTGTGGCGAACGCGTGACTGCGTGAGCGTCCGTTCGGCCCTGAACTCGCGATGTTGGCGCCGTCACTGATGGGCCCGCAGGTGGCGTCACGTTAACCATAAAAACAAAGTCCTCATCGGCCCTCTCGCATGCGGCACCTCCCGGAACTGTCCGTTTACATATCAGCGCCCCTTTGGATCGATTCGAAAGGTCGTCCAGGGGTTCATATCGGTTGCTGCTACTCAGTCAGTCGAGATACTGGATGTTCCACTGCTATATCGGCTGGTATGGTCAGGATTGTGTGAGGGTAAATGCAGTCGTGATACCAACAAGTTGGCATAACAATTTTTCAATCCAACCGCATTATTTACTTCCAGAAAACTGGGATTTAATCAGTACACATTTCTGACTATGTAACACGTAAGCTGTAATTATCTAGTATGTTGCATGCTAGGTGGATTCCTGTCGGTTCTTCCGATCTTAGTGCAACTTGGTTTCTTCCCTGCTACATGAGCTGGAAAGAACGCAGTTTGAGGCCACCTTCTACGAATTTAACCCTTTGCAAAAATGCTTTATTAGCACAAGGTTCCTTAGATGTTCTTCGAGGCATCTCTCGCATTGGCCTGCATGTTTTCCGAAGGGGACCATAGCATATGAATTGCTAGATGTGCCTTTCCACTAAAAATGATCCACTTCAATAACTATTGTTGATCAGCGCAAAAGGCATACACCGATGAGATAATGCTCAATATTTGGATGAATGTTTTATGCACAGCTTTGCTTATCATAACACAGGAAGCAAGCCAGTGCTTATCTAAGAAGGCGAGACGAAGTTTCCTACATACGTCCGCGTATCTCCTTAAGTAACTATGGCGACGAAAATGAAACGCCAAGCCCCACAGTAAGCGAAGTCCTGAATGTCGTAACAGTTCACTCTTAAAAGAACTGAGGAATTTCACCAACAGCGGAAGGGCTCTCTGTGGCATATCGACCAGTCCTAAACCAACCGGAAATGTTGGCGCACCTGACATGCGATTTCTGGTCCAGTGTGTTGTCGAGCTCCTCGATTCCGTTGCTTTTGCCACCTTATCTACAGGACTCAGAGTTCGGGTGCACTAAAACCTTAGAGATTGAAGTATCTCTAGCTGACGACTATGGAAAGGACAAAATTGGTTGGGCCAATGTTTCTCATTTTCCTGTAGATAACACTCCTAGGTAACTGGTGACCCATTGCCATGAGACGGTCTGAGTGGCCTCTAGAACCCAGGCTCCAACGAGTAGGCGAGCGTTCCATTGCCGTCCTTCAATCAGGATAAGTCTGGGAACGCTTCTCTCGTATGAGAAAGGATCGTAGTGGTCGGAAGAAATAGCAATCAAGATTGGAACTTAGAGTTGAATCCCCAAAATCCTTGTGAAGGAAGGCCAGTAAGGATCTTATATATATATATATATATATATATATGCTACATGTCGCTATGCGACCGCCTGCGAGGGCTCTAGTCTGAGCTCCAGGGCACAACGGAACATACATGTTCCTTAAGCAGATCGGTGAGCAACACACTATCATCATCCTATTCCCGATCGCAACCGACAAAACAACGAGCCCGTGGCTCAATGGTGGAGCGCTCGACTCAATTACCAAAGGTCGCGGGTTCGAATCCCAGGTGTTCCCCACTTGAGATTGGGTATAACTGGCTGATGACGGCTAGTAAGCCAGAAATGGCCATTCCGGTCTCCCTTGTCTTTGTCGGTTCCACTTTATCAACATATGCTACATGTCGCTATGCGACCGCCTGCGAGGTCTCTAGCCTGAGCTCCAGGGCACAACGGAACATACATGTTCCTTAAGCAGATCGATGAGCAACACACTATCATAAAAGTGAACTGTTAGGGGGGCTGAACACACGGACGCCGACGGTTATCTTTAAGGAGTGGTGGCCAAAAAAAGCCGAAGGTAGGACCCGATTGTTCCAAACCGGACTTTAAAGTCTAACCCTAAGCGATAATCTTAAGTACTAGATCGAACCCCATGCCCTAACTCTGAACCGTAACTCTTTACTCTCAGCCCTAGTCCGACGCCCAAAAACTTATCGTAAACCCTAAGCCTTAGCTTCAACTCTAACACTCAACCAAAACTCTACACAATAACTAAACTCCCTTAGCCATAACCCTAACTTTAAGACCTTACAAGAATCCTAAAGTATTATTCCATAAGCCTACGTCTCAACCGTAAACCTTTATCCCTGGTCTCATAAACACCACTTGTCCTTGCCCTAAATTACTTCCTTACTCTTAGGTTATATCCAATCCTAACTGTAAACTCCAACTGAAACTTTACCGAGTAAACAGACGCAAACTTAAGCATAACAGGTTCTCCTAAACCAAATAAGAAGCTGATTTACATTGATAAAATCATTGGATTGGCATATTATGTCCTCATCTAAATGTCCCTTGGGGAACATATTTCGATGTTTTTACTAATTTGCGAAGGATAGATTTAGGATAGGCATTAGGGCTGGATGTTAGGAGAAGGTTATCTGATACTGTCTCTGAGGATGGGTTCGAGTTGGAATCCAAAACGTCCGGCGAATAAAGCTCTTGTCCCAGCGATCGTATCTACTTCTTCTCAGTTAGGAGAAGGGTTACAGTATTGGTAGAAGATAAGGTTAAGTAGATAGTTTTGTGGTGGGTGGGAGGCATGCGTTAAGTGGTTGGTTTTATAGCGAGTTTTGTTTTATTCTAAAGCCCCGCTCCAATCTTAACTTTAAATCTTAGTTCTCCTCAGCCCATACCGTTTCCCTACCTGTTGGTGCTGTTTTAAATTTCCCCTGTTTCTGAACATCTTCTGGCCTGATGGTGAATCATAAAGTCGTCATCAGGGTGATTATGTAATTTGTGCGGCTATGAAATGAAACGTTATAGCATTATCAGTCTCCATTTTTAAGACTCTATATCAGCAAATAGTCAATAGAAGACACTATCCATTACCGTGGGTGCAAAAATAAGTCGCGTGAACGAGGGTAAGTCCGTTACTATATAAAACACGATGTACACAAACAACGTCGGGTCAACAGGACAATCTATAACCTGTGCATTTGACCGCTTTTGAGTAATTCTAGGCTCTCTTCTCAGTATGTCGCGGATGTCATCCTTAAACGGAATCTTAAAATGGAACGTTGCTCAACAGAAGCGACGTGAATTACTCCTTATCAAGATGCATTTCATGTTCTGGACTCAAGGTTGAAATACCGCAGGTGGATTATGATTGCCTGATGCCTCTGAAAGAAGGTATGGATTTAGAAAGGATAGCTGAGAAGTTTTACTATAATAGTGGATTCACGTAAAACGCAGAGCAGTTTTGGAGATTACTGTCTCATTGCAGTGATGATATCATACTTATAAGACCAGAATGCTTACTTCTAAAAACGAAAACCTTCCCAACAGATACTGACTGGATGTAGTATATTAAAAAAAGCAAATATCGGGCAGAAAAACGGATGGCATCTTTTGCATCTAGAAATTGATGGATAAAATATATACTATTGTATCTGAAAAATGTAACGTTATGCTTGCTTATTTCTTTGAAATGGTTGTTATGATAGAGCATCATTCAGCAAATAGGCAATATAAGTTGATACGGGTGTTTTTTTGCAGTTTTAATTTTCTTCCTAGAGAAACACTCGGGAGCTATTAGGTACTGGGCCTATCCCAGCATAAAGTGAATAGTTCGGTTTCCTTAGTGGGGAAAAATAGGAAACACCAGCGGATGATTTACTTTGTGCAAATACGATGCGTTGGCTGTACATCCAGTTCGACCCGGACGCGAGTAAGAATGCATGTCATTGTCGCTGGTGGAAGTTGACCGACAGCTGCTAATGTTAGGTACTGCAAATAAGATATTCTTCCGAGGCTGTGTTTGGGCAAGGATAGTGGTGGGGCCCAAGAACCTTTGTTCCGATCATCCGCCATTAGAATCACCTTCTCAGTATGTTTTACTTGCTGTAAACAGGTGTTCGATCCGATGCTGGAGCCAGCATCAGTTCACCTGCCCCGACATTCATTAAGAAAATGATGTGAATATTAGCATACTGTGGTCGTCCTCGTCGTTTGCCGCCACTAGACTTCTCAACCTCATCCAAAACATACTAATTAACTTTTCGTACTCGACATAAACCAGCAAAATCTGCGTGAGTGGGAAAATATTGGGACTGGAATGCGAGTTAAATTACAGCGAAGAAGGTTTTCTGAGCGTACGCATCGTTTTTCTTCTCACATACAGTCTGTAACTTGACGGAATGTTCCCTTCTGTGCGCACACACAGTGCTGGTTTCTCTACTGAACTGAACCAAGCTGCATTCGGTTAGCTCTTCAGACGTACAATGTAGGTCTCGCCCGAGTTCAACGTTTTGCGCAACTTCAGGAGCTCCAGTCTGCAATGTTTATTTGGGAGCTCTATCCACTGCACACATCGAATAGAGCAAGTCAATTTCAGAGGTGGAAACATCAGACCCCCTCTTGAAGGCCGCTTAAAACAGAGACTGTTGGGAGGGGGTGGGCTGCTAATAAGTCGTGTAAAATCGATGGATTCCAATTAAACCGTACAACTTTGCGCCCATCTCTATCTCCTCTGATATCCCGTCACAAAAACTAATGCAGAGGAAACTCCATGTGGTCGGACTTGCCGAGACAGTTAAATTAGCCGAAGATTTAAGCGAAGAGACAGAAAGTCAAAACTATCGGACTGTCAGTGGTTGTGCCAGTTAAACACGTAAGCTGTCTATTGACCGGCTTGCAACTCTTAAGGAAAATTGGCTGGCAACCAATTTGGCCGACATTGATTGTCCTAAGAAGGTGAAGGAAAGGGGTGTGGCTTATGGGTTATAAAGCAATGGCAGCTGGTGCATCTAGCAAACAGTTTAGTTTCACGGTCGGGCAGAGCTATAAGGCCCCCCACCCTGTACTACTGATGGCCTTGCGTTAAGTTTCCAGAGGTGCATATTGTCATAGCCTAACTCGAGGACTAAATCTAATCTTGAATTGAGCCTTTTTACCTGGAATTTAACGTAGGGCCACCCGTTATATGGGTCGTTGGAGTATATGGAAATTTAAAAAAACATTTAGCCAGAAAGTTGTACGTCCGAATTCGTAGAAAGACGCCGGATATTTTTCCTCTAGGTGATTCCGAGTATTTTCAGATCCACTGTACACATTCCGTGGCCAAAACTTTGGGAGAACATCAAATAGGAGTAATAAATTACGTAGCTTTTACCGAAACGTCCGATATTTCTGTCATCACTAGAAGAACTTTAACGAGTTTCGTGCTTAGGGCAGATATGCTCATTTCAAGCAAAAGGTGAACCGATTATTTCATGGCCAACAGATAAAACGTTTCTCCTACATTTCTGACAAAAGCCCATTATTTTCCCGCGCTGGAGGACAATTTACTATCTCACCGAAGAAAGATAAAAGTTAGCGTATTTTTCAAAATAATTATGCTGGTAGAAGATGGTTTGGGCTATAATTTTGACCTATCTCTGTAAAACGGCACGAACACCGATGGAGAAGGAAAAATAAATAAGTACGCCTATTAACATGACAATTTCGTAGACGGTGGCAGCATTTTCAGGTTAAACTGTAGTCGGGGCTCTTAACCTTTAGAAAAGCCACGTTTTATACAACGGAATCCCCCATATGGTGTCCTTCAGTTCAGGAACTTACCGATTTCCAAAGGCAGTCGAAAAGCACGAGTTTGGCAGCCGAGTCATTCCATTGCCGTGGAGTGACCAAAAATCCCGAGTTCAGTCGTTGCGGCTTCCCGTTGTGGGTTGGGATATGGCTGGCTGACGACGGCTGATGATGACAAGTGTGCGGAGGGTTAGGCTAAGAGTTGATTACACCGTCAGCCACCACTCCATTGAAAACGGGATCTAAATTTACATGACAACACATGCAGCTGGTCTGAGTGGAAATGGTGGAGAAACCAAAAAGGGGCAGGTTTTATTTTACACAGCGTGAATTACGTCCTCTATCTGATACTGGTCAATCCCTTTCCCCTAGCATAGAAGCCCCATCAATCAATATAAAACTTTAGGGTGGAAATGCGCCCGCAATTAGTTGCATGGAAGGCTTATTCTACAAATTTGCTTTAGAGAGAGTTCGTTGATTGTCGGATACAGGCTAGCTATTTTAAAACTAGAAGTAACTGTTCGAATTCCAGGTGTCCGAATGAGTAAGGCAGAAGATTGGTTGAAAAACAGGAACATTTTTCCGATCTTTCAAGCTCGCGAAAGAGTTCATCTTCGACGATCAGAGCACCAACCAAACGGGATAAATTTATAGAGGTTGTTTACTCATCCGCGATTGGTGACAACGGTGTGGTGGTTGTGCAAGGCTCTGTATGCTGGCACTAAAGCGATATGGCGATTGACTGGGGTCTCATACGAAGCTCAGGCTTTCGTCGATACTCGGTCTTTCTTGTTTCTGGCGTGGGCGATCATTGTGGTGTTTTCGATGTTAAATTCTGGGATCGTTTTTAAGGTGTGCGCAGCCACCCCGTCGCAAAGCCAGTTTATGTTAGTGTATGCGCTATACGACCATGCGTTTAGTCTGACCTGTGTAAGATAACTTTACGCCGGCAGACAGTTCGAAAGTCTTGACTCGCATAAATGCGCTCGGTTGTCTCTGAAACGTCTTTTTTGTATTGAAAAGCATATCATATCCTCAGTAAGGTTTCTGGTGGGCCCCCGGCGGCGAAAACGTAGCCATTGGCTCACAAACGCTTCCAAATAACCATTCCGCATCAAATGCTCACGGATTTATCGACTCTAACCTGCCTTTTTTCTCCGGCTTTCCGCAATGACTCTGGATCCATATGATGAGTCTTCGCATACAGCTTCGTCTGTGAGCCACCGGATGATTGCTGTGAAAATTGAGAATCTATGTGGAGTTCATTGTCTTCCAATAAGCAGTTCGCTCTATTTCTTCGTTGGGGCTTCATCTGATAAGAACACCAAGTACGGACAGCTGCTGCTCCTTCACTTCGTCCCTCGTGAATTGTAGCTAGGAGAAGATTAAGTTAAATAGACTATGGAATTTCGTCAGGATGTTCTGCCTGAACTAACATGTAGTCAACGTAACGGTGTCAAATGATCAGTCCCTGTTGAACGAAGGTAGTCATTTCCAGCTATTATAGAACCAGTTACGCCACTAAACAGTAGACTGTTGAGCCCACTGAAGCTCCCTTGAGCTGTTCGCAAAGATAAAGTGCGTTTTTTTGCAAAAAATTTGAACAGATGTTTAATAAAACCGGGTAATGATTTAGGAACCATTACGTTTAGAAAAAATTGTTATCAGCTGTCTTAAGAAGTCAAATAAATATTTTAATATGCAGTATGCGTCGAAATTAATACATAGGTGGAGCGCTGTCAGATTCTAGAGGGTTGCATGGTGGCATCTGACTGAGAATATTGGTCTGACAAACTGTAAAAATTCTGTTAAGAAACATAGTACTGTAGTAGTCTGCATGTTTTTAGGTGTTTTAAATATCAAGTTGGCTTACTTCTTATTTGATAAGAAGAATAATTCTAAGGCCATTTGGGAAGCACAATCAAAAGGAACTTACTTCGTGAAATCGTGCATTCAAAAATGGTTAAAACTTCGACCTCCCGTAATATGGATACTTGCAAATTCTGATATACTAACACACACTACTTCTGAGAAAGTGTGCGATTCCAGTATCAGTAGATGGAAATAAAGTTGCATTCCAGTCACCATTAATAACAGATAATTCCCTAGACGAAACCCTCGTGCGCCTGTAAAGTGAAATGCTTGGGAGATTTCGAGGTTGAATAATCTCACTTGACCAGAGAAGAATAACAAAAATGGTAAATTCTGATATGCCTGACCGCAGACATTTAACTACAAAGGATATCCATAAGTATCACGCTGGACATTTTTACTCTGGACTGCATTTTACCCGTGCCTTGGTTTGTTGGGCATGCATGAAAACGTAAGGTAACTTTTTTAACATTTTGATTACAGGCATTTGTTTTACTTACGCGAGTGCTGTTTCTTAGATGTGTCCTGAGAACGTAAACTTGTCAGAATATTACCTGTTTATTTTTGGCGTGTCATGTCGGCAAAAGCTTCTAGAGCACGGCCACGTGCATTGGAGGGCATTCGAGGAAAACTGAAAAGTCACTTATTTGAAGCTTATCAAATACTGAGATTGCTTAATCAATCAATGATACGCGAGATGGATCTACTCTCTACCATCAACATCCATCATCACCTAACTGTACAGAGTGAAGGTCAAATCCTCGAGTCATAGAACGATTGTTTAAATGCAATTGTAGTCCTGCTGCACATGTTGGATAAAATTATATTAATATCTAAATTTATCTAGATGTTAACAACTAGATTATGAGCCCAATCTTGGAAGTAAGAAACTATTGGAACAAAACTTCTGCTTTCCATAGTCTCCACCAATAAAAAGTGCTGTTCTCTAGCATTTAGGACAATTTACAGGAATCGCAACTCCATGTAGCTTCGCACTAAGTCCCAAGGGAGGTTAGGGTTAGAGGTAAGGTTATGGTTGGACCTCGGGAATTAGTACACCCCTGGAAAATATTGCAAGGCCCCTGGTCACACAGGGATACCTCTGCCCGTGGGATGTATGAAGGCCCAGATGGGTTGGGAACCGTGTGGGTATGGTACTTCGGAACATTTACCTCCTTCGGGTCTTGGTTGCTCCACATCAGGCCCCGAATCTCATCCGTGGCTCCCTGAAGCTAGGCTCTGCCTTGTGACCACAATGCGGTAGCCGCTTCTAACGGCGAACTAAACCAGATGAAGGTAGCTAGTGTTGCGTGTATACCCACACCCGGAAATTCTGTTTCACTTCCCATTTATCCTTCTCCTTTCCAGTCAAAAATGTCTTACGGAGATGGTGACATGCAATACTGTAGGCGGCTTGGGATAAATTGGGTGAATCTTACACCAAACAAGGCCGTGACCTGCAGTAGAGTTCAGCAGCCGTCTGGGATGTCTCGGCAGCTATGTTTTGGGACAGCACTCCTTACCCCCTTGAGGAAACTGGACTAGCAAAGGTGCAATAACAAAATTCGGAGATAAAGTCATCGGAATTCGACTGTGGTGCGCAAATTCACAACTGACGGACAAATAAATCAGAAAAACGCCAACCCTTGTCCGACCATCCACCGCCCCACTTCACAGGCTACAAGAGTGATTTTGCTCAGTCTGACAGTCTGTAATGCTCGTTCTCTTTTAAACAACTTGAGGAGCAAGCGACCAGAAAGGTGGACGGCACAAGTCACTCGGGAGTTTGTGCGCTGGACATTGCTGTCCTGAGAGAGACCCGATTCTCCGAACCGGGCCAACTGGCAAAAGTGAGTGTCCGCATCATTTTCTTCTAGAGCGGTCGCACAAAGACAAAGCAAAGTGACGCTGGCGTTGCCTGTGCTATAGGAAACGACATCACGGTACGACTGTTCTCTCTCATACAGAATGTCAACGGCCGACTGATGACCCCATGTCTGTCTCTTCGGGAAACCAAATTAAATACCCTCACCAGCATCTAGGCTGCCCAATGACCGGTCCTGACGAAATACAGTGCAAGTTAGACGAATGCCTGTGCACCTGCTCGCCAATGTGCCGAAGGCTGACTACCTGACAATGATTGCATCGGAACAGACCACGCTGTCTGGGAAGAAGTGCTTGGCTCCCATGGTCTCGGTGGCTGTCGCGATAACGGCCACCTTATTCTGTGAATCTGCGCAGAACATGTTTTCCTCCAGACCAACGCTTTTCTCCGCCTTCTGACGCAGGAGAAGACAAGGTGGACGCACTCTTGCTCGCCAAGTTGGCAACTGTTAGAGTGCGTTCTTGTCCGAAGGCGAAATCGGCAGGACGTGTGCCGAGGTGCCAGACTATCTTACCTTTAACTACCTGGCCACTTTTCTTTAGCCATACTGTTTGTTTTAATGAACGCAGATGATCCCGCCCTAGCTGACGCGCGTAGTATGTGCTAGCTGATGAGGTCATTTAAAATGTAATCAATAATTCATACATGACTCCTGTGTCGTCCTCTTATGAGTAGTCTGGGGTTGCTGACAGCGTCCTTCGCGTTTCCTACAGACGTAATGTGACGTCGGTGGCTTGACGGATCACCGCTTAGTCAAGTCCTAAACGAGGCTCCGACTGCAAACTCGCATGAGACCACAGGGTTAAATACTGTTCTGTTGACGGTGTCTGCTCACCGCTCCGATTTAAGCAACCTATCGCCTCAGCACCGGGAAAAAACTGAAGGCTCCGAACAAAAACGCCACAGTAGGAACACAGTTGAGTCATCTGCGGAATGTCATACACTCCACCAACAGGGACGTTCTGGGTCGCGCACATAACCGGTCTGGTTTTGCGACAAATACAAGGGAGACTGGAATGGCCATTTCTGGCTTATTAGCCGTCATCAGCCAGTCATAATCTAACCCAGGCGGTGCACCACCCGAGACTCAAACCCGCAACCTTTTGATCAGAAGTCCAACGCTCTAACCATTGAGCCACGGGCCCGTTGTCTTGCCGGTTTATATCGCAAATGTTGACTGTATTTGTTGATGAGTATTCACCGATCGCTAACGGAACTCACCCATCCCGTTCTGTCTGGGGTTTCACTCTCGAGCCCCGCCAGCAGCCGCACAGCAGCTCGGTTGGTGCACCACCTAGGGCTAATAAGCCAGAAATGGTCATTTCAGTCTCCCTTTCTTTGCTGGAAATATTATTCTGTCTATTCTTCTAGTAACCGCTGACGTGGCTCGAGAGTGAGCCTCATGGCAGAACGGGACGAGTGAGTTCCGCTAGCGATCGGTGAGCGCTAAGCAGCAAATGCAAAACTGTCGCCCTCTTGGGCAGCATCGGCCACGGGAAAAATAAAACGCCTGGATGGATAATACTTGTGAGAAAATTAACGTGTATGCAGACCGCAAACAAACAAAGAACTGTTCCGACTCCATCAAAGAGGTCTACGGCTCTCGTAGCAAGGGCACCGCGCTGCAGCTCACCTCCAGCGAGACAACACTTTTCACGGAGAAATCGCAGATTCTGAAGCATCTTCAAGCGACTGGCACGTTTGATGACTCCGTCCAAGGACTCCGCACCTTAAAGATAATCATGACCTGGACCTCCTATCTGCCCTACCAGAAACAATCAGATCCATATATCAAATATCCAGTAGGAAAGCGCCGAGCTCTGACGCAGTCCTGACCATCATCCACCAGTACGGCGGCCCATGGTTAATGAGCAAATTGACCTCACGCTTCCATGAAATATGGCGAGAAGGTCGGGTTTTTTCAAGATTTCTAGAACGCAAACATCGTTCATATATGCAAACGCAACAGTTACAGGCAGCTCTATGACAATGGTAGAGACATCTCGTTACTCGCTAGTGCACCGAAAACCCTACTTCATGTCCTAAACAGTTTTGAACACGCATTTGTGGCATTTATTTCTTCATAAAGCCAGTGTTGGTTTCACATGATCTTCACAGACTATTAACTCGAAGCTAAGTGCCAAGAGATGAGGACACACTTATACGCCACCTTTGACGGTGTACCGCAGGCCCCTCAACGCAGAAAAATGCAATGGACTTTGAAAAATTAGGCTGGGATTTGGATGTCCAGAACACGTCACACCAATTTTGATGCATCATGGTTTCGACTGAAAGAGATTGACAAAAGAGTACGGATGTTGAAGTCGACGGTTGAAGGTGGCTGTGTTGAAAGGGGTACCTCGGTTGTGCAAGGTGATGGTAGCTGCATCCCAGTATGAGTCTTTGTCTGAAGCTTATATAACAGTGGCCAGATTTGCTTTTGGGAAAACGTCGAGGCTTCGCGCTATATGGAGGTACCAGTATTGCACGCACTCCTATTGTTGCCAAGCCAGTTAAGACCGACTTTTACTGATGATAATGTATTGGCCCACCGACTGCACGTCATTTGAAACGGCTAAAATCCTCTGTAGCATACGATGCCACCAACGGCTACCCGTAACTCGTGGAGTGAACCCATCCGAGCATGATGGTGATAGCATTCAACGGGTGAGGCCTGAAAAACCGCAGCTGAAACACTTTCTTAACTCTGTGTCACTTTTTTAAATGCCTCAAATGTGATTACTTAAGCATACCTCGCACGTCTAGTCAAAAGCATGTGATTCTGCATAAAAGCGGATCCAACCCATGCTAATAAATGAGCTTATTTATTCTTTTGGCTTACATTCGGCTTACGTTGAAATATATTGATCGGGAGTAAGGGAAGTTAAAAAGTACGACACTCATTCCATTCTCACTGCTTTATTTCTATTTATAGGACTCCATTTTTGGTCATAACTTTTTGCTGTGGTGCATTACCGACCCTTGGACTAAGCCACTATTTTTGTTTCCAGATTTGAAAGAACAGCTGAATTCAGTGAGATCACTGGTGGCAAATTCGGTCTCATGTTAGCAAACGGGTTTAAATTAATGATTAAATAGCTGTCGGGTAAAATATAGTCTTAGAAATAAAGGAATAATTATTATTATCTTGTTTTTTTTTGACGTTGCGGCACACTCAACAATGGCTCTTAGGTATTAAGGGATATCAGCTGTAAATTCGTAGAAATAGGTTCGTTTTACTAGAACATGTACACTATTGATAGATTATCGAATGTTGATTCCAATTTATCTGCGCTCAATGATGCTAAACTTGCATGGTTGTACGCAAAATTAGACTATTTATAGGGCATATTACTCCTCATATGGTTTTTAAGACGTGGCCTCATCAAAAATCAGTGCAAAACAGGTACATCACATAAAACAGATGTTTCATTTCGAAAAATTGTATAAATTAATTTTTCCAGAGTCGACTATGTCGAACCTTAGTATGCTTACTTCTAAAAAATATGCATGTTCCAAAAAGGTTGGGGAGGGTAGCGACTGAATTCTATTAGTTTTTCCTTCGTTAGTGACATAAAAACGATTATTCCCTATTATGATAAAAGACTTCCATATCGTCGTGGAAGACCTTTGGGCGACTTTAATATATTGATAAATGCTTGCATTCTGCCAAGTGGGGATTGAGATCAGAAAATATTTTATAACTATCTAAAAATTCATAGGAACATTCCTGTGCCTACAGTCAATGTGTTTCTTTGGTCGGAACCATTCGAGGTATTTTTATAGGTAGGCATAATTAGTGAGCAATCTCATGAAATTTTAGTCGAAATTCTGAAATATCTTTTCGATTAGGAAAGATAAATAAAATGAATTTTCATATTGATTATCATGCAAAATTATGCAAGTTTTAGCAGATTGCCGGCAATTGAATGCGCTTATTTCTAGTCACCTGCAAAAACGCATTCATCAGCAGATGAATACTTATGTGATATGCATTTTCCACATCGATTTTTGGTGCCGTTATTAATTCAAATACATTAGGTAGAAGGCATGCGTGAAAATATCTTTTCTTGTGCTCATTTGACAACAGATCTTCGTTTGTTTTTCAAATTTTATACTCGAGGCAAGTGTATCTTCTGATTTTGAACCGTTTATGGTTATTTAACCTTCAAGATAGTGAAATTTTAATGAAAATGACCTGTTTACCCGTATAATAATGTTCCTTCTGAGTTAAACAACAAAGTTCACTACTACCTCGAGTCTGCGTCTTCTCAATAGCCCCATCCATTGCTAATTTTTTGTGCTATATGGGTTATTTTCTTACTAGCTAAAGCGAAGGTATGATTATCCTTACATGGAATGTCTACAGCTTGTAGACTGTAAACTCCAGACGCAAATACAATCACAGACGGGGCTCCAAGTTACTAAAGAATTGAAAAATGCTTTTTAAACCAAAAGAAATTCTTCCTTCGAGTGCAAAATTTGACGAAGACGTGCGTTGATACTTAATAAGTGTAAGAACGTCGCAAATCGGTGAAAACAATGCACATTTTTCGAGCCGTCATTTTTACGGAGCGCTGATTTTTGCGGCGTGCCGAATAGAAGCGCATTCAAAATTCGGAATCGTGACCAGCCACATAACAGTCAATATTACAAGCCCACTTAAGGCATCCTTCCTAATGGAAAGACGCATTTCAGAATTTCACTAAGCATTTCTTAAGATCGTTCACTGACTGCAGATGATGTGTCTTTTACTCGACAGAGTCCAACTTGCGTAAGCTATAAACTTTTGATATGAGGATAAATGCGCTTGTGCTGAGAGATAACTAATAGTACAAGATCACTTAAGTGCTCCTTTCTAATTGAAAACCCATTTCAGAATTTTGGTAAAAATTTCCTGATTGTGTTTTAGCAAATATCAAATAGCATTGATTTGTACTGGATACGACTGTAGCTGTGCTTGATCTGGCTGACCTTGAGGAAGCCGCTTCCACTGAATCAGTATGCAGTAGTCATTGAAATTCATTCAGTGTTCATATCAAAGGGCTATAAAAATGGACTGAAAATTTACGATGATAAACGAAAAACCCACAGTAATTCTCCCCTTGAATGTCCTTACCATAAAATGTCCTAGTTATCACGAAAGCTTATAGTACGTTTCGGCTGTCCTTTGCCGATCTTCTGGGGAAAAAGTGAGCAGCGCACACAAAAAACATCCTAAAATGTTCCATTTAGAAATACTTTATTTACTGACTGTCGAAGGTTGGGTTGAGTCCTCTTTCTGCCTGCACCGTGTCCCCTTATCTCCTCTCCCCTCCACATCTATATTGCTGACTCTTCAGCACTCCCTCCAGGTTGCCACTGAAAGTTCAAGTCCTTTGTCAAAATTGAGCAGCTTGAGTGCTTTACTTGTCCTCCTTGTTGTCTTTGTGGAAGCGATTGTGTGAGGTTATTCGCATTCCAGGAACAGTAACGACAAACCCAGCATTTCCTTTTGGTTTTAGAATGGGGCTCATTTATATGCCTCCTCCCCCCTCCAAGCAGAACCCGGAGTTAGGAACGTCACCCCATTATACAATATACCTTCCGTCACATTAAAAGGAGGGGACATATTACAGTGGCCTCCCTCCAACACTAACTTTAACCCAAATCTTAACCATCACCCTAATACTAGAGCTAACTCGAACGGCAACCCTTAAGTTGACTCCAACCCAACCTTACCGCTAACCCTAGGCCCAACCGAACCTTAATCCTACACCTAAACATAAACTTTATCTTAACCTTAATTGCCCTAGAAGTTAGTGCAAAGTCCTATCGATTGGGGGGCGTGGGGGTTCCGTTTTCCGTGTCCAATCGGGGAGAACATATTAACAACGCCTACCGGTTTTGGTATTGGGAGCATTTGCTCTCTTCACCAGCTTCTTTCCCACGACATTATAGAGACAAGCAAACTAAACTTCAGTTTCGATTTTTTTGATTACAAGCGCAATAAATGTCTTTTATTGAAGTCCTTTTTAATTTACGCTGTAAAGCTACTAATATCCACGATAAGATTTTGGGATGCCAGATAAGTCCTTCATCAATGTAAGCAATCAGCATTCTACCAAATTTAGATGCAGCCACGTTGAGCTGCTGCCTCTACAAATGTCACCTTTTGTGTCAGATATTTGACCTACCAGAATATTCATGTTTGACGCTAGTCCTACTGTCCCCGAAATTCTTTGAGATTATATTTATCAGAATCATTCATTCTCATTATAGATCAAAGCAATTGTGCACAAAAATGTTACCCTTGGTGGTGGCTGTAACTGCATTGTGACTGTCAGAATAAAAGTAAAAACTCGCCTAATTTAGCACAAATTGACAACAAGACCCGCATTCGTAACTTGCGATGCACATTGGAGATGCATAAGCACTTTTGACTTTCAAACAGCGACCAGCTTTGGCCGAGTCATCTCAAAGATAGAACAACTCATATAAAGGGGATGGTTTTCAGATATTAACTGTACCAGTAAGCACAGTAAAGTTCCTCCTAGCTCTCAACACCAAAGGTTATTGCTCAGATGAAAACCAGGCTGAGGTGAGCGTACGAAAACTGAACGGGGAGCCAGACAACGAGCTCGCCACGACGAGAGGCGGAGGCCATAAGATGAAATACCTTTGACAGAGGTTCAACTACCCTCCACCAAGGTGATAAGGGAAAATGACAACAATTCGGAAATTCGCCCGGATTGAAAAATAAAAAAAGATCAAACCAAAAGTCGAATAATTTGGCAATTTATTTTCACTTCTATTCGACTTTGTGCATTCCGTACTTTTACGACGCGGAATCAGTCAAGCTCTCAGAAAGATCAGAAAGACAAGAATTATCTGCCTGGGAACCTCACCTCCCACCCGACTTATGAAATTGTAACTGTCAATTTTGTCAGACTGACAGTATGACTAGTTCAATCCTACTATGAAGCAAAAGAAGGGAAAACTTTAAGAAGCAAGCCTGGATAGCAGAATTTCCCAGAAACAATAAATTTCGCGCTGACCTATCAACTGCGACCCGTCGCTGCATACAACAGATACCATGAGTAACAAAGAGGGGTTACAACTGATAAACCATCGCGAAATTTATTGGTTCAGAAAAGTCTGCTGTCTACGCCTGGTTTAAATTCATACCGGGCAACAAGCGCCACAAAACTCTGAGAAACAGTCTACATTTAGGTAGGAATGGTGTTCACTGGGCTACAGCTACAGGGGGCCGCACCAGGACTATTTAGTTCGACTGCGAAGGGTAAACTGTAGAGCCTCAGCAGGCGGTCGAATAGTCGCGAGAAAATAATTATAAGGAGGCTTACCGACAAAGACGGGGGTGGCTGGAATGATCATATCTGGCTTATTGGCTGCAGACAGCCAGTCAGATGTGAACTCCGGGCTCAAGCCCCGGCGATGTGACCAGGTAGCCGGTAGTAACTGTCTATCTATACAGTTGATTTTAATTGTTTCACCTCTTTCAGTGAAAGCAAATTTGACAACTTTGGCAAGTGAACTAGAACTTTAACTTTCATTTAATGGCCATTTTTGAGATTACTTTGCGGAGGTTTTATCAGGATCTGCAAACTGCTTTCGGTGGTGGTATACCTGCACTTTTTCTTCGGATAGAGAAACCTCAAATCACGGAGTTGACCAGCGATTTTACCGATTGACTCTGACTAATCGCACTAGCTTTTCACCCTTGCGCCAAGATCATATTGGTTGACGCTGGGTGACCTGCCGTCGAGGCTACTTCGTTTTTGTGGGCAACATTTATCCAGTGGGTTTTAGCCGGAAGCTCTAAAATAGAAAGGACTAGCCCGTAATTCGACCTGTAGTCGGAGTGGACTGGCTAACACAGAAAATAGCGTGTAAGTCTTTGATTCGGCTTCATGTTGAAATACTGAAGAGGCCGGTCTGTGAGATGTGGTTGGCAGAGAACGACAAATATCATAGAAATGGTCATCGCAGTCTCCTCTATCCTTTTTGGTAGCACTTCTCATTTTTTTATTTTACTCACACTCGTTAAAAAGCCATGCATCCACTTGAATGTTTTTGCTTTACCATCACCGTCATTCATAAAAATATGAAGACGCAAACTGTTGGCTAATTAGTGGGTGTGCAATAGCACCATTCCTCGTTATTTCGAACCGGGAATAGGGACGATTGGGAAGAAGAGGTTTGAAGGTTGTCTAAGGAGGGTTGAAGAAACTTCTCCCGAATTGCCGGTTAAAAGAATCGGCACTCGGATTAGAGGGCGCTTTAGGCAAAGAAAGATGAGCGATTTCTCTAGCTGAGACCGCTCATCTCGATCAGGGGAATAGAAAAGCACCAGAATTCATGACTCAGGCTAAAACAATTGTCTTTTTTTCAATTAACATGTACCCGAGTAAACGGATTCTGAAAAACTGGTTTCTACTGAGTGGTTTCTTTGTTTCGGGGTGCAGTTGCCGTCTATTATAGACATAGCGAAGACTATACTTTTAAATTTACATCAGTTTAACTGGAGATGAGCAAAATTAGGACGTTTGTTTTCCCTTCAGTTTCATGTAATTAGTTTTCTCTGGTTTGCCGGTAACAACATCGATACCCTTTATAATTATACGAAGGAGATTATACGTTAGATCTCTCTGACAGCAAACACTTGCCGAGGTCAGGAGGCCATGGATCCCCCAAACACAAGCTTCTGATGCTTGCCTATTTTCCTGTTCTAACATTGTAACGATAATTTGTTTCGGCTAAATTTAATTGACGTTCAAACCCGAAAACTGCGGACCTTAACATTTTCGGACATTTATCAATTAAGGAATTTCTAACAGAAGGCAATTAGAAATGGGAAAGTCATGTGGCCAGGCCTCTGACCGCCGATTTCGCATCTGGTATTCGGTTCTTGGCCTAGGGACGACGCAAGTTCTTCTAGTTCCCACCATTCGCTATCGGAAAAGTTCAAACCTGCCCAGATTGGGTCAAGCTTGTAAATACTGCGTCTTCCGATCTGCAGTGCTGACACCCGTACAAGGCCCTAAATTGACCAAGTGCTGCTAGATTCACATAACTTTGTTCGGCACCACGAACATTACGTAGTACAACCAGAGTAATTTATTGATCCTATTAATCCACCTGTGAGATTGACCGTCAGATGCTTAACGGCCTCTCCTCGAGAATGCCTTAAGGACGGAGGTTATTTTTAATAGAAGAGTCCAAAGTGCGATACCTCTGATCTGAGGTCACAATCGGGCAGAAAAATAAAAAGGAATTTAATTTAACCCACCTGGGTAGGAGATAAGTTTTGAAACTGAAAATGAGAGTTATCCTGTCTATGTCAAGAGGAACATGCTGCAGCATTTCCATAATTACCTTAACTCGATCTTCCCAGATATACAATTCACGAGGGAAGAAGAAAAAGAGCATCAGCTCCCCTTCCTTGATATACTCCTCAGGTGAAGTCCCAACGGCGAAATAGAAGCAACTGTCTACAGGAAGGCGACGAACACCACGCAGCTTCTCAATTTTCACAGCACCCATCCGGTGGCTCACAAACGAAGCTGTGTGAGAACACTGTTCCAACGCATCCACACTCATTACAGCAACCCGGCAGAAAAAGCACATGAGGCCCGTTACCTCCGAGACCAGTTTATGCGGAACGGACATCCGAGGGCGTTCATCAGCCGATGCCTGCGTGTTCGCTCCCGGAGGATCCAACAAAAACAAGCCCCTACGGTATGGCATGAGCTGCCATACAGAAAGGACGTGTCAGAAGCGACCGAGCGAATTGCTGCGGGACTAGGTGTCGGAATTGCCCACCGGCCCAAAACTACCACGCGCAGCAGGGTCATGAAAAACAAAAACAGCTTACATATGAATGAGCCATCGGGTGTAGTGTATTGCATCCCGCGCCAAAACTGTTCCGGTAACTACACAGGACAGACTGGACGTATGCTTGGATCGGGCATACACGACCGTAAGATGGCTGTAAGACGGGGTGATGGATTATCACAAGTGGCTGCCCACACGTACGAAACAGGTCACGCGTTTAACTTCGAAGCCACGAAGATAATCACCCACACCAGAAACAAGACAAACCGAAAATGGATTGAAGCCTGGGCCTCGATGAGAACTCGGTCAATCGATTTATCGATCTGGCGCTGGTCTACCGAGCCCTGCGCAGTCACCTCCGAACCGGCGTAACTGGCGTCTGATTGGCCCCTACCCCCTATAACTGTTGCTGGATTTTGTTGCCGCTTTTATCTCTGACGCTGGAATCCAGTAAGATTTCGAAAGCTCAGACGAATAAAGCCATGATTCTGACGAGCGAACAACCTTCTTCTTTACTTATACACACACTTGGAATGCGAACATTCGCCTCTATTCGTAGACAAAAATAAAGTTATTTTTAGGCAAATGTCAATCCTAGGTCTCCCCAAACGCAGAACTGAAGCAGTGTGTAAGTGAAATAATTAACTAAATTTCCAAGGATGGATACAGTTTCTTTATCTTTGTTGGGGACAGAGCATAAGCACCTATCCACATATGCATAGCATAAAAGGGCACTGAGCTACCATGATCAGGATCGTGGTGGTTGTGTATGTGAATACAGATGCCTTTTCGGCACTGCTCTTAGATGCCTGATACAATCTACATAAAACTGCTGGGTTGAACCCTTTGAAGGAGAACTTAGCCATGCGCTAGTTCTGGCCTGCTCTCCGATCGGCGCCTACTAGGCTGCTGGTAAATCTGCGGCAAGGACTTCTGTCATCTGGGTAGTTTTAGGCCGGGCTTTCTCCTGAGCAATTTTTGTCTACGAGCACTTACACCTTGATTGGCTAGGAGAGCGCTCAAGAAAACTGAACAAAAATTAACCTAAATGTGAACTCTGTGTTTCAGGGACAAGAGGTTTGGCACGAGGTTGTCTGAGGTCGGAAGAAGCGAATGCGTAACACACCATATGCTTTCAGATGATGAGCTAGGTTGGCATCCCTGCAGACATAGGTCGGGCGGCTACATTGGTCGTTTTCATCTACAACCCTTATTATATCGCTCTCTCCGTTGATATCCGACTTTGATAAAGGCTGGAGTCAGTGCGTATGTGCAATGACACACGTGTTGTAATGCTCGACCTGCCTCCAGTCTACGCTGCCATGCATAGTCCCCATCGTAGTGATTCCGTCGTGCTCTTGTAACACGGCGCGGGTGGGAAGAGAGCGAGACATACGTGCTTTGACAGTCCGTCATAAAATAATTTAATTTAAGCACAAGTCATCACTGCACCCCAGACCCAGTTGAAGTCCTCATTGAGAAAGGGACTAACTGCCAAAGCTGACCAAATGCCTGTATAAAGGACTGAAAAGTGAGGCGTTTAATATGCAGATTCATCTTTTAATCAGCCCTGAACTCCTCAGAATGAGGGCTTCCATTTAAAGGCATAATTAACTAACACCCACACTTACCTTCCAGTTAGTTTATATGTTCTCGGTTGTCCACCATTTCGCAGTCACGGTCACCTCATTTAAAAGTTCGTTAACCAAAAGATAGGGTGTATTACCTGACTGCATTCGTTAATGAAAGCCCTTCGATCGCTAACGGAACCCACTCGTCCCGCTCTGCCATGAGGCAGTTCAAAATCAAAGCTACCCCAACATGAACTATACACAAGTTGGTTTTAAAGTCCAGCATAAAACTGGAATTTTGCCTGCACCAACCCGTTTAGCGCAAAAGATTGACAGTTGATTCCTTAAACAAAAGTATGTGAAGCTAGTTGCCTAAGATTAATATTGCCGGCAAAGACAGGGGAGACTGGAACGACCATTTCTGGCTTATTAGTCGTCATAAGCCAGTCGTAGCCAACCACAGGTGGTGTACCACCCGAGGATCGAACCAGCGACCCGTTGATTAGAAGTTAAACGCTCTAACCATTGAACTACGGGCTCGTTGTCTTGCCAGTTAAGCTCGGGAATATTGACTGCATTGGTTGATGAACGCTCAGCGATCACTAACGGAACTCACTCGTCTCCTTCTGTCTCGAGGCTTACTCTCGAGCCCCGCCAGCAGTCACACAGCGGCTAATAGTAGTAGAATAAGCAGATGAATATTTCTGGCAAAGACAAGGTAGACTGGAATAACCATTTCTGGCTTATTAGCTGTCATCAGCCAGTCAAACCTAAACCAAGGTGGTACACCACCCGATGCTCGCACCCGCGCCCCATTGAGCAGAATTTCAACACTAACTTTTGAGCCACGGCTAGTGCACCACCTGGGGTTGGGTATGACTGGCTGACGACGACTGATAAGCCAGAAATGGCCATTCCAGTATCTCTTGTCTTTGCCGGCAATATTGATCTGTGTATTGCCTGACGCCTACGGGGATGGACCCATCTCAGCTTGGTGAATAGAATATTAAATGTCGTTGTAGCAGTGTTTTCTGCAGGCACTTTGTAGAACCCATCGCACGCAGAATGTAGCTTTCTTGCCTCATCAAACGATAGGCTGCCGTCGGCAATACTGGAGAGGAGGGTTCACACCGATGTGCCAAAACTTTTCTTATGAGATCCAGCTAAAGTACACTCATCTTAATCTAAAACCCCTTTCTTATTCAGAATTCATCAAGCTCTATCTATATTTTATTGGATGCAGTGATTTAGATAGCATCGTATACATTTAACTTGAAGCCTCTGTGAACAGCTATAAATAAGTTTCCTTGGAATTTGAAAGCTATTTTTGGAGAAGCACATGCTATGCTGGCCGGTACTCTGGAAAGCTGTCTATGAATTAGTCTAGTCATCTGAAGGCTGAGCGTTTCCTACTTCATATAACAGGCAATTCTGTGTTTGTTCCTTTCCGAGTTCGTGTCAAAAATTGTCAAAAACCCCTTTTGATTGGTTTACCTGAGCCCCATTTGTACGCTAAACCCTGCTTCGTTGAGATTTGCTGCCGACCAATATTTAAAGGGCAGGTCGGAAATTTTGTGGCCACTCGTTTTTTTTTAGTACTTTGTCCTTCGAGTGTCTGCCCTCGAACAAGGTCTAAGAAAAAGCAAGTGATTCAACAGTGAAGAGGTGCAACGGTCTAATTAAATTTACAAACTCAAACCCACCCATTTTTGTTTTTGGATATGTTTGGGAACGGACTTCAAACTAAACTCAATAAAATATTATAATTGGTCGGCTGAAAAATAAAAGGGATTGTTTTTTTACTCAGTGCTTAAATAAGTTTACTCCCTCCAAACGTTTATTTTAACTGATTATTACGCCAAATAAACAGAAGGTGAGAGAGAAAATAGCATCTCATCGGATTTATCTCACAGGTTCCGTTTTGATAGAAACAGGGCTAAGAAAAAAAAACAAAGTAGAATTCTACATAAATATGAGTTCCCAAACGTAAGTCCCTCAGTTGAATAAAGCTCGCATTTTATCCTTTAATAAAATAATGTTCAGGGTACAGTGAGGTTTAGCCAATTTAACTCTTTTTCGCGCGACGAACAAACAATAACCCTAGAGGACCAAAACAGCGGATTTCGAAACTGCAGATGCCCATCAGAAGATGGTATCGATATGATTCTTAATCAAACAGGTACAGTGCAAATTACGAATAAAATTTAATATGTAGTGGTTTACATATTTCTTATTCTAATAGTATTTAGTTCGCTAGAAAACATCGACTATCTCGTCAAATTGCTCCAAAATAGCTAAATATTTACTCGTTGAAGTTGTCCATGCATGACATGTGGTGCGTTGTACATGTAATCCGGATAAAAACATTTTACTAGAACTCCATTTAAGTTTGGCGTCATGGACAGCTGTGAACCACGGAGTCAAAACGGTAACGAAGATTGATTGTCTCCTACCTATATTTAGTTAAGTCATGTGATGAGCGTGCATTCCTTCTACAAAATGTAATGCTGTTCTATTATTATTTCCATCATCACAGTAACGAGTAGGAGGTAAATTAACGTAACTTTGGAAAAGTCAGACCATAGATGATAACACCGTATAAGCAGGCACTCACAGATCGGATCCGGGACTCACTCTTCCCGTTCTACCTTGTGGCTCACTCTCGAGGCCCACCAGCAACCCCACAGCGGCTAAGGATATAGACAGAATAACATGACCGAAAAAGACAAAGGAGACTGGAATGGCCATTTCAGGCATATTAGCGGTCATCAGCCAGCCGTTTCCAACCCCAGGTGCTGCGGCGTCCAAGGCTCGAACTCGCGACCTCTTAGTTAGAAGTCAAAAGCTCTGCCCACTGCGCCAAGAGCTTGGTATCTAGCTAATAGTCAGAAATGGCCATTCCAGTCTCTCTTGTCTTTCCCGGTCATATATATATATATAGCACAAATATGTTGCTAATGGTGCAACAGGCAAGACGCAGACAGCTGTTTCACGGTCATTACCGATCATCAGTACGTCATATGCCTTGTGCAGTGAGGTACATAAACATACATACATACATGATCGGTAATGACCGTGAAACAGCTGTCTGTGTCTTGCCTGTTGCACCATTAGCAACATATTTGTGCTATATATGTGGTATGTGTCCTATGACACAACGTTCGTTTATTGCCGGTAGCTAGCTGGCAGGCGGGCGGGCGGACAAATGGGATCGAGTGAGATCCTAACCACATCAGTGAGTGAAACGCACTTGTTTGACTTATATATATATATATATATATATAGAAAAGGCTAAATTATTTGGGAGAAAAATAGAAACTTTAATGCTTAAATTTTCGAGACTGGTCCCCCAGCTCGTCGTCAGACTACGGGCAGTGTACAGGAACAATTAATCCATTAACCGTGTTAAACAAAGGGTTCTGAGATTGGGTGAAAGCCGAACCAATAGGCGTTGAGTGTATTTCATCATCCCGTTGTGATTGGTTTTGCGCGATTGAATTTTTCTTTAACGATTTTGTATGTGGCATCCAAATCGATATGCCGGTTAATACATGCCTCATCTGGGTGCATTGCTTCCAGGAATTCACGGCCTTTTCTGATTTGGCAGATGCCAACAATCTGTGTTTTTTCTCCCATGCAAATTGATGTCCGGTTTCCAGTGTATGCATAGCCACTTGGGATAAATGGTCTCGTCTTCTAACCGCCAACTGATGTTCGTGTAGGCGGGTTGAGACAGATTTCCCAGTTTGGCCACAATAAATGGCATTACAACTGGAACATGGAATTTCGTAGACAACACCTTTTTTATCCAGGTAGCTAACCCTGTCCTTAGGGTGTACAAGCTGTTATGTAGGGTGGTGTGCTACTAGTATCTGGTGTTTTCTAAGCTTTCTTTCGACAAGCTCTGATACATTTTTAATGTATGGGAGAGTTCAGCAGGTCATTGTTTTGGGTGCCTGGGTGGCCGTGTTGTTTGAAATACCTTTCTCTTTGGATTCTTGTCGCTTCAGACATCGATGCACAAAGTTACGGGGGTATCCATTTTTAGAGAACAAGTTAAAGAGTTATTTCATTTCTGCTCGATAATTTTCTTCATCAAAGCAGTGTGTTTTGGCTCGATTTAGGAGACTGTAGACAGAACTCTTTTTGTGAGAGGTAGGGTGATTACTCTTAAAGTGGAGGATGACCTCAGAATATTTTTCTTTGCGGTAAACTAAGGTGTGGAGTTATCCATCAGTTTTCCGATGTACGAGGACATCCAGAAATGGGAGTTGTCCATCAGCTTCCGTCTCGAACGTGAATGAAACTCCTGGAAATGTTGAGTTTAGATTTTCGTGGAGCAGGTCTAACAGTTCTTTCTTGACGATGACAAATGTATCATCAACGTATCGCAACCACAATTTTGGTTTAACATCAGGGAGAGCTATCGATTCCAATTTCTGCATTACAGATTCGGCCAGGAAACCGGATATGGGCGACCCCATAGGGGCCCCATTAAGTTGTTGGCCGAAGAAGGAAAAGTTGGTTTCTAGACAAAGGTCTAGGAGTTGGAGTAAAGCATCGGCAGGTACATCAGTTACGTAGGCGTGGAGTAGTTCTTCGGCGCATGATCTGCTAAATCAAGGGGATCAAGATGAAGAGCGAGACCACATCGAATGAAACCAATACGTCGTCAGGCGTAGCTGTGATTCCTTTTAATTTGTCTAGAAAACTTTATGAATCTTCAATTGAGTATTCAGAGTTCTTTGTAAGTGAATGTAGCTGGTGAAATAGCCACTTTGAAATGTGATAATTCTGTGCACCGATTAAAGAGACTATCGGTCGCAGTGGGATACCAGTTATGTGAATTTTTGGAAGACCATATATTTTTGCAATTGTGGGTTCTTCCTGTTTTAAGGATTTAGCAAGAACTTCTGATATTTATTTCCTTCCCGTAAGGTGTTTTAGTGCTTTTTCAATGCACGAGTTTTGGGATTTTGTGGGGTCTGCAGGCAAAGGTTTGTATGTTGAATCGTCTTTTAAGAGTGAAAGCATCTTCCCTGTGTAGTCTTCTTTGTTTAGGATGGTGGTAGCACCTCCTTTATCAGTAGGTAGAATGATTATGTCTTTTTCTTGTTTAAGTGCCTTGAGTGCTTTTCTTTCATCGCAAGATAACGTTGAGTGGTTACTTCGGTTATTCAAGGCATGCACAGTACTGCTGCGAATTGTAAACTGCTCTTCTTCTGTAAGATTTGTTGATGATATGATTGATTCAAAGTTGGCAAGGAAGTTAAGTAGTTGGAATCTGATGGATTGTACTTCATTCCTTTGGACAGCGCCTTTTCCTCTGTTTTTGTTAGGACTTTCGAGGATAAGTTTATGATTTTATTTGGATACATCGTATCATTGTGACTTTCATGAGAAATTCTCATCCACTTTTTCGTCAAGATGCTTCTCTTTTTTAGTCGTTCTAGTTCTGAAATGTGCGTGATAGTTTCCTGTAGTGTTTTAAATACGTGTGCAGGGAGTTGGTCATGGCAAAATTGCATGTTTTGTCCTTTCTGCTCCTTGAATCTACGATGTCGATAGTGTGCGTCTATTATAAATGCTCCAAGCATTTGATAGCCGTAAAGGAAAGCGGCATGAAAGCCCTGGGATGACTTGATTGCTGGTTTTATCTTCACGGATTTCGGGTAAATCCTATTGTTTCGACAACGGTGTAAAAATGATAATTGTTCTCGCGTTAAACTTTCGCGAATTGTGCACTTTTCCCATCGTCGAGCATAAAGCAAAACATTTCGCTCAAAATTCGTACGTATGTATTGAAATACAGGAATCCCAAGATATTCAATAGAAAAGGCGAAATTATTTGGGAAAAAAATAGAAACTTTAATGCGTAAATTTTCAAGACTGGTTCCCCAGCTCGTCGTCAGACTACGGGCAGTGTACAGGAACAATTAATCCATTAACCGTGTTAAACAAAGGGTTCTGAGATTGGGTGAAAGCCGAACCAATAGGCGTTGAGTGTATTTCATCATCCCGTTGTGATTGGTTTTGCGCGATTGAATTTTTCTTTAACGATTTTGTATGCGGCATCCAAATCGATATGCCGGTTGATACATGCCTCATCTGAGTGCATTGCTTCCAGGAATTCACGGCCTTTTCTGATTTGGCAGATGCCAACAATCTGTGTTTTTTCTCCCATGCAAATTGATGTCCGGTTTCCAGTGTATGCATAGCCACTTGGGATAAATGGTCTCGTCTTCTAACCGCCAACTGATGTTCGTGTAGGCGGGTTGAGACAGATTTCCCAGTTTGGCCACAATAAACGGCATTACAACTGGAACATGGAATTCGTAGACAACACCTTTTTATCCAGGTAGCTAACCCTGTCCTTAGTGTGTACAAGCTGTGAGCGTAAAGTAGATGTAGGGTGGTGTGTTTTCTAAGCTGTCTTTCGACAAGCTCTGATAGAACATTAAGTTGAAGTTCTTTGGGAAAAAATAACTTTCTTGTGTAAATTGTAGAATCTGGTGCCCCAGGTCGTCTTCAGACAAATGGGAATATACATAAAACAGTTAACTTTAAACAATGTCTAACACTAGATTCTATGGTTGACTAAAGTTTGAGCCAATAGACGTCCAGTGTTTTAGTTTATCTGGTGCATGGCGGCTGTTTCGCTTCCACTTGACCTTGAGAAATTTGTAATTGGCATCCAAATCGATATGACTGTTAATGCATGCCTCGTCTAAGTGCATTGCCTCCAGGAATTCGCGGCCCTTCCTTGTTGGGCAGGCGCCAGCGATGTGGGTATCCTCTCATGCAAATAAGTGTCCTGTGTCCAGTGTGTGCATGGTTACCTGAGGTAATGTGTCTCGTTTCCTAACCGCTAAATGATGTTCATGTAAACGGGTGAATAGAGATTTCCCGGTTTGGCCACAATAGACTGCATCACAAATGTTACACGGTATATTGTAGACGAATTCTTTTCTGTTGAAATAGCCAACCATGTCTTGAGGGTGTACAAGCTGGGTGTGCAAAGTTGTTGTAGGTTTATGCGCTATTTGTATATGGTGTTTCTTGAGCTGTCTTTCGACCAGCTCAGATAAATTCTTTACATACGCGAGGGTTCGCCAGTTTGTTGCTTTCGACGCCTGGGAGGTCGTAGCTCTGGAAATACCCTTTCTTTGAGCTGTTTTCGTCACATGCATCGACGGACGAAGTCAGGAGGATATCCATTTTGGGAAAATAATTTGAAAAGGTATTTAAATTCTGTTCGATATGCTTCTTCATCGGAACAGGGATTTTTGCTCAACTTGGCAAGCTCTTAACAGAGCTGCGTTGTGAGACATAGGGTGGAACTCCCAAAATGTAAAACAACCACGGCGTATGTATCTTTACGATAGACTGAGTGATGTAGTGTCCCGTCTGTGTTCCTATGTACGAGGACATCTAAGAAAGGGAGTCGTTTATCAACTTCTGTTTCGAAGGTAAATTGAATTCCTGGGAATGTGGAGTTCAGGTTTTTGTGGACTGGTTCAAGTCGGTCCGTTTTGACGATAACAACTGTGTCGTGTACGTAGCGCAGCCATAATCTCAGGTTAATTCTGGGGAGAGCTGTAGCCTCTAGTTTCTTTATCACATCGTCCGCCAAAAACGGATATTGGCGAACCCATAGGGGCACCTTTTAATTGTCGATAATAATTTTAGGCAAAGGAAAAGTTTGTTTCAAGGCAACTATCGAGGAACTCAAGGAGGACGTACGCAGGTACCTCGGTAGGGTAGATCTGTAGGCGTTCTGCAGTACAGGTCCTTCCTAAGACCAGAGCACTAGACGTAAAAAAGAAATGACGTCAAATGGCACCATTATTTCGTCATTTGTTATGTTTAAGTCTTTTATCTTAACCAGGAACTGTAGCGATTCTTGGATAGAGGATTCAGAGCTCATTGTAAGTGGCTTGAGTTGATGAAATATCCACTTGGAACTATTATAGTTTGTTGCACTGATTAAGAAGACTATAGGCTGAAGCGAAATGCCACTTTTGTTAACTTTGGGATGTCCGTTTACATACGACACGACAGTTCGACCGTCGATTACGACGAGGTTCACCGTATGCTCCACGGAAGGATGGTACAGGGACGGTGACATGCGCGTGATTTAATTTAAAGTGATAGTAGACTTGCGCTGCATCTACCGCACACTAACCTCCTCCCCCACCTAAGCCTGGTGTCATTACAGAGTCAAGAAGACCGAAGACGGGAGAGGGCGCAGGTGGCTGGCACGACCGTAGCCAACCCTGGGCGTACAACCAGACCTAGCTCGGATCCACGGAGTGGGAGTGCCATAAAGGCCACATTAAGAAGGAGCCATTGCAGCCTGACTCTCAGTCCGTCAGTCATCCACTTCACACAAAACACACATTGGGCTGACAACGCGGTACGAGTGTTCCCGTCAGATGGCAACCTTCCAAGCCACGGCTTTTAGCGCACCGTGATAGTTTCAAGCGCGTCAGATTGTTTATAGTGAGGAAAATGCGCTGAGTTGTCGACCTCACTCTCTCCCCCACTACCACTATCAGACCACCGTCCAAGCCAGTGAGTTGACTGATGTGGGAGTGGGCGCATTAGCTGACGGGTCGGTGTAACCGTCTTCGCGCGCCACGGCACGACCTGGCCCCCATAATGCACACACCAGGATTCACTAACTCTGGGGCTATGGAGGAGCCATCCCCGTCTGATTCCCAGTCCACTGGTCAGCCACTCGACACACAGCACATACACTGGGCCGAAGGCGTGGTCTGGTGTAAGCGTCAGATTGGTAGCCTTCCAAGCCACGGTTTCTAGGAAACCGTGATATTCTGTGGTACATGATGATGAGTGTGAGGTTGTTGTCTATGTATTGGTGTAGATGATGTGCACTGATGTGGCTTAGCCTCCGGTGGTTTACAGCAGGATGTCGTGGAGGCGCATGTGTCCTAATAGGCCCATGCGGTGTGTAAATGCATGGGAGAAGTGAGGGCAGTGGAGGTGGGCACGTCGACTGTATGCCGGAGCCCCAGGCACTGGTTCACCAACCTCCGTGTGATGGATTCGCGGGTGACCAACCAGGTCGGTGCGTGAGTTGAAGTTGCGGGGGCAGTGTGGGCAGGAGAAATCGGTAGAGGCTAGGGTGATGTTATTCATGGAAGTGGGGGTAGCAGTGGCGGTAAGAATGGCACCAACGGAGGGTGTGCATGGGGTATCAGTGTTGTCAGCATTGTGGTAAATTCCACTGTCATGGATGCGCATGTGACCGAAAGGCCCATGCGATGAATGAATGCGCGTGGAAAGTGAGGGCAATGGAGGCGGCAATCTCTGCTGTGTGTTGGTGCTCCAGGCACAGGTTAACCAGTCTCTGTACGATGGATTCGCAAGTGACCGATCAGGCCGATGCGTGAGGTGAATGTGCGGTCGCATTAAGAACAAAAGACGACTTGGCGAGCATACGCGCTGCTTTCGATAACTTCTCTTCAGGCCGGTACAGTTATAGGGAAACGTTGGAACGCAGTAGAAATTTAAAACATGAAATCGATAATGTTCGTCCATTTGTATGGGTTATCTGAGGAATGTGCATAGGGGAAGGGTGATAAGAGACAATGTGATAGGCGGCAGTAAGTGTTTGGTAGAGCCGTTCTAGGAGAAGGGGAGGACAGAGATGGCGCGGGGGATGCATGCAGTTAAGCGGCCGTTGGCCAAGCTAAGCGCGGAGCTTGTACGAGGTTCTTTTGTGCGCACAAGACCGGCTTCTTCAACCTAATGGCAGTCGCTTCTGCTGCTGCTAGTAGACGTTGACCCAGTGGCTTGGGGTAGTTTGATGGGACCTTATAAATTACACGGAAAGCTTCGCTGGGGTCCACACTATGGCTGGTGTCAACAAGATGTGCAAGGAGGGCGCTTTTTACGCTCTTGACTTCCCCTTTGCTCAGCCATGCTGGGATGTGTTCTTTTATTCTTTTGGATAAGCGCCGACTCTGGCTTATTAGCCGTCCTCAGCTAGTCATACCAACACCAGGTCGTACAACCCCTGAGGCTTGAACGGACGAAGGAAACTTTAGAAGTTTCACGACCTAATCCTTGTGTCATGGATTATTTGTCCTGTGGGTTGTGATCGGATATAATAACGACGTTAGTATGGTGCTTTGTTGAAATATCATTTTACCAGTGATGCTAGAAGCTGCGTGGCTGCTGGCGAGGCTCGAGTGAACCCCAAGGCACAACGAGGCGAGTATGCCCTAAAATGCGATCCGTGGACACCCCATTGCCCATATGGGGAATCCAAGTATACGATAATTTTTTAAATTATTTTATTTCACATAACATCTAAAAACTGCTACTCTTCAGAGTACTGTCCAGTAGATGATATGCACTAATTCGGGCAGATTGTATGATGTTGGAAATATTGTTTTTATTCTTCTGAACTTATGCTGTTAAGTTCCTCAGTGATTTTGTTTTGTTTATTTCTACGTTCTGACAACCTTTACTCTTTAGGTTTTTCTTCATTCTTTGGTGATGAGAAGAATTCGCATGAGGCTAGGTCGTGCGAGTAAGAGGAAGTGGGGCGAAAAAAACGTTGTCAAGCCGCTTTTTTACTAAAAAATAGCTGATTTCGAACGCTGTGTGGGCAGGCGCGTTGTCATAATGAAGCAGCCAGTCCCCCCAATCGCCACAATTCAGGTGTTTTTTTTGCACTGCCTCATGCCATCACGTCAGCAGTTGTAGATAGTAGTGTTGATTCATTTTGATGCTATGAGGAACCAATTCAACATGAACGACTCCTTTGAGTTCAAAAAAACCAACCATCCTGAACGCCTTATTCCTCGAATGTTATCATCTCCAAATGGCCGAGAGCGTTAGGGAGAGGGTTTTACATAACAATTACTGCGTCCGCTGCGATGGTTTCTCATGAACTCCACGTGGCCAACTGAGCAGGTGTGTTAATCAAACGCACCTAGTTGGAGAGACCAGCACTGCCAACCACCTTACCAGGAGAAAATAGCTATCGTTTTTTGGTACTCTCTCTCTCTCGTAAAGCGAAGATGCACATCCCGCACTGTAACGAGAAAAAAGACGATCTCGGGAACCATAGATGTGTTGCCCTGACGCTTTAAAAGCAGATAAGTTTCCATCGTAGGTGAATAGGTTTCGCTCCTCGCAGTTTTTTAAGTGATGATAGTCAGGTTCAGACGGGTTTGCCTATCTAGTCAGAGTGGCAGGTAGGAAGGGCCAGACGAAGGGAGAGGCCTTACGATCATGCCGCCTGACAAGGTATGATGTTTTATACGCTTGCGCACAGGGTGAAGGGGGGAAGAAGGGTGATGGATTTTCTCAATAGAGTTACCTCTCATCGGAGGCCGGCGTTCGGACATTAGCAGCGCCCGACAGTACCCTCATTGACCTTAACTGTCGTTCTATGCAAGCAGTCCTGTTTACGCTCATACGACTGTCTACTTTCTCGTCTGCCGTATTTGTAAATGAGATGGCCGTCGTGAAGATTTTACCCCCGTCAGATCAAGGTCATGGTGAGGCTACGTGCTTGTCTGCAGTGGACTCGCCCATGTTTTCTTTTGTTCAGTGAGCCACGTCCGGAGGGTTTGGCAGGCCGTAGCATGTGCAACACATCGGTTGCTGGAGGTTGTCCAGAATTTGCTCGTTTCTCTGGCTACGCGGTCATTTCCCCGACCCAGAATTTCGACATTTCGCAAGGCGAACCTGTGTCCCGAATCTGCACAGTGGTGCGTCACCAAAGATACTGGTCCATCCTTCTTACTGTTCTCATATTTTCTCGAACACGGGCTTGTAATCGTTTGAAAGTTTCTCCAAATTAGTTAATTTTGCAGTAATTACATTGAAACCGATGGACGATGTTTGTGGTTTAACCTCCAACGGTAAAAACTTGTCCGTTTTTGAGACGTCGGGGTGGTACAACTATGGTTCTCGAGATTTCCTTTGCTACCCTTGCATACAGAATTCGTCAGCATTCCATTTTACAGATACTGGACGAAGGAACTATTGAAGTTTCGTTTGAATTCGCAATGTTAGTTGGCTCAGGTATTTGTACCACTTAGTCTCCTGGTGCTCGTGGAGCTCATATAACAAGTAAACCCGCACTTTTTATCATAATCTGGTCAAAAGTAGTGCTTTATAATTTCTTCAGAAGTTGTGCTGATCCAAGCCAGACACGTGGAGCTCAAAACGCCAGACTTTATCTTGATTACTAAATAAAACAACCTTATTCATATGGCAGATAAACATGGGTTGGATGTTTTTACCTTTCGGTTTTAATAAATATTTTCTGGTTATAAATTTTTGAATACCGTGTAATATCCATCCAGTGGACATCGTGTATATCAATTTATTGACGTCTTTTATAAAGAATAAAACATGCTCAACATGCATTGCAAAATTTTATGAGCACTTTTTAACGTCTTCGTTATAGCGTATATAAATTTGCAATTTTCCGTATACAGCGTGTGGTTTGGAAACCCTAAATATAAGGTATGGTGAGTCAACATTATTCGGGAATTGAAAGGTTTTTCTTTAAGACCGAATAATACCGGTTTTCAGATATAAAATTTGAAGATCTAAATTGAACCAAATAAGTACAGTGGACTAGCTTTTTGTGCATTTTTTCTATAAAGAATAGTTGAATTTATAAAAGCATCGAAAATCCACGGGAAAAATCCATATTATTTATGTAGTCGTTTTGTACCAATCGTAGTTTGTGCGGGCGGCCGGAAAAAACTCATTCAAAATACAGCATTTTGGCGTGTCTGAAATATCTTACGATTATGTTACACGAGAATTAACCTAAGAACCCTATTAAAGTAATATTCTCGAGTCAAAAATACATTTCAGAATTTCGGCTAACATTTCAGGAGTTAGCCCATCTACTGTAGCCAATTTTGAAATGCATCAGAATGCTTTTTGTTCACCCGCGGCATAATTTGTATGCTTGTTCTTCCAACCTCTCCTAAGATAATCCTCAATCAATTGCACCCGATAAGACTAAAACAAACAAAAGTTATCATTTTCCAAAGGTATACAACTTGGATCACTCCGATTAACGCGATTCGCATGTTCGTTTTGAAGTACAAACGCTTCATCCTGACCCAAAACCGGTCGCACCTCGCGGGCATCAAAAGTTTCTGCCTCTCCGCAAGCATATACGGCGTCCTGACTGACACAAGAGAAAAACTGGAAGACCACGTCTCTTCTGTTCCATAACTATCTCCGCCGTAGCATGAGGTGGCAGCTGAATATTACTCCTCAAGATAGCCCTGCAGTTGGCAGGAGATGACCGTCTTTCAACTATGAGTGTGGTTTTCACTTTCTATCTACCTCCCCAGAGAGAGGGCAGTAACTAGGATGGTGCTCCGTTTGGAAGACAACCTTATCAGTAGGTTTTGGGACTTTATGCTACGTGCTCGCTCCCGGAATTACTAGTCCCCCCCCCGGCCCCCAGTTGCCGCCTGTGCCAGAGAGGGCCTGCGGCAATGCATCCGCTGCCGCCGGAGGCAGAAAAGGTCTACCACCCCTCCCTCCCCCACGACGTTTGTCCGCACTGCGCCATCCTCAGAACGTCAGTGAGGTGCAGCGGCAACTATGTTCGCCATCGAGTCCTTTTATTCGGCTGACCAGTGCTTAGTTTGTTGCTGCCTTATGAGTGGCGGCGGATGCGACACCGCGGTGGGTGCTAGAGCAAATTTTGGTGTGGTTAAATCGGAAAAGGCACCGAGCTGCTGGCCAGACCATTTTTAGGGTGCTTTTAGCGAAAGTGGGTGGTCAGAATCATTTGCCACGCTCCCGATTTGCCTAAGCAATGTGGCGATGCATTGTAGGGACAGTAACACGGTTTCCCAGTGTGTTACGAGCGAGTTCCTCTGATGTGCCAGTCATAGGCCGCTATGTGCCAGTAGGCAGTAAGAACTCATAAGTTGCCTCGACATTAACAATACGCAGTTCAATTTAAAACTCAGCATAAAACCATAATTTTGTATGTAACGACATTAATAGCGCAAAAGAGCGACGGTTGATTCCTTAAACACAAGTTGGTGAAACTAGTTCCGTTAGTAAAGTTCTATAATTCGCTGTCCATTGCGAAACGTTATAAGGCTCATGCCAACGGCCAGGCCCTCTCAGAAAGAGAACTAGCCTCCCTTTTTGATAATGATGGGTTCGATTAAGATTCGGAAACGTCTGGGCAATAAAATCATTGTTCCCGCGATTGAATTTTCTTCTGTTTCGTCAGAAAGAGCCTCATTTTTGCGGAATCCATTAATAATAGGTTAAGCATTCGCCTACATGCAAATAGGCAGGCACTCTTATAGTTAGAACAACACATTAACCACACAGGGGATTAAAATTTTAGATTTTACCCAGTGCCTTCATCGGTATCACGACTGTCCAGCCTCTGATTCGCCTCAGCAGTCTTCTATATGTGATGATGTATTGGAAGGAAATTACCAAGGTTTTCGCGTTTTATGAGCGAGTTCACCTGATGTTCCAGTGATAGGCTACTCTGCGTTTGTATTCAGTTGAAAATCAAAGCTACCTCAACATGAACTATACACAAGTTGGTTTTAAAGTCCAGCATAAAACTGGAATTTTGCCTGCACCGACACGTTTAGCGCAAAAGATTGACAGTTGATTCCTTTAACAAAAGTATGTGAAGCTAGTTGCCTAAGATTAATATTGCCGGCAAAGACAGGGGAGACTGGAATGGCCATTTCTGGCTTATTAGTCGTCATAAGCCAGTCATAGCCAACCCCAGGTGGTGTACCACCCGAGGATCGAACCAGCGACCCGTTGATTCGAAGTTAAACGCTCTAACCATTGAACTACTGGCTCGTTGTCTTGCCAGTTAAGCTCGGGAATATTGACTGCATTGGTTGATGAACGCTCAGTGATCGCTAACGGAACTCACTCATCCCCTTCCACCTTGATACTAACTCTCAAACCCCTACAGCAGTCACACAGCAGCTAGTAGTAGAATAGGCAGATGAATATTGCCGGAAAAGACCAGAGAGGCTGGAATGGCCATTTCTGGCTTATTAGCCATCGTCAGACAGTCATACCCAACCTCAGGTGGTGCATCACCCGAAGATTAAACCTGCGAAACCGATTATCAGAAGTCCAAAGCTCAATAATTGAGGCAAGCTCTAGTTGCATAAATAAAATATTGCAATTCACTGTGCATTTCAAAACTTTGCGGCTTTAATACCCACAGGCAGACCCTGTCAGAGGGAGGAATATGTTCCTTTTGGAGGAAACCATTAGGAATATACTTATCTTTCGCCTAAAAAAGTAAATTGGCACAATCTCTTATGGTTTAAACATCACAGAAAACTCATAGATGTGCACAAGGGAATTATATGCTTCACCCAGTGCATGCATCAGTATAATGATTTTACCAAAAATTCTCCATTTTTCTTCAGTCAAACTTCTTAAACTGGTGTTACCGACAAGGCAAAGGACGACTAGACAGAACGCTTTAGGCTTATTTGCCGTTGACGGCCAGATCCACCCTGATCACAGGCCGGCAGAAGGCGAAGCTTGAGTCAAAGGCTTGACTTGTTGCTAAGAGCACATCCTATACCGGAGTGAAAAACTCACAAGCAAGGGCTTCCAACAACAAAGAATATAGGCGGTGGGGAGGGGATTGATATTCACCAGCTTAAACTTACTGTGGAACAGAATAAGGCCGTTGCATACGCGCTTATGAAACAAAGAACCAACCGTGTAGAATAAGAAGTTCAATAAGATGTATGACTGACATACCAAACTGAGTTGTTGGAATCTTCTCTGTATGACCGCTACACCCTCGCGACCATCTTTCTACGGTAAACCCTTAAATATTTCAAGTCTCACATCATTTTCGGGGCGCAATGGTTTTAACATTCTCCGCTAATTATGCCTTAATACATCCTAAACAGGACTCCTAATCTTGCAAAAAGAAGTAGGGTTGCTGAAGGTCCCTGAGAGGAACCACTAAAACCCAACCGTCTGAAAATATGAGTAAAGTTTTCTTGTAACGCATGGCACCGTCCTATCAGTTAGCGCTCGCCCTTAGGTGCGTTTCTTCCGCACTCGTTAGGCAGTCCGCTCCTAATGGCTTTACTTGCTGCTTGCTATATGTACTATATTGCTTTCTGGAGGTCATAAACATTTGGAATCTTTGTCCTGTTTCATAATTTGACATAACGAAAGGTGTACAGGGACCTAAAGTCTGAAGAATAAGTCATGTTTACGCCACTCACCATGGCTTCTTCTGAGGACTGCTTGCATCCAACTTGTACTCTTTGGGGGGGGTGTAGGGGTACTGGTTAGAGGTTGCACTATACAGATAGCATTTTGTTGCCCGATATGTCTCATACAGAAGGTGAATACTCATATGGCCGTCTCTACATGGTACACAACTCTCACCTGTGGCTCCTCGAAGTTGGGTTCTTCACAGCGGCCACACCCCAGGCAACCGTCACGACCGGCGGGCTAAACCAGGTGAGGGTCTCCGGTGTTGTGTGTGCTTCCACACCCGGTATGTCTGACTCCCGAACTTCCCACCTCTCCCCCCTCAAAAAGTCCCACGGTGGGGGCGACAGCAACCCCGTAGGCGGCCCAGGCTAACTCGGGTTGTTCTCCCACTAAAACAAAACCGTGACCCATGGTGGAGTTCGGCAGCCGTCTGGGATATCCGAGCAGCCCTATTTAGGGACAGCACTGCTTGCCTCCTCGCGGAGGAGGGGCTAGAAAAGGTGCCCTAAACAAATGCTGGTTATCACGTCTTCTGCAGCCGGCCGCGGCTCGCAGATTGCAAAATACGCGGTCGTAAAAATCAAACAAACAACAATACCCCCGTCCCAATCTCGCTCGCCATACCCTCCAGGCTGCTCGGGTAAGTCCAATCACACTAGCAGCCTGGAATGTTCGTTCCATTTTAAACAATCCTAGGAGCAACCGGCCGGAACGAAGGATGGCGCTTGTCGCACGGGAACTGGCGCGCTACAAGGTGGACATTGCTGCTCTCAGCGAGACCCGATTCTCTGAGCAGGGTCAGCTGGAAGAGGTGGGTACCGGCTACACCTTCTTCTGAAGCGGCCGGTCAAAGGCAGAAGGACGCGACGCTGGTGTTGCCTTTGCCATCCGGAACGACATCGTGGGACGTCTGCCCTGTCTGACACAGGGTATCAATGATCGCCTGAAGAGCCTCGGTCTGCCTCTTCGGGGAGACCAGTTCGCCACCATCATCAGCGCCTACGCTCCCCCAATGACGAGCTCTGATGCGGCGAAGGACAAATTCTACGAGGACCTGCACGCCCTGCTGGCGAATGTGCCGATGGTGGAAAAGTTAATTGTCCTTGGTGACTTCAACGCCCGCGTCGAAACGGACCACGCTGCCTGGCAGGGAGCGCTGGGTCCCCAAATTCTCGGTAGCTGTAACGATAACGGCCTCCTTTTTCTGCGCACGTGTGTGGAGCACCGTCTCCTGCTGACCATCACCTTCTTCCGGCTTCTGAAGCGGGAGAAGGCAACGTGGACGCACCCTCGGTCACGGCATTGACAGCTGCTGGACTATGTTCTCGTTCGGAGGCGAGATCGACAGGACATGCTGGTAACCAGGCGATCCGCGATGCCGATGGTTGGACAGATCACCGCCTCGTCATCTCCCAGATGAGGCTCCGACTACAACCCCGACGAAGACCCCAAGGTAAACGGCCGCCAGGCTAGTTAAATACTCTTTTATTAAATTTGCCTGCTCACTGTTTTGATTTGAGCAACCAAATAACCGAGAAACTGGAGGATCTGCATGCTCCAGCTGATAATGCTACCGTGAAGACACGATGTTGTCAACTGCGAAATGTCATCCAGTCCACCGCCCTCGAAGTCCTTGGACGCGCACGCCTTCAACACCAGAACTGGTTTGACGACAATGACGCTGACATCAGCAACTTATTCGCGGACAAGAATGGACTACACAAAGCCTACTTGGACCTTCGGACTGACGCCACCAAAGCAGCCTTCTTCAGATGCCGGCGCCTTGTACAGCAACGTTTGCGGGAAATGTAGGACGCCCGGATGATCTGAAAGGCCGAGGAAATCCAGGGGTATGCGGACCGCAATGAAATGAAAAACCTTTTCAAAGCCATCAGGGCTATCTACGGCCCTTCGTATCAAGAGGACCACCCCGCAGCTCAGCTCTGAGGGCACAACACTGCTGACAGAGAAATCGCAAATTCTGAAGCGCTGGGCCGAGCACTTCAGAAGTGTCCCTAATTGCTCATCAGCCATCTCGGATGCTGCCATTGACCGGCTCCCTCAAGTGGACACGAACAATGATCTAGATCTGCCGCCTTCCCTACCAGAAACCATCTGGGCCGTGCAGCAGATTTCCAGCGGTAAAGCACCGGGATCGGACGCAATCCCACCGTATGTCTACAAGCACGGTGGGCCCCGGCTGATGGCAGAACTCACAACACTCTTCCAGGAGATGTGGCGCCAAGGACAAGTTCCTCAGGATTTCAAAGACGCGACCATCGTCCATCTCTACAAACGGAAGGGGAACCGGCAACTCTGTGATAATCACAGAGGCATCTCGTTGCTCAACATCGCCGGGAAGATCTTCACCCGTATCCTTCTCAATCGTTTGAACGGTCACCTAGAGCAGGGCCTGCTCCCAGAAAGCCAATGTGGCTTCCGCCGAAACTGCGAAAAACCGCTTTTATCTTTTCCGCCCGCCAGCTACAAGAGAAGTGCCAGGAGATGCGAACTCACCTATACACTACCTTCGTGGATCTAACAAAAGCCTTCGACACGGTGAATCGCGACGGACTGTGGAAAGTCATGCAGAAATTCGGCTGTCTGGAGCGGTTCCCGCACATGGTGCGTCAGCTTCATGACGGGATGATGGCGCGCGTCACTGACAACGGGACGGTATCCGAAGCATTCGCATTGACCAACGGAGTGAAGTAGGGCTGCGTATTGGCTACCACCCTGTTAAGTCTCATGTTCTCGGCTATGCTGATAGACGCCTACCGTGATGAGCAGCCTGGGATCCGCATCGCCTACAGAACTGACGGGCACCTTCTCAACAGTTGGCGTATGCAGGCTTCAACGCGCGTGTCTACTGGTACAGTCCATGATTTTCTCTTCGCGGACGACTGCGCCCTTAACACTGTGACGGAGGAGGACATGCAAATGAGCATGGACCTCTTCGCCACAGGCTGCGCCGATATCGGATTAACAATCAGTGCAGCCAAAAACGGTTTTCATGGACCAGCCGACACTCAGCGCGGCATACAATGCTCCTCGAATCAATGTCAACGGTGCTCAACCCAAAAACGTGGAAACCTTCGCTTATCTAGGAAGCACGATGTCGCGCAACACGAGAATCGATGACGAGGTTGCCCAACGGATCTCCAAAGCTAGTCAGGCCTTCGGCCGGCTGCAGGCCTCCGTGTGAAATCACCACGGTATTCACCTGAACACCAAACGGAATATTTAAAAGGCCGTCGTCTTGACGACACTCCTTTACGGAGCGGAAACCTGGACCGTATACTGGAACCAAGCCAGGAAGCTGAATCACTTTCATCTCAGCTGCCTCCGCAGAATACGGAAGCTGAGATGGCAAGATAAGATGCCGGACACGGAAGTCCTGGAGCGGACCGGACTCCTCAGGATCCACGCCATGCTGAGGCAAGTGCAACTGCAATTGAGCGGCCACCTGTTAAGAAAAGACGACGAGCGACTACCCAAACGACTTTTCTACGAAGATGTCGCTACGGGTTCTCGCCGGCAGGGAGGTCAAAAAAGACGCTACAAGGACACTTTGAAGAAATCGCTGAAGCAACTGCAAATCAACCCGGCGACCTGGGAGGAACTCGCCCAGGATAGACCGGCATGGAGAAGATCCGCTTAGACTGGTTCGGCAATCTATGAGGCCAACTGGATCGCCGCTGCCAAGGCCAAAAGAGCGGCACGAAAGTCACCAGCGCCCCGGACCAACATAGTCGATGCCCAGGCCCTGCCAACATGCCCACGCTGTCAACGCATCTTCCGCGCGAGAATCGGCCTGGTTGGACATCTTCAGACGCAATGCACCAACAATCCGACAATTCCAATTTCTACGTCAAATTCTGCCAACCCTCCTTCTGACTCCCCCACCCTCACTCCTGGCATCAATTCCATTACTCCCACCATCATAGAGACCACATCCCAATACTCATCGCCTGTTACCCCCACCACCGCAACCACCACCGCCTTCGCCTTCACTACCACCACCACCACCACCACCACCACCACCACCACCACCACCACCACCACCACCACCACCACCACCACCACCACCACCATCAGCGATGAGGAATCTCTCCTAAGCTGTCCTCAATGCGACCGCACATTCACCTCACGCGTCGACCTGGTCGGTCACATGCGAATCCATCGTACAGAGACTAGTGAGCCAGTGCCCGGAGCACCAACACACAGCAGAGATCGCCACCTCCACTGCCCTCACTGTCCTGGCGCATTCACTCATCGCATGGGCCTATTCGGTCACATGCGCATCCATGACAGCGGAATTCACCACAATCCCGACAACACCGATACACAATGCACACCCTCCGCTCCTGCCATTCTTAGTGCCACTGCCACCCACATTACCATGAATGACATCTCCCCAGCCTCTACCGATTTCTCCTGCCCACACTGCGCCCACAAATTCAACTCACGCATCGGCCTGATCGGTCACCTGCGAATCCATCGCACGGAGGCTGGTGAACCAGTGCCTGGGGCTCCGACATACAGTCAACGCGTGCGCCTCCACTGCCCTCACTGCTCCCGCACATTTACACACCGCATGGGTCTATTAGGACACATGCGCTTCCACGACAACCTGCTGTAAACCACCGGAGGCTAAGCCACATCAGTGCACATCATCTACACCAATACATAGACAACACCCTCACAATCACCATTTACTAGAGTATATCATGGTTTCCTAGAAACCGTGGCTGGGAAGGCTGCCAATCCGACGCTTCCACCAGTCCACTCCGTCAGCTCAGTGTATGTGCGGTGTGTGTCGAGTGGCTGACCAGTGGACTGGGAGTCAGACGGCGATGGCTCCTCCATATCCCCTGAGTTAGTGAATCCTGGTGTGTGCGTTATGGGGGCCAGGTCGTGCTGTGGCACGCGAAGACGGGTTCGCCGTTCCGTCAGCCAATGCGCCCACTCCCACATCAGGCAACTGACCGGCTCGGACAGGGGTCTGATGGTGGGGGTGGGGGAGAGAGTGAGTTCGACAGCTCAGTGCATTTTCCTCACTATAAAAACAATCTGAAGCGTTTGAAACTATCACGGTGCGCTTAAAGCCGTGGCTTGGAAGGTTGCCAACTGATGGGAACACTCGGACCGCGTTGTCAGCCCAATGTGTGTTTTGTGTGTAGTGGCTGATCGGCGGACTGAGAGTCAGGCTGCAATGGCTCCTTCTTAATGTGGCCTTTATGGCACTCCCACTCTGTGGGATCCGAGCCATGTGTGGTGGTATGCCCAGGGGCGGCTCCGGCCGCGCCAGCCACCTGCGCACTCTCCCATCTCCGGTCTTCTTGAATCTGTCTTAACACCGGGCTCAGGTGGGGGAGAAGGAGAGCGTGCGGTAGCTGCAGCGCAAGGCTACTATCACTTAAAACTAATTCACACGCAAGTCACTGTCCCTGCACCAACTGGTGTGGAGCATACGGTGGACCTCGTCGAAATCGACGGTCGAACTGTCAATTGGCCGTTTTAACTCTTGAAAAGAGCTTCAGCTACTTCCATGCATTTATCTTATTTATGCCATCTGATTCCACTAGGCAGAATACTTCACCAGAGGCCTAGGACAGCAGGCGTCTATTTGCTCGCATGTACTCCATCTCATCCCAAAATGGCATGAAGTAAACGGCACTTACCAGGTGCGTTAAACATGATAACGCAGATGCAATATCCCATCAACCACTGCGTTTAATCATATATGTTATACGTCGGAGAATGCGGACAATACGAGTGGATGAGTCGCAAAATTTCCCCACTAGAGTTAATCTGCCGTATATATTTATAGTATGATAACAGGACGAAGTTAAAACCATCAGCAAGGCTCAGTACTACTAGGAGCTGAAACGCACTGCGATGGCGCCTTAGACTGACTCCTACATCCACCGTACTCCGAGCAAATCCAAAGGGAGACAAACGGGAACGGCATGCGCAACAAATGGGTTGTCCGCGGTAGCCATAGAGTCTACGTTCGTATATCCAGTCCTCGCGACCTTGCCCTGCCATTAGAACATGGTGGGTGATGGAGGAGGTGGTGGTGAGGAGGATTCAGCAATTTTTTTCCCCACTGTAAACCACCTCATGTCCAATTCGCAGCTGCGCCCTCAGCACAGTGAAATGCCACATCAACTTCCACGGACAGACTACAGAAATGTCTGTGTACAGTATTTCTAAGTCAGTCCCGTTTCCTCGGTTGTCGTTTATTATGTTGTTCTAGTTGATATGACAATACAATGGCACTTCACGACCGTAAAACAATTCGCTGAGCGAATTCTGGATGATATTGTCCATACCTTTCACGTTGATGCTATTGATGCAATGCCTTCCCTTCCCATACACCGAGGCGTTCGACACATTTCTTGCAGTACATCGGCATATGAGTGTTCCATATTGTCAGTTCTGTCACACAGCCTTACGTGTCAAGAGACAAAATATACAAATACTGAGCCGCTTAAACTGTTACCGTAATATATGTTCATTTTCATATAAACCTTTTGACTCTTTTTTAATAAGTAGAGGATTTTGGCCGATTTGAATACTTCCTTTGACCCACTTGTGAAAAACTCGGTGGCTTCCCACCGAGGACGCCGAGTTTTTCACGAGAGGGTCAAAGGAATATTTCCTAATATGTTAATCTATCTTCTGGTCACAGCTAATCAAGCCATTTTTCCTGACAATTTTGAATGATACTTTCAAAATAGAGCCTTGTCTTTTTTTTCTCTCTCTCTTTCTCTCTCTCTCTCGTATAGTTGTCAAACAATGTCCAAAATATTAGAGGAAGAAAGGAACTTCTGAGTAAAAAGCAATTGCTCTAACTTTGCTCCCCAACGATCCCTTTGAAGGGTTCGAAGGCTGGCTAGAAATTTTAAAAAATGTTTGTCGATAACAAAACATCAGAGGCTTTATCTAAAAAAACTCGCGTTTTGGAAAACTTGGGAGGGAGGGAGGAAGGGAAAAATCAAAATGTTGGTCTTCAGATACGACTAAATATTGTTTGGCTAATTCTTCTTTAGAAAATGTTTATACCCATGTTAAGTAGTCCTCGAATAATTAAAGCCCACATAGGTTTGGTATTTTTGCTCACTCCAGCTGTTTACGAGTAATCACCGGAGCCTGTCTAACAAAACTTTACTCATGGCTTGAGTTTAAAGCTAGTGGAAAGGATGGAGTGGGTGGGGTGAGGGGGTGGATGGTAACAGTAGAAAGTTGCTAGCAGCGAAGTCAGTGAAGCTGAAATGTGTGCCAAGGTAGGCTGGGTCTCTAGTTACGGAGAAACTTATAAGGGGTGAATACTAGACTGTTGGATTTTACTGTTAGAGGAGTGACGCACCCCTGTTAGAGAAGGAATGAAACCCGCGCAGGTGACAGTAAATAGAAGCCTGCGTGTTAGCACTCGCGTTCTCAAGCAATTTCTTTCTCCTCTACCGACGAATGCAACACAGCTTAATGTTATTTTTGCACAAGACAAATGAAGCTGTCCGGCTGTAGTTAAACCACAACGAGACTCTCAAGATCAACGTATTCCCGCTAGAATTCTAAACCGGAGGTGATGCCACAGCCCCTAAAAGGCAATCAGTCCAATATACTGGATATCGGAATCGCCCCAGAACAATTTGATTGGCGCCAGCAGTCGACCACCTACGAAGCTGTCAAACGACCACGCCAAATGTCATAAATTACGGGCTCAGATAGCAGCTGTCCTGGCTTATTTGCTGACCCCTTAAACAAAGGATGCATGGAGTCGAGTGTATCGGTCGGAGTCCATTCACAAGTGTTGGCCGACATTGAAAAAGCTCAAAGTAGTTGGTGTCCCAGTCTGCTCCCCATCTGCTAGTGAAAACCGATAAGCTTGTTGTCTGCAAGAAGAAGGCTGCGTGAAAAAAATGGCCAGAAGCCATCTCACCTCGGTATGTTTAGCGCAAAGACATTCAGATAGAGAGCACTTCGAGCTGGGGCCGAAAACTTTTGATAGAATATAAGCGATTAAACAGAAAACCAAAGCGACAAACGGAGCATACTTTTGAAAAGGCGAATCAGCTAAGATCTTTGACACTGCAATTACATGGAGGAGGGGAACCAAAAGGCTGACAGCGCTGATTATTGACACAACTGACTGATACTGTCGTCCTGACCAAACACCGGGCTCTTCTGGGCTATTATTAAAGCACCCACTATTGTTTGCCTACCTTCGGTAAACACCTCTTTTCAGGAACAGCAGTAACACTGCGTTCTTTTCTACCCCCTCCTTTTCTATCCATCTAAGTCCGTAGAAGTTCACTTCAAGGCTCCCTCACTGATTATAGGCATGGTGACTTCAAATGAGTAGCATTTGAATGCTGTCTCGATTTGGTCTGAAAGGCTATAACATATGGTTAAAAAGAGAAAAAACAATTAAGAACTGGGCTTTCTACAAAAGTTGAGTAAACAAACAGGCCAGTAATTAAATCAACCAGCAAAAGCGACCCTAGGAAGAGTAGCAGGATAATTATCTACTTAGTTGTGCAATAGTGGCAATTTTTGCTCCAAAGACAAAAAAATTTAGTCGTGAAGTGATTGGCTGACTAAGAACAGAAAGACTGGAATGGTAGCTGCTGTTTTTTGTGCTGCTATCAGCCAGCAATTAACTAATCCCAGAAATGAAGCTCTTCGACGCAAACCCAGTGCTCACATCCGTCTGCTGAGGATCAGTCAACTGTGATTGGGGTATTCACCGTATTAATGTGATGAGATCAGAGTGTACCGTTTACTTAAACTGTTCCCAAGACTAAAAGGGAGTTTATCCTATTGCTGCAATGGATTGCCTTTCAAAACCTCTCTACTGAGCAGAGGAGTAGAAAATCGAAATTCCACACAAAGAAAACTAAGCAGAGAGCTGTAGGGCCAAGATGGAGATTTGCAGCCTCAGCCACAAACAAGTTGCTAGCAAACCAAACGGAATTCTACGGTTCAAACAGGCAAGACAGACTACGACGAGACGTAACAACTTAATTTCAAAGATAAAACTGAAAGTTTGGCATTGAGTTCGCAATAGGTATAATGAAGATGGTTATTGACTGCGTAAGCTGAAGTAATTTTCAAAGGCAATTAAATCGTGATAAGCTCGAAGACGAATCAAATTTTCTGCGCCAGTAAACAGAGAACACTAGTAGATAGTGGATTACCAAACCATCGAGGAATCGGAACCTCATTTCTAAGTCTCCGTTAATCAGGATTATGTTAAAAGTTAATAGGCAGGTTTCTTTTAGAAAAACAGGAATTGTTTCTTCCTGCAACATTCCGATTAGAAAATCTGTGTAACTGTAGGTACCAAAAACCATAATAACGCCTACAGGCTATTTTTGTTTTAATCCACCCATACTTTCCAGGCATGCACGGGCATCCCCTAGGTAACCGCGAAAAACTCCACCATCAGGGCGTCATTTAACCTTCAATTTATGCTTTAACGTACCTTTTGTGAGACCCACTTTCTGCCGATAAGCAATTAAGGAATGGGCGGGGAACAGTGTTAGACGGTTGAGAATTTCCTTGGACTTTGCATGGTCATTATAAGGGTACAACCGGGGCTAAAAAAGCAAGTGCGAAAATGGTTCCAGTGAAAAGGAAAGAGAGGGCTTTTCAAATCTAATAGACAAATTACCAATACACGCTAGAATGATGCACTCGTGGGCAAAAGGTATTACTTCCCTCTTGCCTTTCCTTTGGAAAACTATGAAAGACATCGGCGTTTATCAATGAGGTTTTGTAGCAGGAAATGTTTTGAAATAAACAATATACCAGGAAAAGTTTTGATTGAATCAAATGCACATACGATAAAGGATGTCAACGCCCTTCAGTGATTAGATTGCACTTTGGAATGAGCCTTCACATATGGTCACAAGTGATATTAGCAAAAAAGCATTTTTAAAGAACTCAGTACCTGGATAATAGATTTAAAGAACTGCATATTTTAAGGTTTTCGATAAACAAGGTGTAGATATCAAGCTATTTTGGACAATCAATTGGGAACAACGTCATCCGCGTGGTATTAACGAACAGTTAAACAGCGCCTGGAAACTCAATCGAATCCAACGTTACCAGAACTTACTTGGATATTTTACAGAGCCAAAATTCTCCTGCTACACAAAACATTTAATACGTATGTGATTACATCTGATAACCATAATCGAACTTCTTATGCACTGACTGACCTCTCAAAATGAAACCCTAGGAAATCTTTTATCTGTGACGTAACGATCCGCGATAGCAAGCGAAGTCGTTTTCGCTGTGGTTAATAGCATTCCGACCAATGCAAACACGACACGGTAAACTGAATTCTCCTGAAACAATTTAAAAAGACAGTAAAACAGGAATCGGTTTATTATACGACATATTGCATACAGAACTAATTCGTGTAATACACAAACTAAAAGTTATCCACAAGTTATCTTGTATTTATTCTGCTGTTTTATAAAAGCAGCGATTCCGTGACAATGCATTGCGACCTTAAAATGAACAAATGTAGCAGAAAAATGTAGCAATATAAAACTAAAAGTGAGTTCTTTCATTTTCCTCAGAAAATGTATCACTTATTTCAGTGTTTTCAGTGATCGTTTGAAAACAGTGAAAAGCGTGAAATATTCTCCGGTATTTCAAGGACGGTCAGAAGCTAATTATAATCCATTAAAAGAAATACCTATAAGGTAATTTGACGAAAGAATTGTTCTCTTAATATCCACAAACTTGTTTGTTCACGCAGTTACATTTAAATTTGTTCGTCGCAGTTACACGGATATTTCACGTTTACAGAACTTGCAGTTTTTTTAATAATAGTTAGTATTTCTCAAAAACCGATAATAATTTTCACATTTCCTTTAAGTTTTGAATTCGCTTAAGTTGGTTTCTAATATTTTATAGGTTTGGTACATGCGTTGATGTCAGTTTGCGAGTGATTAGAAATCTTTCGTAACTTTCGGTGTTTTGCCTCTCGGGTAACAGATGGAGGTGCTACAGTAAAGTTTAGAGGACGAAGTGCAGCTCGGCGTCAGCGTGTAACTCGTTCAGGTTATTAAACAAAAAATGGTACGCTTTGACGTTCATTGACTTATTATGGGTTTTAGTCAATATATGAATAGTCCACAGCTAAATATCCAAGCCAAAACGGAAATGTCCCCATGTATTCCCCCTTCAGAAGTCCCTGTTGCAGCGAATTCAAAGAAAGTTACTTTATTTACTTGATCTAAGGACGTCGAACGTTTACGCTTCCTTTGTTCCTTTTTACACTATTCTTGCTTTCTTAGCAGTTAGAAAAAGTTATGAGAAATTATTCTCTTTTTTAATGCTTGTGGATTGGTCTATTCTCTTCAAAGCTTGTCAATGTCCAAAGTGTCCCAGGGAAAACTCGGTAATAACACAGTTTACTTTTTAGACATTTATGCTTTGCTGACTCGTATTTTTTACGATACTGATAGCCTTCATGGAAGTGGAAGAAGATTGTTAAACTTCTTTCCAAGATCAATTTAAATCATCTTGTTTCTCTTTCCCAACGTAAAGCATGCTACATAAAACTGGATGATTTTTACGCTAGACGTCTATATTTGGACGCGTGAACTCAACTACTCACACTTAAAAAGACGATGTGTTGCCTCCTCGACGTTCGTTATTAATACTGTTTAAAATTAAAGTAATTAAACATTTAGATGACAACTATAGTAACTGCGGTGAAAATGAAGGCTTTGCGCTAGTTTAATGGGGTAATAAAAAAGCAGTGAAGAAAAATATACCAACATTTCTTATATTGCTCTATTCATGATCAATTATTTCAAGTGATGCGTTCCTTAAAACCTAAAATTATTCGACCTGGCAATAAAGTTAAGGCATAAAGTATTAATGCACAAAAAGAATAAAAACAGTTTTCTGTTTCTTAACCAACTGATATGCGCGTGAAATAACCTCAAATTTCGAATGCTCTGAGTGATATCAGCTTTCTAATAAATCAGTTAAGACTTAGAAGGTATAGATTCGGAAGAAGAGGCGATCACTGGAACATGGTGTTTATTGTCCTGACATTTCGGATTCTCTCTCGAACCCATCATCAGAGAAACTTGCAGAAATCGGTATGGAATTACTTATTTTCGCATCCATGACGGAATCACAGTTCAGGGTTTAATGGTTGAAGGTTTAATTTAAGTACTGAAGGACGCAACATTAAAGCATGGGTCCTTCTGATCAGCGCGTTTGGACAGGCTGGTTAGTGAGGACAGGAAAATTATAAATGGTCGATGCAGTCTTCCTTCTCTTTAGCAAAGCAGCTAATAGGTAATTTTTTTATTCAGTTATAATGCAAATTATCAGCTGGCGATCAACTTGTGTAGACTTTTTAAAATTTTTAGAACTGACAGAAATGCCCCTGATTCGAACGATGATAAACATGCACTCGGATAAATAAAAAAAGTTTCAATTTAGCCCTGCAACATCGCAAGATAAAATAAGTTCCCCTGAGCTTAGCTTCTACTCAGCGTCTGATGACACTGCATCAATTAAGTCATGACTGGCGATACTGAAAGTCAGCCGATGAAAAAGTCATCTCCAACATTATTTAACTGTTTTAATCAACCAGCACACAGAGGATGCCCCCGATTGCAAACCTCCGACTTTCGTAGAGTTCCCGTTGATTACTTCGGCTGCAATGTTTTGACAGTACTCAAAGTCCTAATTGCTCAGTTGCAGTAAACAATTTTCTTTAACAGACAAGTGGCTTATGGAACTCGAATAGGCAAAAAAATGTTCCCAGGGAAAAATGGTGCTCTTTTGTACTCTCGCGAGTTGCCTATTTTTGCAATCCGCTTTTTGAATGTATTTTCAAAGAAATTGGAATACCCTTCACGATCTTGCTTTACGTATTATTTGGGGGTTGCTCAAAGCATGTTTCTGCAAGTCCTAACTTTAATAACCGAAGAAGTTGCAAACATTGCAAACTCACACTAGTCAAGATTTAAATAATGAATCATTGAAATATGTATATTTTAAACTGATTTCGCACAAGGAATGCGTTCGTGTTCGCTAATTCTGATCTCCAAAACAAAAAGCGGTGGGACTAAAACTGCCTTCTTTGCTGGGAGTGTTTCGTGTTGGCAGTGTGGGCACGTTGACAGGGCTTGGCCAGTGGTGGAGTTGATTCGGGGGCGCTTGTGATTTGTGAGCCGCTCTTTTGGCCTTGGCGGCGGCGATCCAGTTGGCCTCATAGATTGCCGAACCAGTCTTCACGGATCTTCTCCACGCCAGTCTATCCTGGTAGGGGTCCTCCCAGGTCGCCAGTTTGATTTGCAGTCGATGCAGTCTTCCTTCTCTTTAGCAAAGCAGCTAATAGGTATTTTTTTATTCAGTTATAATGCAAATTATCAGCTGGCGATCATTTTGTGTACTTTTTTAAATTTTGGAACTGACAGAAATTCCCCTGATTCGAACAATGATAAGCATGCACTAGGATAAATACAAATGTTTCAAGGTAGGCCTGCAACATCGCAAGAGAAAATAATTTCTCTCTGCGTCTAGATTCTGATCAGCGTCTGATGACACTGCATCAGTTAATTCATGACTGGCAGCCTGTCAGAGCGATACTGAAAGTCAGTCGATGAAAACGTCATGTCCGACATAATTTAATTGTTTTAATCAACCAGCACACAGAGGATGCCCTCGATTGCAAACCTTCGGCTTTCGTAGATTTCCCGTTGATCACTTTGACAATACTCAAAGTCCTAATTGTTCATTTGCAGTAAACGATTTTTCTTTAACTGACAAGTGGGGTGTAGGAGGTCCTAGTTAATGGTAGCATCACACAAGCAGTATTTGGTTGCTCCAGTTGTCGGGTACATGTGGTGAATGCTCCTGTCGTCGCCTGTAACTGGTACCCAACTCTCACCTCGGACTTCTCGAAGCTGGGTTCTTTTCAGTGGCCACACCCCGGGCAACCGCCACGACCGGCGGGCTAAACCAGGTGAGGGTCTCCAGTGTTTTGTGTCTCCACACCCGATACGTCTGCTCCCTTCCCTTACCCTCCCCTCCCCTCTACCACCTCCACCACTCTCCTCCCTGCTCGTCTCCCCCTCCCTTCCTCCATGCTCTTTCCCCTCTGTCCTCTTCCCAGCCCACTCCATTCCTCCCGCTCCCCTCTCCCCTCCTCCTTCTGCCCTCCTCTCTTTCCCCCCTCACCCTCCCCTCTTCCCATACGGTCGAAGAAGTCATACGGCGAGGGTGACAGCAATCACGTAGGCGGCCCAGGCCAATCGGCTGTTCTCTCACTAAACCAAATCGTAACCCATGGTGGAGTTCGGTAGCCGCCTGCGATGATCACCAGCCCTATTTAGGGACAGCACGGCTTAGCCCCTCGAGGGGGAGAGGGTTAGAAAAGGTACCCTAGACAAATGCTGGGTCTCTCGACAGCTGCAGCAGACCGTGTTTCGCAGACTGCAATTTCATGCGATCGAAAAACTTCAAACAATAGCAACAACAACTCCTCTCCTAATCCTCCCACCGTACCCTCCGGGGTACCCCCGATACAAGGTGAACATTGCTGCTCTCAGCGAGACCGATTCTCTGAACAGGATCAGCTGGAGGAGGTGGTCACCGGCTACAACGTCTACTGGGGCGGCCGCCCAAAGGCTGAGCGACGCGACGCTGTTGTCACCTTTGCCATCCGGAGAAACATCGTAGGATGTCGGCCCTTTTTCCTACAGGGCATCAAGGATCGCCTGATGCGTCTCCAACTGCCTATCCGGGGACACAAGTTCGCCAACATCATCAGCGTCTACGCCCCCCAAGTAATTTCTGGTAACGTTGGAGTCGATTGAGTTTCCAGATGGTGTTTAACCGTCCGTGAGTACCACGCGGAGGACGTTGTTCCCAATCGATTGTCCAACATGGCTTGTTCTCTACACTTTGTTTATCGAAAACCTTCAAATATGGCAGTTCTTTAAATCTATTATCCAGGTACTGAGTTCTTGGACGATGCTTTTTTGCTGATATAACTTGTGACCATATGTGTAGGCTCATTCCAAAGTGCAATCTAATAACTGAAGGGCGTTGACATCCTTTATCGTATGTGCATTTTATTCAATCAAAATTTTTCCTAGTATATTGTTTATTTCAAAACATTCCCTGCTACAAAACCTCGTTGATAAACGCCGATGTCCTTCATAGTTTTCCAAAGGAGGGAAGTAATACCTTTTGCCCACTTGTGCATCATTCTGGCGTGTATTGGTAATTTGTCTATTAGATTTGAAAAGCCCTCTCTTCCTTTTCACTGGAACCATTTTCGCACTTGCTTTTTTAGCCCCGGTTGTACCCTTATAATGACCATGCAAATTCCAAGGAAATTCTCAACCGTCTAACACTGTTCCCCGCCCATTCCTTAATTGCTTATCGGCCGAAAGTGGGTCTCACAAAAGGTACGTTAAAGCATAAATTGAAGGTTAAATGACGCCCTGATGGTGGATTTTTCGCGGTTACCTAGGGGATGCCCGTGCATGCCTGGAAAGTATGGGTGGGTTAAAACAAAAATAGCCTGTAGGCGTTATTATGGTCTTTGGTACCTACAGTTACACAGATTTTCTAATCGGAATGTTGCAGGAAGAAACAATTCCTGTTTTTCTAAAAGAAACATGCCTCAGGCAGGCAGAGCAATTTAATCTCTCTACATTTGTTCAATCATCGCATGGATCCACTGTGGCAGCGTTTCGGCTCAAGCCCTTTAGCATTCATCGGAAATGCTAGGGAGAGTGGAGGGTGCATGGTGGTCACACGACCCTGTATGGGCTCGAGGAGAACGAGACTCCCCGTTAAGGACGAGAAGGGAAGACGGAGGGTTTCTAAAGTCGAGGAAGTGCCCGAAGCCGTGACGCCAACTCTCAACCTTGGCTGATTTATCCGGGATAAGGCCGATATTCACACAGCGGAACGGGTTGTACAGTGCAGAGGGAATAATAAGTTATTAATTTTCGAAATTTGCCGACATGTGGCACCTGCAACTTTGAGGTTGTTACCTCAACCACTTATTTTCTGCTGTCATCTCTAGCAACTTCGTTATAGGTATCTATGCTCATTTGAAAGAGTCCTCCTTGTGTGATATAACTCGAACTGTTTGTGCAGATAACTATAAGTTTATCGATCTGATCCGATCCTTTTTGTGTGGTTGCGCACACCTTGACGGACAAAGGGTAATTTGCTACTGCCTTCTTTTTCGACGAAATTTGCGAAGAAGGATCGCATTCCAGTGCTCAGAGTTACGTTTGTTGAGGGAAAAAGCCATTTCGGTGCACCAAATTGCCCTGTGCAGAACCTTTTGGCGTGGATGAGAGCCGGACCTTCAGGCGTGTGCGGATGGAAGAGTGGTTAGACATCGTCATTGTAATGAAGCCAGTTACGAGACCTTACCTTTGTAAAGCTATAGTCATTTTGGCTAGCTCTGCGAACATCGTTTTAGTGCCCGGTAGGAAAACGTTTTCGGTGTTGTTAACAGCCAGCCGGTAAATTTCAGTAAAGATTAACGTCCATTCACCTGTATCTGTATCGAGAGCCAAGCCCTAATCGCGAACTAGAGTGATTGCTCCGGCAGTCGCCTGACCCAGCTCATCCTACTCAGGCCCCAGAACCAGGCAGCGGATTATGGCAAGAGAGCCTTTCAGTTAGTTCCTACGGCCTCCAATTGAAGGCTTCTTTATTTACCTGTAGGTATTCGGTTAAATGCGTAGACAGAAGCGGTAGAAACGTTTATAATATACTCTTTCGGTCATACTTAAACGTGTCGATTATTATGTGGGTACAACGCAAATCTTGCCTGCCAAAACTGAAGGATGAATACAATCTATTTATCAGAGGAATTACATGGACCGCTGTTCAGAAGGAGCAGTTACGATCCCTGGAACAATAGGTTTATTGATCATGCTAGAAGTTAAAAGTATGAACTAATTACAAGGATCTGGAGAGAGGTGCACTTTATTTTGAAAGTGTAGTTCCAAAATTTTCAGCAAAGACGTCCTCCATTCACCGTGAATGATATTGGACACATGAATCGCATAACACCAGAAAATCACAAACGAATGGCCTAAGACCTCATGAAGAATCGCTTTTGAATGACCCACAACACGTAGATCGAATGGGACTTCTTTCAAAACGGCGCCAGCGTCGTGTGCTGGTGACCTTACTGTTGTAGTTCGAATAAACCAAGAGGGTTACTAATCGGTATATAATGGAAATATATATATATATATATATATATATATATATATATATATAGTAATATAGAATAAAATCACCAATAAAGACAAGGGAGACTGGAATGACCATTTCTGGCTTATAAGCCATCATCAGCCAGCCATACACAACCCCAGGCGCTGCGGCGCCCGAGGCTCGAACTCGCAACCTTGATGGGCAGAAGTCCAACGCTCTACCCACTGCTCTACGAGCTCGTTGTCTTGCCGGTTTCGATCGGGAATATTAACAATGGTAGTTGGGCGCTCACCGATCGGTTACAGGACGCACTCATCCCGTTGTGCCTTGGGGCTAACTCTCAAGCCCCGCCAGCAGCCGTAAGGCAGCTAAGGATATAGGCAGAATAACATGACCAACAAAGACAAAGGAGACTGGAATGGCCACGCGAATGAAGAGCAGAAAAAAACGGCTGCTCAATTTCCGATTTCAGGAACCTGAGTCGAGAATCTGAACCTCTGACAGTCAGCAGACATTGAAATTTTAGTACTGAAGGCTGCTCATTGCCAGACGATCGGGTTGTTTTTTCGGGGAAGTCTCTTTTAGCGCCTCATCTCAAGAACCTAACTGTCAGGGATGCTGACAAGCAAACTTATTTAATGGTTGTTCATGTTCATCACACCAGAGCGCCGTCATCAGACTTTGCGGCGTTTTCTAAGCCAGCGTGTCAGACCTCAGCCTTTCTCACCAAGGCAGTACTTCCGTTACTGGTTCAAAACTGCTTATTCATCAGCCCATAAGGCCGAGTTATATTGCAGCCAGTCTTCCCTGACAGTCTTTTCACCACCCATCTCTCGTGCTTACGCTGTATAGTCAGTAGCTAGGCCAGCGTGTGAATCCTTCTTCTGCCCCACTTAATGCTCTTGGTAACCATGGCATCCCTGAGCATTGCATATGATGCAAAGATCTACTTAGTTAGGCTCCAGTGAGGATCAATTATGTGGTGCTCCGGTAGGACAAGGGAATTGGAACGCCCGACAATGCAAACAAGTTTGCGCTAGCTTCCAAGGAAATTAGAGTTAGGGTTAGGACCCAGAAATCAACACCCTTTCTGAAATTTGGCGCAAGGCCACCTACATTACGGCAGGGTGTCACCGTTTCTTGGCCGAGGGCATGTAAGAGCTCCTTGCTTACGCAATAATGAGGGGCCATGTAAGCAAAACTGGCTATCTATCACGAATGCAGGACAAAATAGAGGCAGGTAAATTGTACTTTGAAACGCACAACATAAGTCAGAAAATTAGTAAGAGATTAGGGTAAATTTGCATAATTCCTTTGACCCACTTGTGAAAACCTCGGCGCCCTCGGTGGGATTCGAACCCACGCCCCCCACTCTTGGCATTATGTCTAGATTATTGATCATACGTAGTCGTGATCGTCCACGTGGACTCTGGGCCGAAACTCCAAGGACCGACGGGAAATTCCATAGTACTGCAACTCTGCCTACGATTGGCGAGCGATCGACATCGGAATTCGTCGACAGCCAGCTCGGTGTTCTGGTATACGAGGGACGGATGAATTAGTCTGCGCAAACACTGCGTCTGATTACTGACCGATACGAATAGGCAAGTTCAGAGAACCAGTTCAGGAGGATAAGGTGCGATTGCTGGAACAAGAAATATATCGGTCTGACGTTTCGGATTCTCCCTCTAACCCATCATCAGAGACAATAGCAGATAGGAGTAATGGAGGCACATGGTGCGCAGTATTTATAGTACTTAGCGGCCACGTGATCATGTGCACACTAAAAGTAGCAGCTAAGACGATAGCTCTCAGGTCACAACTCACTCAACGGGACCCGGCCATATTTTAAAGTTTTATGAGGCCGAAATCCTCGCAAGAGGAGAAAACCGCATGAGCCGCGAGCTGCTTGAGTCATGGTTCTCAGGCCCGCAATCCATCGACAAGCACAATGACCTCCCGTTCCTATATTCTGTGCTGAGGCGTCGGCTGAGCAGGGGAATGAGTCACGTGGGGAGGACGCGGGCAAAATAAAACCTCCAATAGCAGTGAGCCAAATGGCCGATTGATGGTCATGCCAAAATCCAACATGGATGAAGAAAGCACGATCATTAACGACTCGGGCGCGGACGGCTAAGCTATCATCGCATCGATTACGACAACCCAGGGCTGATCGCGAGAGTTGCTAAATGTAGTACGCAAGTGACCGCGTGGCCACTACGTACCATAAATACTGCGCACATTGTACCTCTATCACCCTTACCTGTTACTGTCTCTGATGTTGAGTTCGAGTGAGACTCCGAAACGCCAGGCCAATAACCTTGTTGTTTCAGCGATCGCATCACCGCCTCCAGAACTGCCCTTGATCTCATTTCTCGGATAATTGGCTAATCTTCCTCACCTGCACATGACAAAAGAGGGAAGAGGGAAGTCTTTTCTCACTCACTTCGAGCAAAAATGTCGTTAGCTGGAGGGTTTGCCTCCTGGCAGAATAAATCAGTCTCTGGGATACGGCTAAGGTAGCCGTATGTGCCTCATATAGAATATTTTGCCGCTGTGAGTTTCTACTCCAGGAAAACTGATTAAGGTGTACTGGTGACCCAGTACCTAGTACGGTACGGGGATAGGAGTCGTTGGGCCAGCAAATGTAGTAATAAGGAAACAAAACGACAACAACAATAACAAAAGCCTTCTGTCCAGTGTTCGGCAACCATTGAGTGCACCAAAAGTCTGATCTGGTGGACCATACTGGCCCGCCCCATGAGCCCCATCAGTCAAACTGACGTAAAAAAACACGCCACATCACATACATTGTACAGATGAGCCGATCTAATCTACTGCGTCATTGTCTACTCGTGACGGCGTAAATGTCTTTCCAAAGGGCCTGCCAAACCCGCCCAACGCCCAAAGCTGCCGTTTGCCTAGGCCATGTAACCGTTCTTGCTCAAATAGATTCCAGCCGTTCCAGCAACTGACACAGTAGACCTATCACAGGGTACAACGATATTTTTTTCACCATGTCACTCCTCGGCGCACAGTGCCCCAGTCACATTCATCTCACTTGTTTTCGACTCCTCACACCCCGAAACCGGCCCGACAGCCTTAACTATTTGCTACCCTTCTGTCGCCTTGGCTTGCGAAAACATTGTGATGGTAAGTTCTGTCCAGAAATAAGAACTCTATGTAATCATAAGACATGATAAAAGTATAAAATATCGTTTATTACAAACCTTGCAAAGTCGAGAAAGAGTTTGGGTCATCTCCCAATTACCAGTAAGTTGAGGTCAAGAAACCCTTACCTTCCAATAAACGTGTGAACACTTTTATGGTTAGCAGTCCTTGATATTTTTAAGAACATACACGCAGTGGTTGCAAAAATCGACGCGCAGAAATTTGGAAGCCTGCACAGGGCTCTTCCAGATATATGGGCATATTGTATCCAATTGAATATCGAAACTGTCAAATGGTATAATCCGAAGTTTAACTTTCAAGGTTTGACCACTGGAAATACAGTCCATTTTCCTCCTCCTCCTCCCTCCTCCTCCTCCTCCTCCTCCCTCCTCCTCCTCCTCCTCCTCCTCCTCCTCCCTCCTCCCTCCTCCTCCTCCCTCCTCCTCCTCCTCCTCCTCCTCCTCCTCCTCCTCCTCCTCCTCCTCCTCCTCCTCCTCCCTCCTCCTCCTCCTCCTCCTCCTCCTCCTCCTCCTCCTCCTCCTCCTCCCTCCTCCTCCTCCTCCTCCTCCTCCTCCTCCTCCTCTTCCTCCTCCTCCTCCCTCCTCCTCCCTCCTCCTCCTCCTCCTCATCCTCCTCCTCCTCCTCCTCCTCCTCCTCCCTCCTCCTCCCTCATCCCTCATCCTCCTCCTCCCTCCCTCCTCTTCCTCCTCCTCATCCTCCCTCCTCCTCCTCCTCCTCCCTCCTCCTCCTCCTCCTCCCTCCTCCTCCCTCCTCCTTCTCCCTTCTCCTCCTCCTCCTCCTCCTCCTCGCCATCGTCTTTATATACCTACACACCCTCTTCCCTTTCTCCTACCCATCTACTCTCTGTACAGTGGGAACACGCAAAAGGCTCTCTAACTTGGGCGAAGTTTATCTGTCAACAACAATCGCTAGAAACGCTCATCGCTTCAAGCTATAGGATACAGTAAAACTGCTTACTAACTAAACTGTTTTACTGAGGGAGGTTATTTTTCTTTGCTCGGCTTTCTCAAAGTTGAAAGTTTTTGATACTATCCGTTTATTTACAATTTTAGAGATCTTATCCATGCTGCCCTGTGTAATGGCGTTAAACATATTCCGTAGAAAAATTAGTTTGGCAAATTACGTCCGATTTTACACCAGTAATTAACAGCCAGGTGATGCTGGAATGGGTTCATTGGTGTACAAAAGTGGTGTACAAAGTCATTTTTCACTTCCAAAGCCTGAGGTATAAATTCCTGCGCCGATAAACCTTGAAATGTGGAATTGAGTATTTATGCTTCCATTTAACGTGTTTACAGGCCTGTATCTGCAGAGCACGTCTTTCATGGGCCTGTTTTATTAAGACCAAATTACACAGAACCTGATCTATAACCAACATCAGTACAAAGACTTGATGATTACTATCGCTAGCTTAAAAATGGCAATTATTGTTGCATTTGGGTTTTTCGTCGGATAAGTTACACTGAAACATTCACGTTCATTCTCCTAAATGGAACTCGTTCCAGAGGAATTGCAGTACGAGAATCTCTCATTGAAATTATTAACTAAACCGTTGATGTCCTTCGTTGTTTCTGAATCTTCCATCGCACCTGCCACCCGCACGAGCTGCACTTATATACTGTACTGCAGCATTTAGTACCTGCTAGTGTAGACGCTTGATGAGAAATGACTGATACATATTTTACGGGCCTTATTTTTTAAATGAAGCTACTGAAAAATAAAAGTAAACGTTTCTAATAAGTCAATATTAAAAGATGAATAGTTATGTCTTCTAAGCAATGGGCGGTCTGGCATTGTTTGAAGCGCTTAAACTCTCCGTCCCGATGGAATGACCGCTTCACTATGGTCATCACAAGGGGAACATAGAAGGCAGGCAGGATTCGTTTATATCTCTTCTGTTGTACGTTCCAGCCAGGTAACTAAGGGTGCGTTTGAGTTAAGTATACGAATGTCCCCAGTCGACAAGTTCTTCTCGAAGAATGTGCTTTTCCTCGCTTCTTGCTTCTATTTTATACTCGTTCTCTAAGATCTGCTTGAAGTGAGGCGGCTCGTTCAGTGATCGCATTTGATGCCTAATCGGACAGAAATTGCCTGTGGGGATCGAATCACTGGATGAGGACCGAAGCTGACCAATTAGCTCGCTTTTAACTTGCCAGCTGAAGTGTTTCGAAGCGGAGCTTTGACGACTTCGGTGAGTATGGCACCATAAAGTCACAAATAAGAGCCAGCTGGCAGGTAAGGTCAGGTTATAATGACCGTTTTCAAGTTGAAGGCACTTAAAGTGCTCGCAAATATAGCACGCTCCTCGCAATGTCAACGCTGGTATTTATTATGTGTAAATGATATTTTTCCAACAAACATTCATAAAAGAAGGGATGGCACTATTTTCTCTGACCCAGCCGTAGGTAACTCAGAAGTGACCCTACGGAGAGGTTAAATAGGAAAGGAGGCCGCAATCACTGATACAAAGTTTACATAAAACTAGAATCTACATCACGCAAAAGTGTTCACTGCTTCCACCAGCAATGCCTGCTTTCCTCCAGTGTAACAATGAACTGTCGTTTCTAACACAACTCCAAGGATTTCAAGCTGGCTGTACCGTCAAGGACTTGGCACGAAATCTATGTAGGATATTATTCTTCCATAAAAAGCAAAAAGGGCCTTTAGTCAGCGAATTGGACACTAGTAAACAAAGCCACACAGAAATTAATTTTGACCAGGACAAGAAAAGAGAAGCTGGCGTAAACTTTCTTTCCCATAAATGAGATTTGTCTTCAAGAGGAAGTTATGACCGAACTTATCTTGGTTAAGACCGTCATTAACGTTAATGAAGTCCATTTCAACAGTGTACTTATCAAGCTGAGTAACTTACAATGAAGTAATTTATCGAAAAACTGCTGTCATGCCAATTTTTGTTTGAAAATTAACCCAGCTTCCTGTAACTCTGGATATCCCCTTTCCACGTATAAAAAAATTGATTAAGTAACTCGGTGGACATCAAAGGTTTAGGTTTTCATTACCTGATTGTTTAATACTGAAAACACAGTATGATGCCCATCAGTTTAGAATGAAGGTGTACACTGGTTCTGCTGAACGAAAAGCAGAATCGAACGAAAACTTTCTTCTTAAATTCCAGGAAAACAAGTTCATTTTAGGTTAGATTAAGAGTTAACTTTTAGTTTGAAAAACCTACCCAAAACACTGCTCTGAACAAAACAGAATCCAAGGGAGTACGAGAAAATTATCTTCTGAGCATAAAATCAGGCCAAAATTACTGAGGTCCAACGCAGTTTTAGTAGTTGCGTGGGAAATCTAGTCGCAAGTGAATAACTGTCGTTCCTTCTCCCTAATCGATTTTCTAGCATTTATTAAGATTGGATTTTAAAGAGGACTGAGTGCAAATGTTGATCGCAACCGAAATGCAGGTCATCTAACGCCCTCGCATCTTTGAAGACCTCATAACAAGGTTTATTTTGCTTTCGCTTCTAGCTGTGTTCTTCGGTAAAGGAAAGCGTGCAGACAGCAATTTGCGTATCGTATATTCCTAACTAAGTCGCCACCAAAAAATGGAAAGTGTGATTCGCCAGTGCGGCATATATGAGTTAATTTCTCAATTTTCTGTGGAAAATAATATAGAAAGAGCGTAATGTGCATACGTGCTTAAGTTATGAACTATCTTCTTTCTGCATATAATTTTTAGTCAAAAATCAGCACAATATATATTGGCCAACCATAAAACCACGGGGAACTCTGCCGGTAGTCTAAAGAGACTCACATTCTTGTTTGCTGAGGAGCCCGTGTTCTTTCATTTTCCGAAGTCACGCCATGAGTTTGGCTGATATGCTGCCATTTTGATTCTTATTTTGCGCACCGTAATACCGTTGACCGTGCTTTAAATTCCAGGTAGATTAAGGTTAAGGTTGGAGTAACGGTTGAGACACAGCAATAGGTACTCTCCCTTGAATTTATTGCAAATCTACCTGTATTCCTGGAGGTTCCTTTTCCCGAGTCTTCACCTTTGCGTTTCGCTAATGAATTGCCTCATCAGTTAGAAAGAGCTCTATTGTTTAAAAATTTTCGCTTTTTAATCTGTCTACGGAAGGCTTTTTCCTAGCTTTGTGCTGACGACAATCCAGAAATCCTTACGTATCCTTCTCTAATGCCGTTACCCGCCGCAATAACACATGTTTCTAGATATAAGCTGATGTGGACTCTTCAAAAAATCACTGAATGCTTGCCTTTTTTGTTTAAAATGCTTGCCTGGTACGTAGTATCTGTGATGAACGCAGCTACGACTGACAACAAGATGGCAACAAAAAGATTGCTGTCGTTCCGATTTCCCCTGAAAGTGATGTTCAACATAAATCATGGCTTAATGATGTTGACGATAACCTATGGATCACACCTGAGTTTCAGTCTCCAGTTTTGAGGTCCAGGTTTTCCCGCTGAAAGGAAGTCCACAGATTCCCCTGAGGCAGTTTGTGGCGCCGAAGCCCAGCAGTTGCGAAAGAATTTTTTAATTCTCAAATGCCAGGAGACCGGGTTTTCATGTCAGTAGGTATTCGATGCAACATTGAATACGGCAACCCGTCAAATTTGGGTCACAGGCTTGATGCACGAGGGTCTCGTTATGACGAGGACGCTAGTGCCTCACACCTGACTCTCGTGTTGCTCAAAGACCAATGAGCACGTGGACTTACACGTGAGTAGTAAGTTCATAAACCTTCAACAAAGGAAAGCGTAATACGCTAGACTGGAGATAGAGAAATAAGTTCAAAAAACGTAAGAAACTTTTCAATCCCAAGAGGAAGCGCGAGGCGGTGATTATCGTGAATGACTCACAAAACCTAATAAATGGTTAATCAAACCAAAGCCATAAACGTAAATCCCAAATTGATGAGGGTAGTTAAGCCAAGAAAAAGCAGAGTAAGTACTGGGTAGTAAAAGATACTACTCATTCAAAGCTAATGCATTGGGAAAACTTGAAAAATTGCCAATGCTAATTAATCAGTCTGATAAATGGCGAAAGGGGATATTGCTGTCGTTGTGATGGAGCCAATGAATGGTCTGGTGGATTATTCCAATATTAATTGATTTTCCAAATTACTTTTTCAGTTTTTTTAAAAAAAGGAATGGTCCCCTAAACTTGGCTTGTTATACCAATTTTAACATGTTATTTAAAAGTCTTTCCTTTTTTCTACATGGTAACCGTAACTGTTTTCCTGCAGTTCTTGATATTTTATTTTTGACTTATATAATATGCATAGTTGAGAATAAACGGGTATTTTCACTCCTGCTACTTTTTGCCTTTGGTTAAGTTTTCAAAGCTACGAATGCTGGTAGCGGCACTTATATTGTGCACGGCATGGGCGTTATTTCTGAAAAAATCCGTCAAATTGAGAAACGGTAAGTCCCAAATCAAAGATGGCTCCGCTCCGAATGACCGACTGCTCTCAATGAGGACCGTCTGAATGCCAGTTTGAACGAATATACATGGCTAACCAGCAAAACACTGGCGACCCATTGCATTAGCACTATCAGGCCATCTTCAACCACTCTGAGCCCATGGGAAAAAAGCTTCCCACGTGTTTTCTTTAAAGACAGCCAACATCAGCGTTTCACGATTGCTGTCGAGTTGCTTTCATGGTGCAAAGGTCTCCTGGACACGATGTTTTCTCTATTGCATTGTCACTACAGATGAGAACGTGTGTCTTCATGTCAAAATGAAACAAAAAAGAATTGCAAGCAGAACCTCAATCAAAGCAGGATTTTCAACCTCGAAAAACCCTGGTTTGCCTGCGATGGGATTGGAAGAGACCAGAGAGTGAACGGAAACCCCTTCGCAGGCCACTTACCTCGTCTATTTGCCGATGCAAGCGAAAATACGAGTCCCAGGAAGTAATTGAGAAGCAGATGCGATTGTTGGGACAAGGACTTTATTTACCTGACGTTTCGGATTCGAGCTCGAACTCATATTCAGAGACAACATCAAATAGGGTCAATAAAATCATCCTGATCGTCTAGGCTAACTAATTTTACAAATGACAATGCTCGACTTCACACGGGTCATCTAGTCGAAAAGACCGACCATGAGTTCAAGTGGTACGTTCTACTGCATCCACCTTAGAGTATTGACCTCGCTGAGCCAGACTATCGAATTTTCCATCCCCTTTACAACCAAAGTGGTTACTTAAAAAAGTGATAACAGCGAAGACCTCAAAACTGGCTCAGAAAATATTTAAACCTCATGATTTTTATGGAAATGATATTATAAAATTGGTGGAGACTGAGAAAATGATAAGCATTAATAAAGAAGATATCAGCAATTGATCTATAGTTATTTTTGGTTGAAACTGCTCTATAAACTTTTAAAGAAATCATTAAGAAGCTTTACAGACACCCAAAAAATCGCATTATTTTGAAAATGCCTAAAAAGTTATTTATTGTCTTTTAAATGAAGTCGTCCTCTCGAGACTTGTATCTAAACGAAGAGAGTATTTTACATTTTTTCAAGTTTTAAAATGTCCAAATACTTTCAAAAGCCTACGGTTTTTTAAATTTTTATTACAGTTTCCACACTATGGATATGTTACTTTAGCGGAAACAATACCACTACTTTTTACATTTCTTTGAAGAAGTCTTTTTGTACATATAGACTCTTCCAATACATAGGAGTTCTGTCACAACCTTTGCAAAGGAGCTTAATGTATCAAGAATGGGTGCACATGAATTTATCGGCATTTTGAGGTAAACAAACTCCGCATGAGTGCAAAGGTCAAGAACAGGTCAACAAGAACCGGCGGAAGTCTGCCAAGTTAAAATTGCAGTGAGTAGGGATGACAGAAAATGCGGATATTTTGAGACAGTCAGTTTTGGGCTTATTTTGCCTTCATTCAACCAATCCTTACCACGACTACCAGTTGGGTCTGAAAACATAAAAATACCTGTTTTTCAGTAAACCAACCCATTCCTGATTGAGTAAATACCCGATCTGCAGCAACAGAGACCGACAGCTGGCAATGTACAGATGGAATTCCGTACGATGAGTTGCTTGTGACCCATCTCCTTGATCTTGTCTGTGGACCATACGCACCGCGTACGTGCGCATGTTTTTTTGCTGTTACAGGCTGGTAGTCAGGATTACGATTGATTGAACGAAGGCCGAAAGAAGCTGTATCAATATACCCGCTTTTTGTCGTCCCTCCTCTCAGCAACCGTACCGTATTCAGGGATAAGAAGCCAAGTCTTTCTTAAAATAGGGTGGTCGGCCCACGCCAAATTCTGGATCTTTTGGGGATGCTACGTACAATGGATAGGAGGCAGTTGTGGGCAAAACAATTATTTCGGCGAAAATTGAAGCCTAATGAGGACGCGTATGATTGAATTCGTTTCAGCAGTGAGGGGTAATGAAGTCAGCTCCCAAGTCACAGCAGATTCGAGGGGACCCGGTCACATCTTCAAAGTTCGACGAGCTAACATTTTCGGGAGAGATGAGAAGTGTGTGAGCCGCAATCTGCCTGAGATTTGGTTCTCTGACCCGTAGTCTCTTGAAAAACAAAATGTTTGATTCGCGCCTATTCGGTGCTGAGACTGTTTTGGCCCAGAAATTGAACTCGCCGGAAGGGCGTGGGTGAACATTGCTTCCAGTGCCAGTACCAGCAAGCCAAATTACCGAGTATCGTGCACGTAACCAGCACGGATGAGGAAATTTTGACAATAAACGACTCGAAAACCTCCCTCACCCTTTACTTTACTGACATAACTTAGACTCCATTAACTTTGTCTTGGATCGTCGAATGTAAGGCGATAAAGACTATTCGCCCAGCCACAGAACTCATGCGTCAGGGACGAGGATGCAAATCGAACTTTGAAGGCTTGCAGCACGACGGCAACAGAAAAACCACGGTCGCAGGCTACTTCCGTTCCCTCTAGTCTGCAATTACATGGATTCAATGAGTAGGTTTACAATTTTTCTTACTCGATCTATCGTTCTAGTGTTAATAATAGGGCCTTCGTTCGCTGACTCTGACTCTAACTCTTCGGTCAATCTTTCTATCTTTCAAACAGCGTAACTGAATTGCCTATTTGGCCTTCAAATGAACAAAACAAATAAATATATAAGTTTACTTGCTTACATTTGCTTTCAGAACCCACAAGCATGCCTCCCAAACAGATAAAAGTAGTCAGTGAGTCTCTGATGACTGAATAACGGAGCCCACATAAATTAACAAAACAATTTTTTAAAATTATTTAAATAAAATAACTCAGGACTGCTCAACAGAGACAAGTGGCAAAATTTACATGCAAACTATGGGAAAAGGTATCTCCGTAAATTTAAAGAAAGGCTAGGTTAAGATTAGAATGAAATTTATGGGGCTGGAGTTATCGTCAACTTTTTGGGTAGGGCTAGCATTCTCGTCAAGATTAATATACGAGTAACATTCCAGGGCGTTACAATGAGGCCATCTGTATTACGGTATGGAGTACCAATTCTCAGGTCTTATCCACAATTCCATTGGTTTTAACGTACGTCTAAAGCTTCAGATGCCTTTCACGAATGATTTAAAATTGTCCAAATGTTACGATTTTGGTTCAATCTCATGTTTAATCCGTTTTATTTACTAAATAATGTCAGTAAAATATGTCTGAAATAACCTCACTAGTGAAAATTTTCCCACTTACTTATTAACCAGCATATAGGTGAATGACATTTGTCTGTGTATTTTAATACTCCTTAAGCCTCCAGGTTACTATTTTCCGAGGTCTTCATTGGAGCATAAAGCGGATAAACTATTACATCCATGCGAAGATTGTTCGAAGTCTGTTTTTGTCCCAATTTTAGTTGAAACTATTTTACTTGCCACAATGATTGAAAGATCTTGGTATGGTTTTCAGCTCATATCCTATTTTAAAAATTTTCAGTTCATGGTTTTCGGCAGAAACTACATTGTTTAATGGAAAATACATTCAGTGACGTCAGTATGGCGTTCAACACAGTTGACAGCAATAGTGTTACTGTGTAATGAACCGCAATTTGGTGTTTAACCCGTACGTAGACTCTCCGTGTGTGTGCGTTGGGAGCACTTCTTTCTCTAATGAGGCTATGATGCCCTTGACACAAAATTATTTAAAATTGTCTTTCAAACTTCTGATGCTTTCGAAATAACATTTTCGATCTTACCAAAAACCTTCAACACATGATTTTACATTATCATGTTTCATTTATAAATAACCTAGAGTAAATTTGCTGTCTGGTGCAATGTACACCAAAATGTTTAATGATTTCGGTTTCAAAAAGCACTGAAATATGATTGTAATATTAATTGTCGTGCAACATAATCCCGAGGTATTTCAGTCACGTCTGGATGCTGGCTTTCAAACAAACGTTTTTTGGTCACCGGCCAAAACTACACTGTAAAATGGCTACTAATGTTTTGTTAATTTTTCTCATTGATTATTGATGTACTTATAAATCACAAATATTATTTATCAAAGATATGCACGAAACGATTCATTCGCGTAACTTCGTAATAGCAGATTATGTCTTCTTTGAAATGCATACTTGAGTCAAGGGTGCCTTCCGGTTTGAAAATCCTTTTTGATTTCTGAATAAGTTTTGAACCCGAACTGCCGCTACAAACTGCATTCAGGATTTTCGAACCAGCAGCTGCATATTTTCTTACCCGATACAGGGCCAGCAAGATAGCAGAACGTGGTTGTTAACGAGAGTAAACAAGCTTGCTTGTTCAAAAATCACAGGCCGCAGTAGGCAACACCTGTATCCCTCAGTACATGCGCGCAGCCTCTAAAAAGCCTTAAAATCGTTTATGTCCTGAGAATCAGACTAAGGTTACTTAACTGCCTACATATTATTTCCCAAGTTTTTGTCAGTCGCCTACGACACTTGGAATGCTTATAACTATAGCATCCAAAACTCTTACACAGATCTCTAAAAATATAGATCATTATCATGGGTTCTGTTGAGTACATCCATTACTGGGGCATTCTCTTATGTTTTTTCAACTACCAAATTAGTTTGGCCCTTAAACGCAGTATATACTAGCATGAATAATCCACTGTTTTTCCTAAAATAGTATTTTAGCAAGGTTCCATCCCTACTTTCAAAACTATTGGGCTTTCAATACCTTGGGCTGCCTTGTGGGGCGATTCACGATGCGACAGAGCCTCTCGTTCAAAAAGATACCTTTTCTGTACCTATTTCACATCGTTTATATTACTAGATTAACAATTATCCGCAATTCTAAGTAAAAACGTACTTGAACGATTTCATAAAGAACTGTATATCTTACCCATAATCGATGCAATTTTTAGTGCAGAGGTCGTAGCTAAAGTCCCGGGTTAGTTGGTGTGAATGAACAGAGACAAACGTATGAAAACCGCACAGCAGTTGTGCGGCCACGCTCAGCTCTAAAATCAGCGTCTAAGAACCTGCCTAAAGAAGACACGTTGAAGTCATTTTCACCATGATTTTCAGCTTTGCGGCAAGAATTGCCTGCGTAGGGGCGAATAGGCTAACTTGCACCGGTTAAGAAGTCTTGCTTGCATCTACTGCACCTCTTAATAGGCTTCGAGGGCGGTAGCAGTCAGACCGAATGAGGCGTAGGTTGTGAATAAAAAATTATACAGTGGAACCATGAGGGGACACGTGAATCATATTGGATTCTGCAATGCACACAGGAAATTTACGACGGCTTAGTAACTGCAACCCGTCTTTGCATGGCATAGATAAACGAATAAAAGCAGACAGCAATTTGAATTTGCCCCGAATTTTCCTTCCAAACAGCAAGGGCCAGGGTTCACGCTAAATGATCAGATGAAAGACATTAACTTAAAACGTCACATAGGAAGGCTAGAGTGGGGTGGTGTTAAAACAAATCGCAGTCTTTGAGTACATGTAAGCATGAAGCTTACTGGGACCTAAAGTGACGGAGTGTTCAGTTTCAAAAAAGCCCGTTATGATATTCTTACCCTTCAAGGGTGACCACATTTCAAACGCAATCAAGCGATGGTTGTGCTGCACCGAAGAAAAGACGAACAATGCAGCTAAAATCGTCTTTATCAGTCTTACTGGAAGCCTTCCAATGAACCAGACATTGGATACCTTGCACGTCATGCAGCTCGTGTGTATGAATTCACTGCACTTGCGGATGCAAGTACATCGGGCGAACGCAAAGGCAATTGGCAACCAGGGCCGTTGAGCATTTGCCCAAATGAATTTTAAAACAAGAAAATAAAGTACCACGGTCTTCGATTACGAAACATCTGCTGTACAGTGGTTACTCTATTGACCTCAAAACAGCTTTTGGGTTTGCATCAAAAGGAGGAAAAAAATACAAGCACAATGACGAATACGATAAAAAGATACAAACAGATACATGTTTGGTTACTTTTCGTTGGGCATTCCAAAGAGTAATGAGTCTGTCAAACGTGGAGACGCTGACATCACTCACGACGGTTTGATCTACAAAATTAACATAATATGAAGCCTTCATAGTATTTAACGGATCATGCCTGTCTTGTGCCAGTCTTTTCTGATACCTACAAATAATTTCAATGGGAGCTGGTTCAAACCTGTTGAAATGAATAAGAATGGTTTGGAGTTGGCAAGCGAAGAGGCTCCATCGCTGATCACCAGCCTCGGTTCTCTTTGATATGTATGATCTCGTGAGGAACTCTTCCCATATTTACCATGTGGGTCCCTTCGGAGGTTAATCTAAAAATAAGACCGAATCGCAGAACGAAGGTTTGTGATCAAGGCATGCCTTAGCAAATATAAATCGACTTACTACCAGTCTCCTGCCTAAAATGGCACTTGTGTGACCTTTTTTAGAGGGAGATCAAACGCCTTAGTTTTTCCTAGTCATTTGCATAAAGAAAACTGACAAGATATTTATTTGACTGGTTTTAGCGGACACGTACTGGTAGCCTTCTACTTTTCAACGAATAAAATTGTGCTATGGCTTCATTGTGGATTTTTTTTCGACGTATGCCCATATTATTACTGATCCTTTACATTCAAGTCTTTTAATAATATATATAATATAATGCATATAAAAATATATATGATACACATAGATAATAGATTACATACAGAACATAATAATATTTCCAAACGATTAAGACAGCAGTTCTTTAAGCATTAATTCATATGCCTGTTCAGATTCTAGAGCAGAAGACAATGCCTTTGAAATCTATATTATACGCCTCGATAGAGAAAAGTGGCAATATGTAGTGGGTTTTTGCTACTTGTATTGACTTATGTCTGCGGTAAAATCAGTCAACATTGTTACCGGATCTGGTAATATAAAATTTACCTACCTTGCAAAATTCAGATTTTTTTGGCGATAAATCTGCAACTTGTTTTTCGAAAAAAATGCGTTTCTATACCTTACTTCAATCGATTTTCTTGAAAAAAGCCGATTTCGCAGTTTCCGAAGGCACTTGGCGACAACTTTTCGCCTTTATATTAGTGTCCCATCAAGGTAAAACGGGTGTAAATATGCGCCTGGGATCTGTGACACTCAGCAGCATCGTACATTACCTGTGTACATAGAGGCATCGAACATATTAATCTTTCTCAAGCAAATATATTTGAAGCAAATATTTCGTCCGAAAAAGATCTTTTAAACCTTAAATGCCTCTAATAAGCAAAAAGAAAAACAATCCATTTACGTCCTTCTATAACTCCGGATTCCATTTGCGATATTTTGTAAGGCGTGTCACCAGCGAGTATATTGTCTATAGGCCAAAATCAGAACGCGCCTAATATTCTCATGAATACTTCTAAAATTGCTATTTAAACTTCATTTCATTAAATCCATTGTACGTGCCTTGGCAATATCCACATTTAAGAGCTAATTGGTAAGCATCCACAGCTTCGACTCCGGAGGTCAGTGAACTTGTATTGGCTCCCACTGTGTTCTGTTTGGAAAATGACTCCGAACGCCTTATGCAGACCTTTAGATTAACGAACTGTGCATAATGATCCTCGTTCTCCAAACCATGGTGACAATATACGTTGACTATTATTTGTGAGCTTACCTCGCTATCCATGCACAGTCAATATTAGTGTTGCTGCCCCTACATCCTTCGAACAAGGCACCCTCTGAAAGGTATCGACTTGGTCCCCAAAATCCACCAATCATATAGATCTTGCCTTGGTTTGCACTAAGGAGGGCAGTAAGCACACCTCAATCGTCATTCGTGCGCGCCATGAATCGTAAAAAGTAACCATTCCATGTCTGAAAATATTCTCATTCCCACTTCCCAATGAGCGGCGACCGTAGTTCCTATCCCATTGTCCTTGTGCAGTATACCTCCCTAATGGATATACACATAGTTTTTTTACAGTCCCCTCAATCCTCTTTCACGACTGCATGAATTCCAGTTCAGTTTGCATTTGAACACTTTTAAATTCGACGATGTGAGCGATTTTAGGAACCTTATGCTTATTTAGTAAGTGTTTTCAAAGCATACAAGTTTTTTTCGGCTGAGGGGAGGGCAACACCGATTTCAAAAATCATTTAACTTTATTCATGGCTGCATAATTGATTTGTCATTCAGTTTGCCAACACGCCCTATCCTCAAACTTCGCTAGGCATTTTTTCTGCTGGATAAAGAGCTCTATTGGAAATGTTCCTACTTCTTGTTTCCCTTAAACCTTTAAAACATTTGCAGAAACAGTGAATTTCCGGAAGCTTTTCTATGTGCATCAGTTCAAATTTTGGCAATTGAGCTGTCAGTGTAGAGCGATGTAGAAAATTAAATAGTTGCTCGATTTCAATGCATTTAGCCGATCTCTAGTCGGCGTGCTCTGCGCAGCAAAGTTAAATTTTCAAAAGAAAAAGGGCGTTACCCGGGGGAGGTTTATTTGCAGTCTAAAGGTTCGAGTAGCGATTTTGGTTATTCATCTTCAGAAACTGGGGAGTCCTGTGCACAGCCCTCGTCATATGACGTCTTTTGATTAATGCGTGTGCTGCCAATATGACTTTTTTGACATGCTATTGGGAATTGAATTTGCACTCTCACTTATGTGACTTACAGGCGCGAAGCTCTCAACCGGCTCGTCGTTGCGAGAAAGCATTCATTTGACGAGCCTCGAACTATATGTAGCTCCATTACCCCCCAATGTGTCCACACAGAACTCGCAAAGCAAATGATGTTCCAAAAAATTCGGCAACTGACAAGGGTGATAACGAAATTTTGCCACCTCCGGTTATAGAAATGCACAAAAAGTGTGCAAGAGAGTTGTCCACCATTGTGTGTGAGGTAACTGCTACCATACTAGAACATAACTCGGTATCCTCGGGATGAAAAACGTTTGCTAACCGGGACGAAGAACTATCAGTAAAATCGTGAAGGAGGCATGATCGCTAGAACAAAAAGTTTCATTGCCTGTGGCTTCGGATTCTCCCTCAAACCCAAGTGAGGCTACAAAATGTTACGACACTAAAGCTCTTGTTCCATTAATCGTGTCTCCATCTTCGCGACCACCACCTAGAACTCGCCCCTTTCATTCTATTATAGGTAACATGTAGAGCACCGCAGACCACGCAAGTTACAGCAGCTAATCTGTCGTTAGTGTATGTTTTCTCTCATAGGAAACTTTTGTCGTGGCTCAAACGAAATTCCTACCACGTGGATATGATTTTAACACCGGCGACGCTGGTGCAGTCATTTTCAGTTTTCTCTTTCAATCGACGTTATTGCAAACCGATCTCACTGAGGAGTCAAAAGAACCCCGAAAGCAGCCTACCTCGATGCTCATGTGCTAATGACGTTAATAAAAGGTGCTTAAAGGAGTAAAACGCTGAAGTTGAGATAGGTATTATACCTGCTGACAAGGGCCGTCTAACTGATACCCTCGAAAAGGCGGACGACTGAAATTAAGATGTGATACTCCTAAATGGGCAAGAGTCCTACAAAATCAGTGATGCCGACTGACACTTTTCTTGCGCCCAGCGCACGTGGGGCACATGTACCTACAAATCTGGTGGGTTCTTCAGTGACATCCCGTGGTTGCAACTATTTGCGCAATGCAATTGCTTGAATTATGTGATGGCTTATCGCGACTCCCATTCAATTATAACTTCAGATTCTGTTGCTCGTGCCCTACTGGAAGACTGTATCTCGTATTCTGGTGTGCTTTCTGCTGTTACCACCAAATGAGGCTAGAAATCTGCACAGTGTAATAATAATGCTGGCATCCTCGGATGTTCTCACATACGCATGCCAGACTCCCAAACCGCGTCCAACGGTCTACTTGAGTATTTTCACTGTCTACTCAAAGCTTCGCTCAGGGCCTATTGCAAGTCTACTCATTGGAGCAAGCAACTGTTCTTGGACTGCTCGGTATACGCACCAAGATCAAACCCGACTTGGAGTGCTTCAGTTCCGAACTTGTTCACGGCAGATATTTTCAGGTCAGTGCTCCTGATTAGATCCAAAGATTTTGCCAAGCAGGGGCTAAGCGCTGAGCCATATATTTACACGCTCCAGCAAGTAAAGAATCCATTGACCCTAACTCGGTTACGTGTTCGTTTGTATTTGCTCGCACAGGTAGTATGCGTAGGCCAATATAACGCCCTACGACGGACCATTTAGAGTGCTATCGCGCATGCGAAAGCATTTCAAAATCACTCTTGGTGATCGCATGGAAGGTGTTTCAAGAATTCGCCCTTTCTCCTTTGGCTAGCCTATGTCACCCGTGGAACTAAATCGTTTAGGTCAAACGATAGACCGGTGCACATCCTTCAGGTTCACTTGTCTCGGGGCTCATAGATGGGGCGCTTCAGCAAAACCCAAAATTCTTTTTTGTAGGAGTACAATTCCAAAGTTTGGGAATGTTACCTTGGCCACATCTTCGTCAAGATTGGATATTATAAAGAACAAATGAAGTTGGCTGTCCCCGATGAAAGATAAAGTTGAAGATAGACTCCCGTCTTTGGCTATTCTCGCCCACTGCAAACCGATTGGCTAGCTGACAAGGACGGTTTACAAAAACCCGACGAGCACGCCGTAACTGCTAGATAACTACAGCAATTACCGAGACAATACAAACGAACCTGTGTAAGCACATTTTACCAACGAACGGGAATTCATTGCAGCACGCCATTTACCAAATGTGACTAGATGGAGCTCCTTTGAGTTATCCACAAGCATTCGCTGAGAGGAGTCGAGTGCCATGAGGGCAGTGGGCTGGAGGCGACATCCAACCGAAGTCACAATAAAGTTCTCCGTTTGAGAAGGGGGTTCCGAGGTGTAGGTTTGATCCTTCGTGCCAGGTGGAATAGGAGTTGCTCAGAAACCCGACTCAATAATCCATTGGCAATTGATGAGGTCAGAAGACCCCGTCTGTAACCATTTACCGGAGGACGGCTGCAAACGCGGATGCATGACCGTCAGTTTGCCGTTCGAGAGTTGGACTTGAGTTCGGAGGTAGCAAACATGCCGCTAAAGATGGGACGCAGTTTCAACTTTGACGCAGTTGAGGTTGTGGGCCGGCGTGATGATCACACAGGTGCCGAAAGCCTGGATTTCCACTGATGGCGCAGTCAATAACCGCCAAAACTTGCATCCGCCTATCTGGTTTTAGGAATCCTCTTGACAGGAGACAGTGAGGGCGTGAAACAATCGGGATTGCCCATTCTCTCCGGGGTCAAAAATAGCGGGGGCGACACAGGTCACGATGAAACGGGGTCCGATTCAGCACCACAGTTGGCATTGGCGAATTCCACATCAGAAAAAATGCGCCGTATACTGCGAGCAGCATCTCCTTTATTTAATCTCGTGGAACAGGCTATATAGTTCGAATCACTAGGCTTCCTCCTAAACTACCATAGGAACCTTGCATAAGTTGAAATTGTCCACGAACAGTTAGGCCCATTCCAATGCTTTTCTTATTCGCTTTCTAGAAACTACCCGCCACAATGACGCTCACGAAACCTTCTGGGATGTTTAGAGACTCCCGCAATTACAAACGGAGTGTATACTGCCAATGACGGAGGGGTCGGTATGTTTCTAGAATCCTTGCATGTGCCCACAAAAGTCCTTATATCTCACACGTTTCCTGACCAAAATTTTCACACACGCTTTACCAACCGAGAGCACGGGCACACCATGACCCAGCGTGCCACCGCAATCCCACACACCCCCTGGCTTTGCCTTCGTTTTCAGCTCCCTTAACATTCAGCTTCGTGCTCCCTTGACATCCCGTCCAGTTATTAAACACTGCCCGTCCTTTTCTAGCCTTAGCCCACAGATCGTTAGAACTGAATATTATTTCAATGACCTACTGAGAAGCCCCTGAAGGCTCGCGTCTGATAAAGTTCCCTTAGAAACTCTCCATGAAAGTAACCTTCAAAAGGGTTAACGGACTGCTGTTTTCAAATAATCTCATTCGGACAGGAGCGGTTGCAACATTTGGTTTGGTAATTTTGTCCAGGTTAACGAACCAATGACAGTCGAGAGACAGGAAGGATGATGGGGAGAGGGACGTTTGAGGCGAAGGGAGTTATCAATGAGGTCCGTGGCGCAGGAGACGATAGCCTCGTGCTGAGAGGCAAGTGGATGTGGAAAGAACATGGCTGGCCAGCCGTCGGGGCGTCCGTCGTCATTCAAGCGGTGGGCTTCAGAATGTGGTCTGCAAAAGCGCTTTAACGACGCTGGGAGAACCTTTTGAGAAATGAAGGCTGAATTTTGCTAAGTCGACAGGAATCAACTCCCTATGCTCACGCAGTAACTTCGACTGATTTGACGGCACCCCGTGCATAACGCGAAAGGCCTACCGGGTACTCATCTGCTGGACAATTTGCATAGGACGGATCAAGAGAGCACTGGAGATGGGTCCGATCTTGCTTGTGCTCGAAACTATGACCTAAACCCTAAAGCCTCAAGCCTAAAACCGTAACCACACAACGCCAACGCTAATTTCAACCCTTAACATGAAGCCCACACCTTAAACTAAAAACCCCGAACCATAAACCAAGCCTGGCAACCCTGCCCTGAGAACAACCCAACACCTAATATTAACTTAAAGCCGAACCGTAGGCCTTACCCTAGCCTTGAGCCCGATAGGGTAAATGTAACATCAAAATCAGCATATCGTATAACTCCGTTTGCGACCTATTGCCAGGCAAGCCGTAATTAACCAAAACTACCTAAATAAAATAAGCAGGTAGATATTTGAACGGCTACCAAGTGGGCTTAACTACCATACCCTCACATAATTCGAAATAAGGAGTTTTAGAGGTTGGTGTTAAGGAGACCCCATCCTTACGTATATGATCAGCATGGTGGTAGACGGTTGAAGGTATTCTCGTGCAACATAATTCGAAATAAGGAGTTTTAGAGGTTGGTTTTAAGGAGACCCCATCCTTCCGCATATGATCAGCATGGTGGTAGGCGGTTGAAGGTAGCACACCTCGGTATTCTCGTGCGCTGCGTGTCGATAATTGTTTTAAGAGTTATCAATGCCAGAAGCATTTTCATCGAATGTTTATCTGCCAATATTTTTACGTCCGAACTATAAGCCTGCATTTTGACATCACAGCCAGTATTTTGAAAAATTGACCATAAAAATGATGGAATCACTCCGCTATTATCGGCAAACGGTTGATCCTTGGCGATATTTACGACCACAAGATTGCTGATGAAGCGAAGGTAAAGAGCCAATTATCTTGAAGTAATGTCCTGTAACGATGGATGTCTTCAGACCGACATCGGGAACTGACGCTAGAATACAGGCCATTTAACTTGCCATGTGTTTCTGTATGGACAATTACTAAAAATTTTAAGAAAAGGCTGATTCTCCATTGTTTGCAAAAAATAGAAAGGTTTTTATTCTGCAAGTGATCAGACCCCTAAAAAATTGATGAAATTTTCCGGATGTTTTTGCATAGGATAAATTGCTTACGTGACATTGCAATACCGATGGACGTGCTCCATAGATCCAGTGTACTGAAAACATGCAAGGGGTTAAGGGTTTTCAGTAACAATCATCTTAACTACCTCTAAATATCCCAATCACTAAATAATGACTATCATTGTTTGGTGCCTGCTCAAAGTTTTTCATATTTTTCGTGCAATCATGCACGGAAGGTTCATGTTTCGTACTAATGTTGAAGGTACCAGGAGCAGCTGGCCCATCTCATGAAATGTTGATCAGAATTCCAATGTGTTTTCAATTAGAAGGATTACCTAGACGAACTTGTAATGCTAACTTTTCGCACAGCATCATCTCAAGAAATTTCAGTCATGACTTGATGCGGGTTTTTGAGTGACCTTCTTGTCGGCCATTGGAAAAGGTAACTAGACAAAAGTGACTACTTAATTTGTCGGCATTTGCACATTGCTTTGCTGCCTCATCATAAATGGAAATATATTTTAAAGAATAAATGCATTAAACTAACTTTCTTATATTAATTTGGTAGTAAATGACATCCCTTTTAAATTTTATACCCAAATGAAGGGCATCTTTCGCAAATAGTCTTGAATCTTAACGCAGTCGCCCTCACTTAGGATTTGCAGACTATACCCTGTATGCTTTCCGTGTTTGTAAAAGCGTATATTTTTCTGCACTGCTAAGATGTCATATGGGACTTATAGAATTTTTCAACTGACATGAACAATATTGCATGCTTTATAAGCAGCAGCATCAGTAATAAAGGGAAAAATATGACGCCGTATAAATGGACATTTCACGGACTTCAATATCTCATAAGAACACGTTATCTTACCCAAGAAATGCCTTTTATTTTAGTATCAACTTTAAGTTAAATGTAATTTTCAACAAGATGAATAAAAGGAACATATTTTGGTGCATGTTTTCTATGAAATATACTTGAACAAATAAAGCGATTGCATACCAATAGGAAAATTTATTCTAGTAAAATAATATTTCTTATCTGGTGCCGTTTCTTGCAGGCAGCATGGAAAACTCATTTAACTGCCAGCCTTCTGTCGTGACTGAAATGTCAAAGGCTTATGTCGCACACTAACCGGTCTTTCAATCCCATTTAATTAATCCTTTCCAAGTAATAAAAATTCTGAATTTTGGTTAAAATTTCATGAGAGTAGCCAGTTACTGTGCGTCTTGTTTAAAATTAGCGCCAAAAACCAACCGCTTCTGGATGAGCTCATGAACAATGCTTACATTTCCTCCGACATCAACAACTGATTGTAACCTCACAACACGCAAGGAGTTTTTTTTCGACGAATATGATATTTCCAGGTGGCTAGACTACTTCTTACCCAAAGCCCACCATTCGGACGTGTTTTAAATCTCATGGATTTATTTTGTATGCCAGTGAATATTGCAACCCCACTTAAGTACCTCCTAAGTGAAAAAAACGTTTTTATAAATAACACCAATAACCTATGGTCTTTGTCGCTTACTTTGTGTATTACAGTGTCATGGCAGTTCCATTTCTATCTGACATCATACTCAGTTTTTTAAGTAGGTTGCGTACGTATCTGCATCAAGTGTAACTTTAAGAGACTGAAACATGGAATATATTGTTCGAAATAATAAAAAAGATTATCATTATTCACACACTGTTTCAGGCAACTGTTTACGTCACCTTAGGAAGATATAACGGTTATTAAGTAGTTTACTTTATTTTTATTAACCAAGAACCATCATATAAAAGGTTGGCGGAAGTTTATTTATTCTGCTTTTTTCGAAATTGGCTACTTTGACATGAGTAGTAGCTGAAGCAACCGTAAAGGACGGTTTATAGGAAGTTCAGTTAAGTTGACATATATTTTGTTTGTAGCATAGAAAATATGCGTCACATTAACTGAAGTATTTTATGAAACAGAAGACAAACTCGTTTGTTTTAGATAGCAAGTATTTTGGAGAGTTTAACAACAAGATAAATCACATCTTATGATATAAAATTATGCAAAACGTATGAGGTAATAATTCGTAGACCAAATTTTTCCTTTATGCTTCCACGAGGAACTAATCTCGTGTATTTAAAAAAAAATTATGCATAGGTATTTCACAAATCCAGCAAAAACGTGGATATTTAATAATGTTTTATTGTATATAGGAAAAATAAAACTTTTTAAACTGAAATAAACCGTGTTCTTAAGGTTCGTATTTTAAAACTGCACTTTCCACAGCTGGCGTATAAGAAATTTAAGTTATATTCCACTGATTTTCAGCATAAGCATAGCATCTAAAGTGTCAGTAAAAGCAATGGAACCCATAAAGATAATTTGAATATCAACTGTTAGAGCGGGCGGTTACGCGAATAGCAAAAATTCATCTCAATCAGATACCAAGAGATTAACCATGCTAAAGTATCTCGAACAAGTGTTTTTTACGTTTTTTCGTTTTTCAGTTTTGTTCACCTAGTGTTAAAAACGACTTAAAGTGTACCATAAGGATGGTTATATACTGTAGGTAATTCTACTAGTAGTAAAATGCAATAGCCTTTTGAATACCATTCACATACCTACACCTGTAATATCACCTTGGCTGAACTTTGCTTTAAATTGATACATTTTCTGACGACAAGAAGGTATCAGTGGTAAAAAAACGTTCTTGTAGTTAACCAAAGCTTAAGTGTCACCACCAAGTGCCATCTCGTTAATATGCTCATTACTATGTTTTTTTTTATTTTCACACATAAGTATCCAATTGTGATATATTCAGCACTATCAAGGCAATAACTGAAGGTCGAATGTAACTGCACCTAGTAGGTCGTTTGAGTGGAATTATATAATTGGAAGTAATTTTAAAATACGAAACTGCCTTTAACAGTGGAGTTTGAAGCACGACTACTTTATAAAAATAATTAAAAATTTTGCGAGCATCGGTGGAGACTGATCTGCATCTTTGCCATTTGCCTTAGAGGCATCAAATCAGTTGCTTTGCTCATTCAATTTATGCATTTAAAAAATTCTTCTGAAATTTATCTCATTTCAGGTTCTCACCAAGTCTGGCACTTGACCATCATTGGTGGTTATGAACTGGAGTTGCTGAAAACTATCAACGTTTTCCCAGAGATTCTGGGTCAAGTTTAGCCACCTCTTAATCTTCAAGAGAAATGCCGGTATTTTACCTCGAAAAACAACATATCCTTTTCTATCATAAAACAGCAAAGTTGAAGTACTAAAGTAAACATATAAGTTAACAACCATGGTTAACAAGCGATTTTTAAACTAATGAGTTAAAATAAATCGTTTCGTGATTCTTTCAGTTGTGCAAAAAACACTTTGAATAATCATAAAGTTACGTTTTGTGGGAAACTATAAAATTTATGGTTGTATCTTCGATTCACAATAAATTACGTTGTTCGAAGCGTTATAAAACAGCTGGGTCCAGCGAATAAACCATACTTCGATGTGTCGTGAATTGAGAAGAAATTGTAAATTGTGTCATTTTAAATAGTTAGCCCAATGAATTGAAAAACTCCATTTTGTTTAGATAACTGACCTTGCCTTTTTATTTCAAATCACAACTTAGATATTACATGGAAATTTAAATAGGCTTCTACTAGTATGCATTTAAAATTACTTTTCAAAGGCGGCCAAGTCTGTACATAAATGTTCAAATTGATACTGAAGGCTGAATAAGTAGAAGTTTAACTACGGTGATCCTATTCGCATATCGCTTGCCAGTAAGTTGCTCAAATTTAGGGCATTTTTGTATTTTGCCTTTGACGTTAAAATTGTATTCCTAGTCAGTTTCGGTTTCAGGATTTCCCAATAAAAGCTACTGATGCATTAGTGTGCAATTAAAAATTTCCTTCGTTTGACCATAAATTGTTGGAAAAAAATACATGAACCAGCTTCACTTGGTTTTTGATGATTTAATAAATACTGCAATCCAGCAACTGAAAAAGGCAGGAAAATGGCTGTGAATAACAGTTCACTTGCAGCTAGTTTCTTTATTCCAGTTTCCACGGATGTCGATATGCACAAATATTTCGTTCGATCATTGGAGCACCAAAGTGTATGGCTCAGAAGCACTTTCGATGCACAATGCCAGCACCCATATCCTCGTATTCGTACTTCGTTACAATCATTTCACTGAAAGCGTTCAAGGAGCCCAGGATAGAACCGCCAATCCAGGCAGAAAATTTGCGCTCTTCCGGACCAATCACCTTCACTTTGGTGTTCTTCGTCACTAACCGAGTCATTTCCTGCTGCATACGTTGCACCAGACCCTGAAACATTGTGCTTCCGCCGGACAGGACAATACTAGAGTACAGCTCTTTGCGCAGGTCAATATCACAATTTTCCACTGATTCGTAGGCCACCTCGTGAATGCCCTTGATCTCTCGTCCCACTAATTCAGGCATGAAAAGCGCCTCTGGGCATTGGAAACGTTCTGTACTCACGGTCAACACTTGACCGTCTGGCATCTCGTAGTGCGCTTCTGTAATATTGCTTTTCTGAGCACGCAAAAGCTCGGTTTCAGGATCCAGTGCTACATAACATAAGCGTTCCTTCATGTCGCGCACCACTTCCATTTCTGCTGACGAAACAAGACTATAGCCTCGTTTGAGGAGGAGAGTCTGAAAGTAATCTGTAAGGTCTCTACCGGCAAGATTCAAACGCACGACAGCGTGCTGAAGTCCATGTCCTTCATAGATTGGCACCAGATGGGTAGCTCCGTCTCCAACGTCCATTACTACCCCAGTGGTTCTTCCGGAGGCGTAGAGGGCGAGGACGGCTTGAATGGCGATGTAAAGGCCAGGAACATTGAACTTCTCAAACATAACTTCAACCATTTTTTCCCGATTGTTTCTAGGATTCAGGGGAGCTTCAGTCAGGAGAACAGCCTGATCTTCGGGTCGCACACGAAGTTCATTTTTAAAAGTGTAATCCCAAATTTTCTCCATATCGTCCCAGTTTTTAACGACACCGTATTCAATTGGATACTGCAGGGTGAGAATACCCCGCATCTTTTGAGCCTCATCGCCTACAAAGTGCTCCTGTTGGTTTATTCCCACCATCATTTGAGGATTCTTTGGACGACCGATGATACTGGGAAACACGCTGATGGGACTGTCTTCGCCGGCAAAGCCGGCTTTGCACAGTCCGGATCCATTGTCGATCACAACTGGAGCAGAACTGAGCAGCATGTTGCCACCTGGTGATGGAGTGAGATTGTAGCCGCTTTGACCCACGACAGCTACACGAAGCTAACGACTGACTGAGAGTGCGAGAGTGAGAACTGGTACTCTCACACCCACCAAAAGTGCAGTTCTTCTTTGTTGCCACCAGTGATTAGCTGCCAGAAGACCCAACAGGGCTCCCTGCCAATGAGTGGGAGCTGACGTAAGCCAAGCGAAACTGCATCAAAACACACAGTGCTCATTTTCTTTGTTCTCCAATAGAGAAGGCGCTTTACCTGCCCGTCAAGATACCTGTTAGTAACTACGACAGGCCCGCCGAGGCGCACCTTGCAGTCTAGAGAGACTTGCAGGCGACACCAAACTTCTACACAAAAATGGGTGGAAGCACAACAGACGGACCCACCGAGCACATTGCAAGCAAGGCCAACTGTCTTACGGAAACCGTGCTGAATCGGGGTTTTATGGGTAGGGCAGGACGAGGAAATTGAAAACCTACGAAAAGCAAACCAAAAAGGTAGAGGTCATTACAACCCCGTTATTGACTTTTAATGAGCTAAGTGGAACCCGCGGATTTAAGGGGAACGGAAAAGCAATGCTAGGTGCTAAGGGCAAGGAATCACCCTCCCGGATCGATGTAAGCGAAAGTAAACACGAAAGAGCGTCCAGCAGGGTGAAATAGAAACGAAGGTGACCCAAAGACGAAAGCTAAACGCGTGCAAATGAAATCAGACGTAGGTAATCCGGAGCCAATGTTTTCAATTGGACTGGCTATCATGCTTCCACCAAGAATGTAGTCATAAATCATTCATAGTGAACAAGTAACTAAAATAATGTTCTGACTCGCACCATATAATGGACGTTGAAATTCATGAGCGTTGTCTTAAAACCTTGTACTTGCTGTAAAAGAGAAAATTGTATGTTGGCGGGATCATAGTGGTATCGCTACTCATATATCAACAGTTAAATGTAAACCCGTTTATGTTGGCATACTAGGTTTCCTCTGGGATCCGTTCCAGCCATTCATGACAATTCATATTACCCAATCGTGAACGATTCAATAGCCTCAAAGGCGTTTGAACATACGAGAGTAAGGGCAAGTCTTTAGTAAAGCCAACGCTCCAACCAACTGAACTACGAGACGATGACCAGAAAACGGGAACTTCAAAATATTTTTAGGTAAGTTAATGTACAATTTAGAAATGGATCAGGCACTACGCTTGCCGATTCATTAATGTTTAAATAAACGACGATTACTCCTTAGCGCATTTAGAATCGCGAACTTAAGTTAAATAAACATAATCTACAGTATGTAACCTAAATCGAGAAAAAAGCTCAACAATTTTGGACACACAAAACACTGTGTGCTTTGCTTATTTTCCTAACCCATTTCGGAAATTTATTTGGTATGCAGAATATATTTCTCAATAACTTTACCAGTCAGCATGTTTATACATTTGAGCACGAAATCTACGCTACCCTATTTTTGGGCAGTTACCTATTATAGTAGCTGTCTTGAACTTAGTTTACCTATCTGAGTTTGTTTTCATTCAGTGGAGAGTAATTTAACTTCGAGAGTTTTACCAAGCACAACTGGCCACACTTGAAAATTTATGTATTGCCAGCAGGTTTTTTTTTATAATAGCAGACGTTTGACCAATTTTTGAAGGCTTGAGTTGTAAATCTGCATGATTTCGCGCCCTAACGGGCAGTAATGACGCCTAAGGGTAACTCCTTCTTTAAACGTGCCAATATTATCTCAACCTTTTCGAAGATAGTATAGATAACCTACAAAACCGCCATAATCCAGTGCTTCTGGTAAATTTATATATATATATATATATATATATATATATATTGATAAAGTGGAACCGACAAATACAAGGGAGACCGAATGGCCATTTCTGGCTTACTAGCCGTCATCAGCCAGTCATACCCAATCCCAAGTGTGGACCACCTGGGATTCGAAACCGGGACCTTTAGTAATTGAGTCGAACGCTCTACCATTGAGCCACGGGCCCGGTGTTTTGTTGGTTGCCATCGGGAATATTATGATAGTGTGGGGCTCACCGATCTGCTTAAGGAACATGCATGTTCCGTTGTGCCCTGGAGCTCACTTTAGAGCCCTCGTAGGCGGTCGCATAGCGACGTGTAGCATATGTTGATAAAGTGGAACCGACAAAAACAAGGGAGACCGGAATGACCATTTCTGGCTTATTAGCCATCATCAGCCAGTCATACCCAATCCCAAGTGGGCAGTCAAATGCCACTCCAACGGCCATCTATCTGAAAAAGAACGCTCAGGCTCTCAATACTGAAGAAAATGCTTTTTCAGAAATGTCTTATTTCGAAGGGTTTGATAAATACATAGCAAAAAATCTACCGCTATGGGGAAGTCAATTCAAAACACAGGAAATATTGGTGTACTAACTGATATTTCAGGGTTACTCTGAAACTGCATGGCATCTACCGTCAGAACAAACTGCACGTGAATTTGACAAAAGAAAACTCTTAATACTTACAAAATGTCATAATTAAAATTGTTTTGGCCAGTTCTATTAAAATGTAGTAATCACTGAGTGGTCTGTCAGTATATGACTATATGGATACTTTTAGTCGTGTGATGTAGCTATCACGGAACTCAAGCGAAATCGTCTTTGCTTCAATCAAACACAGCCCTATTAATACAAAAAAGACAAAAGTATATCAAGGTAACCATACAAGACTATGAAACCCATGATCGGGCAGCATGCACTTGATTTTGAGCCAGACATCATACAACAAAATTATTTGACGAAATTTAATGAGAATGTATTATAATAAACGAAATTTTAAACGCTACTCTGCGTTTCGTATTTTTATTTACTCAGTTACTCGAATGGATAAGCATTAGGTACTTTTAAAATTTGTGTCTACTCGTTTTCGATATTTCCGCTTTTAAATGAAAATTGTTCTTTCTTATCAAATAAATATTACCTGTAGCACTTATTTCGCCTTTTCACTTAACTGAAAGTCTCTAATTATTTTTTCGTCGTTTTGGTGGATGTGTTCGGATTGGCTTCAGGTTGATTAAATATTTCTCGCATGAGTTACTCCTCAACAGTAGTTGAGGTAGTTAGAATGTTAGCTGGACCTTACCCTTGCTTTCGGGGGTGCGAATCCCATCGAGACCACCAACATTTTGACAAATGGGGCAAATGGAAATGGCTCTAATAAAAAGAAGAAATATAACGTTTTTTATGCGATCTAAAAACTCATGAGTATTTATAAGGGGACGGAAGAATTGGTCAAACTTTCCGATATACTGTTGCCTTTCCATCGACAAACAATTAAGGACATAGATCTTCAGCCTCAAAGTACCCAGAGACAGCATTTTTCACAAGACAAATTAGTAGAGAAGGGTTTTCAACAGATAAAACCTCTGCTCAACATAAACCTCCTTGGTAGATGTCAACTTTTACTGACGATTATTTTTCCCCTTTATAAGAGTCTATAAAATACGACTTCAATTGGTCTCTGGTCAAGGTTAGGGCAATGAATCGATACTATTTAACCTTCCTCGAATTTAGCGCACGGCCACATGTATCATCATTGAGGTGCCTGTTTCGTGTCATTTTGTGCACTTTTCCCTTTACCCTTGCGTTTGGGCCCGAGTGAGATATAGTAACACCGAAGAAGTAAATTTTAGCCCCAAGAAAGTGAAGTACCATCTTTTTCTCTTCAAATACTTAGATGTCGCCTATTCGACACCATGCTTTAATCAGCACATCAAATTAAATCCATGCACAAGAATGTTAAAGTAGAGTGGAAAAGGTGTCAGCCAAGTCCATAGCCCACAACATTGATCCATTGACAGAAGGGGCAAGGCAGTATCGAGGTTTTCAGGCTTTTTAGGTTCATGTCTGTCCAGTAATATTTTTCCCTTCAGGCTTAATTATCTCCGGTGTCCCAGGAATAATTTAATGACAGAAGGTGTTAGCGGCATTGTCATTGGCAGTTTCGTCCGTCCATTGTAAAAAGAGATTTAATTACCCGCCCTGACTAAATTATGATATTATTCGACGTGATCTCACTATTTGCATCTACTCCGCCGAACCTGGCGCGCGGTGTTCTACTCAGACGGCTCAAAACAAGAAATTCTCAAAAAAGCGAGAATCTAAAACAGCAGTCTGCATTCTGCAAACAATTTTTCACCATTTAAAATAGAATAACATACGTGCAAATGAAAGGAACGGGAATTGGTCCGCCAATATCAAGTCTAGTTGCAGTAGTGGTCTTATATGAACTGAGAAAGATTTCTTTCACTTGAGAGGGACAGGTTATCAGGTTTTCAGGACCTTCTTAACGACATTCAATTCACAAGAGGAGAGAAGAACGAACAGTCATCCGTCCTTAACGTTCTCGTTGAGCGGAACCAATGGCCAAAGTAACACTACAGGCCACTTATAAAACCCAGATCCTCATCTATCACAGGTACAATCCGGTGGTGCACACAAGCGGCTGTCTTAGGTCTCTCTTCTAAAGGTTAAAATCACACTGCAGTGAACTGGAGGGAATAGTGCAAGAACTGTGGCATCATTGGGACCAAGTACCAAATAAGGCTGCCCGAACAACTTCATCAGCCGCTGCCGCTGTACCCATCCACGGAGAACTAACGGGAGAGAGCCAGCAATGCTCTGGTATCCTCCACCTTATACAAAGACTTCGCAGAGGCAGTGGAACACAGTGCACCAGCGTTTGACGTTCATAGTCACCGTCTGTATCAAGATCACGCAATTGAAGGACTGACTATACGCAGGTGAACCATCGGATGTGGTTCGGCAACCTCCATGCCACGATTGTCCCTGTTATTATACAGACTGGAGCACAAGACAACTTATCTAGCGAATACTCGAACATAAACGGGCTGTTCTTAGAGGCAACCCGCCCTCTTAAGTGGCTAATCACACCCTGGTGGAAGGCAGCGTGAACCCGGCTCTGCCTCATTGCTTGACTACAAAAATTGTCCACTTGCTGTTGCTGTTGCGTCCTCTCGGACTCTGCTGATGGCATCCTACAAAAGTCTGAAGGCTATTTATCAAAGGATTACGCAGGCCACTCAAGATAACCGCTGTGTGGAAATGTCACATTCCTAGGTAGCCCCAACTATTATCTTCGAAACGAATGTCAAGTTATTAAGATCCTTAAGCTTTATTGGACTCTCGTTTCCCCGTATCTCCCCCGCAGACCCTAATCAATACTGTCCCCTATTCTTTGCAAGTTCCTTTTAATGTTTCTTTGTGAAGCTTATCTGCATACCTAAGATACTGAGTTGCTGTCCTCACTGAAATGCCCATTTTCAGCATTTAAGCATTTCTTCGTTCGCGTAAGCCAGGAAGAGCCAAATGCGCTTCGACTCACCTTTATTCCATCTTCCTTTAGTACTTCCGACGGTTGTAACCGCACATTCGCATGTTTTAGGTCACACAGGTGCCTAACCGGCGATCCAACTGGTTCAATCGGCAATTCTCCAATAGGCAGTTCATGTTTTATATCCTAATACTTACTCCAGTTTTACATTGTTTCGCGGTACTTATGTGCTTACGCAGCTACCTTAGAGCAAACGTTTCCTAAATTTGATCAATAAACTGAACCGAACGGCACGGATGTTGGCAGGAAGACCGACTTAGCGACTCTTGTAAAAAAAACCAATAAACAGGCGTCTACATCAGGTCATTCTCCAACAACTGAAGCCGGAAAAGTTGACGTGTTATTGACAAGGAGTCCAGCTATACGCATTCAAAAAAGAGACAGGTTTCCATCATTGCCTAGTCATGTACATTGAAGCAGGCACCTTTATTACAACCCGCTAACTGAGTAAAGGTCCGCTGACTAACCTGCTGAATAACCTCGAAGCACGAGAAGTCACTAATACAACTCCTTGGGGTAACGGCGGAAGCTAGAGCAGACCCTCCAACACTCCGGGCTTGAAGCCTACTGGCCGAGTGTCCGTATACTCAGTTGAATTTCCGTGAGCTTTTGGTCTTAACGTTCTTTGTCACCATAAACACCGGTAAATGACATCCTTTTGATTCATATTCGCTAGTGGAAAGAGGTAACTGACGGTAAAAATGAAGATCCACGTGAGATACTTTTGAGGCAGTCACAGCACCCTACGTCCTCAGTCAACGGGAATTTTAAGTTTGTTGGTTTCCGAACAGTAAAACCGTACGATACACACAGGCAGGTTAAAATCAAAGTCTTCTTTATCTAATTTAAAATATTTTTAGAGTTCCTTATAAAAATAGCTCCAGGTCTTTCATTTTTCTGAGGTATGAACATAGTTTTCCCGTTTTCGGACAGGAGGTTCACTGCCTAAATAATTCTGCATCATCACATTTTTATTAGTAGTGACTGCACTACAGCTTTGACTGTAAAAATTTCTAAAATTCATGGGCCATTTGGGTATACACGCCAGGAAACAGAAAATCCGCAGATTGTCTACGCTTTGAGCATGGGTAAAGCAAGTTTTTCTTATTATTCAGCTAAATAAATAGAAAATACCACTTCTGTTCTACATATTCTGTATCAAATACCGGTTTGTTAGCAGATAACTATAGCCCCAAGAGCGATTTTCTGGCCCTAGTCCAGCACGCAGTCGCTCTTCTCTCCGCGTTACCGTGATTGTGTGGTCAGTTATCTACATTTGTAAGCCACCATAGACGGAAGAAGTGGAAATTACCTTATTATGCGAAGTTATTTGAGCCCTTATGGCCACACGTAAGAAGAAATTTAATAGTTAGTATATTTTATGAACTTATAGGGTAGAGGGGCGCTCTCTGATCGTGTTACGGAATGTAATCTTTGTGTTGTGTCTTACGGCTTAATCCAGACCCTCCGCCAGCAGCTACACAGTACCTATTACTATAAGCAGAATAGGACTACAAACAAAGACAAGAGAAACTGGTATGGCTATTTCTGGTTTCTTAACTTTCACCCGCCAGCCATACCCAACCCCAGCTTCACAAAACCCGAGGCTCAAACCAGCAACTGCTAATTGTCCATAGAAGTTTTAACTCTTTCTTTTTTTACAAGTCAGGTAACATCCTATGAATGGGCATAGGCCAATGATTTACTTTGACAGGAGCACTTCTTTCTGAAACGCCACGTTTGATGCTAGCAATATGACACAGGTATAAATAAATCAAATAATTAAGACAAAAACCAAAAGTCTTTTCGTGAAAATGATCAAGTGCTTGCGCATAGAATAGAATGCAACAGTTTATATCTCCAGTTTGGCTGCACGAAATCGTGGCTAGAGCGAAGTTTATTCACAACCTTTGCCTTTAGCGTTCCATTATTTACGACATCCTGACTGCTGTGAAACATCGAAAAAGTTATGAGCTTTTCCGTTTAACTTAAGGGTATCTTTATGACTTGTGAGCAAACGGGTCATCCGGATTTTATTTGATATATGATAAAGCAAGGCATCTTTATTTCCACCGCGGAATACATTCCGTAAGTGTAAATTTGTTCCAGTAGGGCGGACTACTCACACGTGCAATTTGCCTGAACCTTCAGAGCCATCCAAGTATGGGGCTTCAACGCCAAGAAACATTTCCCAGAATAGCTTAAATAGTATGCCAAAACGTACGATACTAAGCAGGGAACGCTTCAAAACGCATAGACAGAGGAAAAATTAATGCATCGGGCATACTCACATTCCACGAAGAACACTTCGAGCTACTCAGGATGATCCCCCCACACAAGCAATGCCTCATCTAGGGCTCCCATTTAACTTGCCTAGGATATTCGTGGGTGATGGCAACAGCTCCAAGTGGAAAGCCTGCCTATTAGAGTACAGGAAGTAATTTATAATTACAGGCAGCCCTCAGCAGTGGTATTGTCCTCAAAACAGGAAATTATGTTTAAGTTATGACCCTTTATCTTTAGCGTTTTGGAATTGAGTCTACCCGAAGGCAAGTAATGCACGTAAAATAAGGTTTGATAACCATTTCAGACTGGCCCTGGTCATGCCTTTATGCGCCTGTTTGCCTAGAGAGAACCGTTTAACAAGCAGGTATCAAAAAACATAAAAGATATCGAGGAGAGTACATCAAAATGGTTTATTTCTGGGCTTTATTGTATTTGTAAAAAGAAAACTTAAAGGGCAGATTGGAGACGAAAGGTGTTTCATTTATTTTAAAACCCTTGCCTAAATATGGTAAATATGAGAGGAACCATCATGATAGAGGCAATAAGATTGACAAATGAAACTTATGTGGAATGATGGTGAGGCTGTCTGCTGGAGCACAAGAGAGAGAGAGAGTTACTGGTCAGAATTGATGGTTAACTTGGGGGCAGTTTGCCGCTTACGGAACTTGCGACGGAAAATACAACTTATTTTTGATACGAATACTAGCGTATGGCATTTCCTCCGTGTAGGATATTGAAGTAGAGAACTCAGTGAAAAGCGTTTTTCAAAAATTTCGTGAACTCTTGACTTAGTTGTCTGTGACCGTTCAAAACCGTCAGGAATGCTAGTAAGCAGCCAATTGAGGTCTGGCGCAAGTGGCTCCCTCCACTGGCCGTTCGATGTTTTCCTCATCGTAACGTAGCTAGTTGCAATCAGTGCATCACATGTAGGCCAACATGCGGAAGAGGCGTATTGAAGGTCCAAGGGAGGCGAGAAAGGAGGACAGACAAAGTCGTCAGAAGCGTCAAGTTCTCGCGTTTGCCAAAAAGGAGCATTTCGACTGCGTATTTCTTCACGTCTACAGTTAGCAGATCCCGAATAGAGCTCGCCAATACCACCCGGTCTTTCGTTGTTCGTTCCCAGGACATTGCTGATGTCTGTGTGAAGTGGCATCGCTTTGAAGGGCCTTGCTTTTCGGTTTCGCGTTTGTATGGATTCCTTCCTCATGGATATTGGCCGGTCCACCTGAGGCAGAAATAAATAAGAGAATAGTTAGAGAGTTGTTAGAAGCGAACAGGTGAGTTCCAGGAAGCAGTTCAGAATGGCGACGATATGAGCCCTGGAACAAGAAGTTTATTAGTATGGCGTTTCGGATTCTCACTCGAACTCAACATCAGAGACAGTAACAGGTAAGGGTGATAGAGGTACAAGGAGCGCAGTATTGATGGTAGGTAGTGGCCACGCGGTCACGTGCGTACTACATTTAGCAACTCTCGCGATCAGCGTCCGAGTCGCGTTCGAGTCGTGTCCGAGTCACGTCGTAATCGATGCGATAATGGCTTAGCCGTCCGCATCCGAGTCGTTAATGATCGTGATTTTATCATCCATGTTGGATGTTGGCCTGATAATGACCCAGCCATTTGGCGGGTGACCAAAACCTTAGCTGACAATGGCCGGGTAATTATCACGCCAACATTCAACGTGGATGATGAAATCATGGGCATTAACGACTAGAAATTGGACTCGGACTACGACTTGGTTACTACGTACTATAAAGACAGCGCATCTGGTAGCTCTATCACCCGTACCTGCTACTGTCTCTGGTCATGAGTTCAGGTGAGAATCCGAAACGGAAGGCCAATAAACTGCTCGTTCCAGCGGTCTTATCTTCTCCTCATGAATATTAAGATAAAACAAGGCATAAAAACCACAAACTTCTTTTTCATGCAGTCTGCCAGATTTTTATAAAAAGCCGTAGCCGTGCTGAATAATTTTGAAATTAAAGCAGTGCATGCGGCAGCAGACTGTCCTAAGCTTGCTAAATATATTTCGTGTTATGGAAAAGCACTAGCAGTTAGACCTCTTTGAAGATGAGCGTGTGATCATCAGAAAAAACCCTGACACTCATTTAAACTGTGGGAATCGTTGGAGGAAGAGAGAGAGTCCTCATCTGGAACAAAAAAGTAACAGTTACAAGCGTGCAGTCCTTTTTCAGTCTCTCAGCGCGCATACATGACGTGTGTTCTTGACTGGGAACAGGGCCGCAACATCTGGCAGTTCGAGTGCCGCTCATTATATTCAGGCGGAAAAGGAGCATGCCGGCTTGCGGAATCACCGTGAGAGACAGAGGCCTTTAACATCCCCGTCAGCCCTGTCCTAGTACCGCTTTGTGCGATTACGCACGTATTCGCGGAGTTGGATCCGTAATATATTCCGGGATGTGAACAGCGCTTTGGAACTGCGCCCACCCCCCTCCGAACCGCTAGTTCATGTTTACTTATTCACGTTCTGAGCCGTCGTCAGGTCTGAGCGGTGTAATGGCAAGGACAGTTTTCGCAGGGAATCTGTCGATGGACAGCATATAGCTTATGTTTGGAAAACGCTTAGGCGTGGTAACTTTCAATAATATGCACTGCCAAGGCCAATCTATGTCACAGTGTATTCTATCCCTTTCGTGCCTTTTTATGTCATTTAGGGATAGAAAAAGTATTACTGCTTTCCTCCTGTTTTTCGTCTGTGCGAGCAACGGAGGAAATGACTGCGGATAATTTGTGGGTAGCACTTACTTTCAAATTCACCCCGTTGATACCGGCGCTCTGAACTCATGTCTCAGGCTCAATGTAAGGCATTTTTATTCCTTGGAAGAACGTCATCACATATGCGCAACTGTACGCACTCGGGTGGTTTATATGGTACATTTTTACTTGGTTTAGTTTAAAAGTTTTTCGATTTACGCATTTTTCTGTAAGAGAAATGCAAAGAGTTTTGAAGTATTTACTCCCTGCCTCTCAATTTCCAACATCACAGTTACGGTCTTTGAATTTCAAGATTTCAAAGTTGGATACTACAGCAGGGGGGGCTACTACTCAAGATATTTGAGTGGATCAGTGCAACCTTCGTTATTATCACTTATTTAAAATCCCCGGTACGTACACGTACGAGTTACTTATTACCTTATAATAGGGTTTGAAGTTACTGAAAACATAGATAATGCAAAACTGCTTTAATTTCAAAAAGAGATAATTCCGCAGGTCGTTGCATGTTGGACAATTTTAAAACACTCTAGACATCGATGGTAGAAAGGAAGGTTTACGAAGCATTCAATTCAATTCAGGTTATATCACGAATCCTAAAAGAACTTGCTGTTTCCGTGAACTGCTGCGTCAAACATCCGTTAGTACTCAAAAAGCTGCGTGTAAACCGTCCGTGATACCACTGGGAGGTGAAAGAGAGCTGTCAAGCTTTAATGCCTCTAGCGCCTAAGTGTTGCAAACAAGTTCCTAGGCAATTCCGTCGCACAAAGAGATGAGCAAGAACAGCCAAGTGCCAGCAGCACAGAGGCCGCATGCCTAACAAGCCTTAGCTGACTGTGTGTCTGAAGTCATCACCCCGTTTGCGGTTTTGGGGATCGTGTTATACGCACACTTCACTCAACAGTCCCGTAAGTAATCACATGTCAAAACAGCTGCCTGCTATGGAGCTCAGCACCGCATGCTGTCGACCGATGCAGTCTGTGCCTTATCAACTAAGTCATTAATGACAGTAAGCGAGAGAGAGGAAGAGAGAGAGAGAGAGAGAGAGTACAGCAGAACAAAAGTGAGAAGGAAAGTATTCCCTTTGGTGGCAGAATGCTTTCAAAGACATGCAAGCCTTCGTCTTTGAGGACAGCAAGGTGCTTGGTTGACGAAAGGACCACACGCTCGGTGTGACATTGGAAGCTTGATAGCGCAGTTCGACAATCGTAAGTACTGATGTCCACCATGTGACCGACAACGCTAATGGTCGCAGGACAGTGACATCGGTGTGAATAAATTTTTAACGATAACAGAATTGCGCAGTATCTTTAGCACTCTCTCCTCCCTCAAACAACTGGACCCGGTGCAAAAGAGAGTCAAAACGACCGAAGCTGGGTTAGGACACGGCGAACGATAAAGCCATGATAGTCCGTATACGGTCACCTAGGCACCAGGCGTGCACTACAATAAACCATACAGCATGTTTTTTAACTGCTTGAGAGGTGCATGTTCGGATCTCACAAGGGAAAAATGTCATAAAGTCCACATGAAGCAACTGAGCTGGAAAGCTGGTACTAAACTTTTGGCACGTCAGGATAGATTACAATTCGTCTTTTTACTAGGCGGATGAACATTGCTGACAAAGACAAGGTAAACTGAAATGGCCATTTCTGGCTCATTAGCCGTCATCAGCCAGTCATACATAACCCCTTACGGTAGTCAAACCGGGATTCGAACCCGCAACCTTTTGATCAGAAGTCCAACATTCTAACCATTGAGCCACGGGCTCATTGTTTTGCCAAGTGAGTTCCTTTTGCGATTCCCGAGCGTTCATTAACGAACGTTAGTTTTATTATACTGAGGAATACGTTGAGGAACTTCGTGACTGGATTCCCAAAAATTGACCACCATGCCTGTTTCATCTCCCAAGCATCAACCGAATGTCCGAACCTGATAACCAGCTGGTGAGAGGATTGGGACGCCGATGCTTGGTATACGGACAGCCGTACATTGCTGCATGACGGTCCTTGGGCATTACTAGAACCTGAGGAGGCGACTGAACTAACGGCGTCGGTGACTTCAGGGTATACAGTATAGATGAAGATGACGATGAGAACGCGGGCAATGATCGCTAGCGCACATGTGGACGATGGTTGCATTCCGGATCTAGGCAGCCCTGCCACACTCCAATAACAGATAAAGAGGTGGATGAGTTACACCAGAGTGAAATACTCCATCCCTTGCAGTCGCGGAAGGACGATTTTCAGCCTTTAGTTAAGCCAGTGCGGTCATGTCAAGTGATAAATTCTTTGGAGCATGTTGTGTCTACGTCCTGAGTCAATGGGCCATCGTTTGTATCTAAAATGTCAGGATAATAAACATGCTTTTTCCGAAATCCCTTCTTCATGGGCGTATTCTTATTTTTGTTCCGTTTTTTCCATTTATCCTGTATTGGTTCACTTGTAAATTAGTATGTGGAAGCCTCAGAGTTCAAAATGATCAAGCATTAAGCTCTTCTGAATCGGTACTCACCGGAAACAACGAGCTGTATAGTAATTTTTTCCAACCGAAAAGATAACTTGTCTCCAATAACTTTTATCGTTTGAATATAGTGCGTTTCCTTTCAGCAAAGCGTTTTAGAAGGCATCAAAGTACAAAGCTGAGGAAAGTTAATTGTGTAAGCTGCAAGGCTGCCTTTATTTTCTGCACTCATACAAATCTACTTGGCAGAGGTAATAGCTAAAAAAACCTCAAATTCTGATTGTTTTCCTCTCTGAAATTGCTTAAGACAGACAGCGGACAGGAAAAAAAACCGCTGAACCTTCAAACTTCTGGGAGAAAGCCCTTGGATGAATGGTCAAGAAGGTACTAAACCCCTTTCATCCTAGACTGTGAGCGTTCAATTTCGGTTTTTAATCACGCTGGTCTTCTATAAGAGCCAGTATCGAACTGCATGGAAGATGCGAAACCACGAGAGTGGATAACGAACCGTCTGTCAAAACCATCTTGTTATTCACGGATAGTATACAAAGACAGTTATGCGAAATCACCCACAATACATACAAGAAAATAAGACCTTTGAGCGAAGTAAGATACGTTTTTCAACCAAGTAGTTTGCTAACAAGTATAGTCCCTAAGAAATTAGGTTAGCTTAAGGAAACATTAATACCAGATTAATGCTCAAATGGTTCGAAGGGTTCAAAGTATTTTAGCGTTTTACGCATCGGTTACCTTGAGAAAATGCTGAAAGGGGATTCGAAAGTTGAATTTCTTTAATAAGTGCAATGCTGCAAGGTGATTGTGACTCAGAAATAGTCTTATTTTTCGCGTTCCCAGGAAATTTATCTCTAACTTGAAGTAAATCCGTTGAAACTAAGGTCTATAGGTACAGGGCCAAACTCCTCGCAGCTGTGCTATGTCGCGTCTGAATATCGCCGAAATAGGTGTTTGAGCTTTTAGCTAGTACCCGTGCTAGGATGTATGGTGTATGGTGTATCCCTAGTCTTATTTTCCTTCCGGATGTTTCCGTTTTTATGGCGCTACCAGGGGTTTCCTAGATATCCACCTTGCCTCTAGTTTCACTAATGCGCGTTTCTATTTTTAGTTATTGTACCTCTCTGCAATAAATATGACAGCGTTGGGCCTATCCCAGACGCGTTAAATTGCGTGCCTGGGAAGGCCACCAGCTGACATTTTGACTCAGCATGCAGGACTAGACTGAAATGGTCCCTCAGTTACTGCAGTCGTGTTTGGCATGCGTTAGACGGCGCTCTCACGTCGCGTGAGTCACTTCTGTACAGCCCCAGCAGAAAAAGAGGGAGAAAAGGAGTGGCTAGATGCACCAAAAGTCTTTTTCATCATATAGAATTCCCCTGTTGATTACTACTTTAAGGCAGTAGGGCGTTGCCAGCTTCCTTCAAAGTTTAATGCATAGTCGCTATATCTAAGCGATGAAACGCGAAATGGAGCGCAGAAGTGACCTAGTTTATTGTGCAATCAACTCTTGGTTTAGACCTTGTACCCAACAATACGAGTAGCCTAACCTGATATTTCAATCCCCAATATCTGTTCCCTGAAATTATACCCTTCCATGACTCCGGTCACGTCAACATGCTACTAACTGGCTTCTATGCACCTCCAGAAATAATTATAGTACAGAGTGTATGAGAAGACAAATAACGTGTGGTTACTTACTGTAGATCACAGTTAAAGGGAAAGAGCGCACTTTCAGAATACAGTGTAGGAAAGTCTTGCTTCTCAGTGTAAAAGAGTTTAACAAATTTCCGGTAGCTCCGGTAGCTTATCACCCATTTCTGACTTCCTACAGGGAAATTCACACGGTTAAGAAACGACACGAAAAACTCTTTAAGAAAATTAATAGACTATGTCAACATATCCATATAACCAAAAACATGCGTTCATCGATTTGCTAGTGACCTCAAACATCTTGGGAACTAGGTTCTCGAGGTGTAAGCGAAAATTCTTTACCGAGACAAATGACAGAGGTCTTAACTCGAGAATTACGATCAATGGAAGGAATCAAGGGTGATCGTATTATTTCTGACTTACTGACTGCCGTTAGGCAGTTTAACTAAATTCCACGACAGTGAGCTACCTACCGATTACGCGGCCCTGTTCCACCACCTGTCAATGTGCCAAGCAACAGAACCAATCAGGCTTGGTGCTCCCAAGAACGAAACCATATGAAACGCAAAGCAGGGTTAAATAGTCCATCCGGAAATCCAGTAACCATTGCGCGACTAACCCTCACAGTCAGCCCGCCAGACCCGGTGCGCAGTGAACAACAGTCCATGAGCAAAATCCTCTGGAAGAACTGGTTGACAATTCAGCTGCCAATGAAATATATTTTCATGTATCGAATTTAAGTCTCCATAAACCCTGAATCCCAGTTTAACCACTTTCAAAAAAGCTCAACTTTGTGCTATTAGGTATTTTGGAGGTGCCCGTGATCGCATTTGAAGTCACTGGTACTTTAAGAGCAGTTCTGGTGATGTTGTCATTATAAGAACCATTGAAGCAATATTATGCCTTACGGCATCACCTGCGACAAACGCAGTACAATATCCACGACTTATGGGCTATTCCTAAGTTCACAACCCATAGTCAACCTCAGTTTAACTCAGAGGTAGCAGCCCTTCCCTCAAAAAAAGAAAACTTTCGCATATGAAAATATTAATACACAGAAAGCCAAGGCGTGGTCATTGGTATCTACCATTTTCGAGAATTCTTTGCTGTAGAACCCATCCAGGGTTGTAAGAAATAAATAGTTCATAGATGAATTTCGGAACGCACCATGTGAAGTTTGAAGTAGAGACCACATGCGTTGCAAACTGGGTCACCATTTTGATTTCTACGCCAAAGACTGGTGTGTGAGATGTTGCAGTTGGTGCAACAGATACCAACTGTGCGAACGCTCTAGAGAAGAGAGAAAACAAGCATTGTGTCAGGCAGTCTCGTTAGCTGCTTCTTTTAAATGCTTTTCGCACAAGGCAAGTACACATTGCAATGCGTCAGGCCTCTCAGAAATGCACACCCAGCAAGACATCGCTGCCCACTCAAAGACAAGGCTCATCAAGACAAGACTCGAAGACCAGGCTTAATAAAATTAGTCCGCCTGCTCTGACTGGGTTGCTTACAGACTTGACTACGGACCTGGTCTTGAGTTACAGCGTCCATACCGGCTCAAAAGTGCAAAGTATAGTTTCTCGCAAGCTCCTAACCTTCACGGCGGCAACATATTGAGGTGGTTCAACGACGTACATATATGATCACGAATAGGAAAGTGATAAAAAATCATCACTACCTGATGGCAAGTATCAAGCAGATTTTGTGTGAACTAACATTAGCAATAAACAGGGATTATGTTATACTTAAAGGCCTTTCTGTTGAGTACACTCTGAACCACAAATTTTATAAATCGAAACATTCTCAAGCGAGCTCTTATATACTGACAACTGCTTAGTTGAAACGCGCTACAATTCTTGCCAGAGGAAAACAAAACGTCAGCTCAATTCGTACATTGGAAATTTTCTGAACCATTCGCAAAGACTTCATTCGAAAAAAGGTGCCATTGAAGTCGTGTACATCCGCTGTTATTACATTTTTGGTGTTTACCTAAATTCCTTGGGTTTTCAGCTATTAAACAAACAAAACATACACCTTATGGACGAAGTACTTACTTCCAAGCGTGGTACAAGGCCTAGTAAAAAGTCCATCATAATTACCCATAACACCCTGGTAAGCAATGTCTGTACAAAGTACATATCCCAAGAAAGCGCGCTTCACTTATACAGTATCAAGGGGACCGAAAAGAAGTGGTCTGAAAAACCAATAGTTTAGTTGTCTTACAATTTGAAAACAAGCAAGATTTTACCGTCGGAGGATGGGATGACGCCCCACAGCATAGCGTTTTGTCGTTGCACGTGGCGAACCTGGCTGGTCATTGGATAAAAGTTCAGCACGCGGCTGGAACCTCCAACGGCATATCGGTCGCGAACTGTTGATCTCCGCAAAATAATAATCGCGTGTTTACCCGGGCACCCACTGTCGCCCCGCTCCCCGCGTTGATAACCTACCTCACGCTTCTACTGCGATACATTATTTGAGGAGTCAGCAGGGACTACTAACCCATAGGGAGGGCTGCCAAATCTGATGGATGTTGTGCTGGTGTGCCAGGCTTGAATGTCTACGTCTTCAAAAAATCTACAGTTGTCCATACTGCTCACCCTCTTGACGTGTTTACCTAGGAGTGCCGGTGGTCGCTTACCTGTTTATTCGCACCCAATGGACAATAGCTGGCGTGTTGCATGGGGTCTGGCGATCCCATGATCTCCTGTTGGATAGTAGCTTCAGTTAGGTGCACAATGTCGATTGCCAAAGTTTTAGGAAGATGGACGACGGTTTAGGACACTCCTCTAACATATGGCAGTGAATGTCGGACTATCTGTTTGTCTTCTGGCTAACCTGGATTGGCTGCCTAGACCAGGTCAGTCGTCTGGGTACCCATTTGCGGTAAATAGGTCCCAAGGGAACTTTAGTTCAGTCTCATTATCATCCACCTCTGTTCAGAGTGCTCTCACCTCCTTGTAGAGGGTACAGCCTGCAATTGCATTTGTGACCAGTTGCGTATGGGTGCTATATCGACATGTTGTGACCCACTTCAGCGAGCCAGAAGACAAGGTTGCCGTACCCTTGACGGGTGCTCCTAGGGCAAACGGTTACCCACGCAACTTTGTCGACAGTTGTCTGCGCAACCAGGGCGAGAGACCGAACCGCACCAGCCCCAAATGCTGGCGAACGCTACCGTCGGTGAAGAACGTCTGCGAAACCGTTAGCCGCCTTCTCACACCACTTGGAGTTGGAGTCACACATCAACAGGAAGCAACTATTAGGTGCCAAGTATTGAGGCCGAAAGACCCGCTGCCACGGCAGGAAACTTCTGGAGTCATTTAGCTGAACTACGTCGAAGAAACTGGAAGGCTAATCTGCATGAGGGTGGCCAAACCGTGCGGCAGCACTGAGGAGGAAGGACGTCAACTCTCAGGTCGCGGCTCATGCGACGGCGCCAGCCACACATTTAAGTTTGCCAAGGCGGAAATGCTCGCAATGGCTGACAAGCGCGTGAGCAGTGAACTGCTTGAAACCTTCGTTCTCTGAACTTCCGTCGATTAAAAAGCGCACTGACCTCGCGGCTTCATTTTCTGTGTTGAAACTTTGCCTAGGCAATGTAATCACCCACACGGGGAGGACGCGGGCAGTCAAAGGTTCGAGCGACAGTGAGCCACATTGCCAGTCATCATCACGCCAGGAATCGAGAACATTGATGCAATTTTGAAAATTAAGGACCTAGACTAACGAGCTTTCATCACGTCATGTACGAGGAACAGCGATTAATACGGGATCTGATAATTGCAAATAGGCATGTTTACGGTATGGCAACTGCATCCTATAAATAATGCACCCCTGGTGCCCTCATATCCCTTATCGACGGCCGTCTCTGACGATGGGTTCGAGCGAGAGTCCGAAACATCAGGCCACTAAAAGCCATGTTCCAGTGACTGAATCTTCTTCTGAGCTGCTCCGTTGAGCTGGCCTGTACCCTTCTATCATCAACGTCAAAACACTGAAGCCAGACGTTGAGGTCAGCATATTTCCAATACCAACACTCCACATGTCTTGTAGAACAGTCTAAGAAGTGCCTTCATGGATCTGCCAACCCCTTGGAAACCTCTCTGGTCGATAATGATTCATCTTTTTAAGACAAAATAGGGGCAGTTAAATGAAATAGATGTGCTTCATTGAATTCTACGTCACGCAGTTGCCCTTCAGAACTTCGTAGATAACCACTGACAAAAAAGGTCATTGAGGCTGGGGACGCCCTGAAATGTCACAGAGCGCAGTGCTACCCTACTTTGGAAACCATCGAAATTAAGTTACTTTCAAAAATTCGGGAGAATACGCTTCCGTTTTCTACTTTCTCACTTCTCCTCATGCTGCAGTGAAGGCGCTCCGAGAACTTCCTCGAAAAATTGTAATGTGCACAGAACAAGTAGCAGGCCTTATAACCAAAATTCGCATAAACAATGGTTCACATATGCAAGAAAAGGCACCAAATCAGTAAATCCTGAAGTAATGGCACAAAGCCGGGTTGCATGAATTTTACATTTTCTCGGCTCGTACTGATAAACGTAAACGAAATCTAAAAGTTACACTGAATCGATGAGAAGAGGAGATGTTACGAATTAGTAGGTTTCTTCTAAGCAGCATTCATTTTGTTGACTATAAAATTATGGATTGCATATAGTACCTCACTGTGTTTCAATGAATTCTAGATTATTCCTCATGCGCATTCGACTGACGATGGCTAATATGCCAGAAATTGTCATTCCAGTCTCCCTAGTCTTGGTCAGCAATGCTCTGCAGCTACTGGTGGGGTTTGAGAGTGCGCCCCCAGGCACAACGGAACGAGTGAGTCTCGTAACTGACCGATGAACATCTATTCACCAATATCAATATTCCCGATCGAAACCGGCAAGACAATGAGCCCGTGGCGCAGTGGGTTAGAGCATTGTACTTCTAACCGACAGGTTGCGAGTTCGAGCCTCGGTTGCTGCAACAACTTAATTTGGGTATGGCTGGCTGATGAAATGGCCATTCCAGTCCCCCTTGTCTTTGTTGGCAATGTCCTTCTGCCTATAATTACAGACACTGTACAGATACTGTTGGGGTTCGAGAGGGTGCCCCTGGGCAGAACGGGACGAGTGAGTCTCGTAACCGATCGGTGAGCTTGCATCCACCAATCCGACCTCTTTCCGGCTTAGCGTCGCCTTTTTGGTACATTTTTGGGCTGCGAAGGCTTCTGGGCATACAGGTAACTGTCACCAGACAGCCTCACCCACAACAATAGCAATGATACATGAAAGCGTAAAGGGCTGCCCTAGTGAGTCCTCAGACCACTTCATATGGAAAGCGCGAAGCGTTAGGACCAAGACCAACGGGGCAAATATCGTCTGTTAACGCATTATCCAGTAGCTAAGTAGTCCCTCAAAACAGCGGTATCGCCAGTTGGATGTCATTTGACGGCAACGTCATCTTCTGTTAAACGAATGCTCCACATGGCCTAAGCATTTAGGCAACCATGTGCAGAATATCTAGTAATGTTAGCCAAACCATTCTATAGATATGTTCCACTGACAGCAAAAATTTCACTAAGAGAACTCCCTTCAACCCCAACTCTTTGGTACTCCTGAATATATTAGGACTTGTAATTCCGCCAAAAGAGGTTGGACAAACTTGGTTCAAAGTTTTTAGGACGGAAATCGATATATATATATATATATATATATATATATATATATATATATATATATATATATATATATGAGAAGAAGAGGCGATCACGGGAACCATGGTTTTATTGTCCTGAAGTTTCAAAATCAAACAAGATTTCATCGTCGGAGGTAAATTTTGTACCGCGCCTAACAGTATTTATAGGTGGCAACATTTCGGCTAATACGGGATTACTAAGGTTTTTGAATTTGCGTAGAGGAGGGGCCGGGTTGGGGTGGAGATTCTCAATCATCTTGCTGCTTGATGAGCATGGTGGTGTTTCATTCTTGGCGATCATCCTTTGCCTGTTCACTGAGTCCGTGGTGGACTGGGGAGGGCGGGTGATGGCTGGTTCTCAATCTGGTCGGGGGGGCCGGAGTTCGCACGTTGGCAGTAGTCGTCAGTACCCCTCATCGACCGAAGCTGCCGCCCCAGGCTGTTAATCTTGGTTGCAATCGCACCTCCGTGTGTATTCGCACCTGCCGGATAAGTGCTTGAGCTGGCCGAGGCGATAACTGTTCCTTCGTCGGGTCTGGGTTTTGTTGCGATTGCGTGCGTGTCCGCCATGGACTCACACATGTTCGGATGCACGTTAGGCCCATGTTCACGTTGGCTCTTTCGATCATTGAGCTGCGTCCGGAGGGCTTGGTAGGCCGTAGGAAGCGTCACACAACGATTTATGGAGGTTGTTCCCGTGTGCCAAGCCTCGATGGTTTCCCTTGCCACGCGGTCACTTCCCCGACCAAGAATTTCAGCATTCTGGAAGGCGAACGTGTGTCCAGAGTCTGCGCAATGGTCCGCCACCAAAGACAGCGGGTCCATTCTTCTTACCGCCCTCATGTGTTCTCCGACCCGGGTTTGCAGACGTTTCCCGGTTTTCTCCATATATATATATATATATATATATATATATATATATATATATATATATATATATATAATGAATAGTTGAGGTAGTATGCATTCCGAGATGATAAATGAAGAAAGAAGGCTCGTCGGAAAAATCGAGGTTTACTCGTGAATTTTCAAGCTGGTTACACCAACCCGTCGTCAGACGAAATGAGAAGTAAGAGTTGGGATTGTCACGCTGGAGGGTTTAGGGGCCGAGAGGTTACATCGACAGACTGACGCCATGGGGGGTTTTGGGGGCCGTGAATCCTGTTACGATAGCTGTCGCATGTAAGGGGAGGGGTGCTAGAGTTATGATAGCAAGTCAAGTGGTGGGAGATGCAGAGTCAGCGAGGATACACTTGGCTGGGCACGGATAAGCAAATGTTGATTTTAAGGTGGGCGCAAGTCAGTGGACCGTGCACGCAGACCTTTGTAATGCGCATCCAGATCGACGTGGCGGTTGATACTGTTTGTGCCGGAGTGCCAAGCTTCGAGGAATTCGCGTGCCTGTTTGGTGCTAGCCATGGCGACCACTTCCGTTCCCTCCCAATTGAAGCGGTGGTCGCAATCAACGGCGTGCGCAAACACGAGAGATAAGGGAACATATATATATATATATATATATATATATATATGCAGAATAACATAACCGACAAAGACAAAGGGAGCCTGGAATGGCCATTTCTGGCTTATTAGCCGTCATCAGCCAGCCATACCCAAACCCAGGCGCTGCGGCGCTCGAGCCTCAAACTCGCGACCTTGTTGGGCAGAAGTGCAACGCTCTTCCCACTGCGCCACGAACTCGTTGTCTTGCCGGTTTCGATCGGGAAACTGGGATTCGAATCTCAGGTGTGCCACACTTGGGATTGGGTATGACTGGCGGATGACGGCTAATAAGCCAGAAATGGCCATTCCGGTCTCCCTTGTCTTTGTCGGTTCCATTTCATCATATGCTACACGTCGCTATGCGACCGCCTGCAAGAGCTCTAGTCTGAGCTCCAGGGCACAACGGAACATACATGTTCCTTAAGCAGATCAGTGAGCCCCACACTATCATATATATATATAGATGGATAAAGGAGAAAAGATGGACTTAGCATAACCGACAAACGAGTAAGATCGCGCATGCATGAGCCTACTTTATCCGTAAAGTTAAAAAATGTATGATCGCATTCACTATGCAAGCCTCGAAAATAACAATAAATTTTGGCTTCGACAGGGAAAAAGGAGTCGACCGAGCCGGAAGTAAAATCGCGAGAGTGATAACCGAGGCCTGGTAATCTGAGGCCAATTCGATCAATCACAGGATTGGTCTACAAGCGCCATACGAGGCCGTCAGACGCCAGTTGGGCAAGAAGAGAGCACCAATGAGAACAGAGCCTGGTGGACCTATCAGCAGTGAGGAACAAAGACCTACTTAAAATATGGCTTACCCATTTTGCCTATCTCCGACAATGCGCTCAAGAACGAGCGTGAAATGTCAGATGATGATTAACCCCTCCTCCCCAGAGATTTCTTACCTTTTCATTCCAACTATAAAAGAAGTTGTGAGTACAATTTACGGACAGGTAAGCACATATTTCGTGTAGTTTGGGTTTTGGGACTTCAACCAGCTTTGAGAGACTGAGTACAAGTAAAAAAATAAGTGGAGTTAAGTCTGCACATTTTAAAGCCACAAACATAGTGAATTTACAACAAGTGTGGAAACGTATCGAACCATGAATCTGCTAGAGGCCCTAATAACAGCAGTATTCCATTTATTTGGGCACAGGTATTCACCCATGATGACTTCAATGACTAAGATGAGGGTTCGCACTCCAGGTTGATGTATAATCAGGCAATAAAAAGACTGGCTCCGGTGATCTGCACAGTCACCTCCTAACTGGCGTTACTGATCGTTTATCGCCCCCCAACACATGAAACTGTTGCCTGTTTCGTTATCGATCTTATCTCTGACGGTGGACTCCATTAACAGTTTGAGAACTCAAATGAATTGAGAAATAATTCCGTTGATTGAACAATCTTCTTCTTCCCTTTTTATTATGAATTCAGTTCGATGTCAGTATACTTGGTTTAACGATAGTTCTGATAAACAAAAAGCATAATTTTGTGATTTCGATGCCTAGTTATCTGGAGTTCTTAATTAAATAGGACGAAAGGGATCGGCTCAGATTTTAAAAAAACCACAGTTTCCGGCGAAGCGCCATACACACTTACGCACGGCGTCGACTCTTGGCCCAGCTGGTTGGACGTATGACGGCAATTCCTGAAGACCAACTGTCTCAGCTGCAGCATTAAGATTTTCACGGCCTGATGTTGAAATGTGTTTGCTTGGTGTCGGCAACTAAGTTTAAAGTGGATATTTCAAGCTCAGTTGTCCTCTTTGGCATGCTTTCGGTGTAAGTGGCACCTGTTTGAATAAACCCACTGTCCAAGAATCCTATCAACCTATTCGAAATAAAATGTTGAACCAAACTGAAGGAAAGATTTAGCATACAGTGAATAAACCACAATGGTGTCATCAGGTCCTTACTAACAACACGTTTCCCCACCAGACCCATCACCAAATTTTGATTCACCATAAATAAATTAAAAAGCGGAAAGCAAATTACCGAACGTCTCCTTGGTTTAATGAGCGGTCGACTGGTTCCGTTGAGTTTACTGTACAGGCCGCAGGCGTTGCAAAGGAAATGACCTCTCTCATCTCGACGCCAGAGTGGTGTCTGTGCTGTACTGCAGTTAATGCATTGACGACCTATGTAATAGATAAAAAATATACTGTCACCCTTGTTTACTAAAATAACTGAATAACCATTTTACCAGCACATGCAGCCTGGCGGATTTAAACGCTGTTTTCGCTGTTTCCCTCAAATAACTTACTGTGATTTTGGGCATGGAATTTGCTTCTCCATAGCATACTCACACCACCCACAAAGGAAAATGCGTGCACTTAAAAACGGATCAGCAGGAGACGCCAAAGACGGACTCTCCCCGGACCAGAAACTTCCATTCGAGACCCCGTGTTTTATTCGGTCCCACTTCTCCACAAACTGCTTTAACTGTTCTAGAAAACATTAAACCAATAGGCAAAGCCATTCCTCGTAAGTGCAATGAAACTCTGAAAATTTGGGCCTAATAACTTCCTAAGAGGTATGCACTTTTACGCTTAAATGAGCATAGAATGATATAACAATGAATTGGCTGGTTTTTTTCGTGTTAAGCGTGACACTTAAACGTTTCCGGCTGTTGTATCGTTTGCGTGAGTGTGTTGTTCTTAACTGAAAGATTATTAGGAGGTCTCTAAGATACTGCCGGCCTGACACTTAAAGTGCAGTATACTATGCTCTGCAACCATTTAGACTCAAAGGAGTTATCATTGCTTTTATTTCAATACCTGTACAATGTAACGAAAAAAAGGTTGATAGGCAAGATTCATGGGTAAAAGCAACCATCAACTACATTTATGGATTCATTTTTGTGCCATTTTTAAGGGCAGGTTTACTGCTTAAAAATAGAGCAAGGTACATTGTCTTGGCTTGAAAGCAATTTTAGGGACTGTTTGTTCATATTTGACCAAAAATGTTGTTTTAAAAATGTGATCTACCCTTGGAGCGGGCAGTCCTAAAAAGTGCAACAGTGAAATTCATATGCTTACTACGCAAATTTAAGAACATTTTAAATGTGCTAAATGCTGTCATAACGCCCTTCAGAACTCTTTGCATAAGACCGCCAGGTTACCGGGTCGAATTTTATAATATAAACGGAACATCACTTTTAAGAAGGATGAAAAAACAACTTTTATTTTTATGTAGGGTTTAGCGTTGACTGAGGAATGTGGATGCCGAAAAGTATGCTTTTTAGTTTCAATGGGCATCCAACGGTCACGCGACAAGTTCGGATACCCATAAAGTTAAGCTCAACTTGGATTACCTCTCTTCTTTCGTCTGGGAGAGTCCTCTTCTAAGGTCATGTTTAATAGACGCACCAGACACACAGTATCCTTTTAAATTTCCTGGTTATTAAAATGTTCAACTGCCGTATCGTGCACAAATATGAGGATAGTTACTGGAAGCTGTTGACTTTAATCCGCTCATGCGACTCAAAGTGCGTATAAATTTACATCCCACGAAAAATAATTCGGTTAACAGTTGGTGCACGTTCAAAGCACTCGGGTGAGTTCTAGTTACAGTTTTAAATCTCCGCAACCGTCGACGATGAATCCCCTATTAAGTATCTAGTTTGGGTTATACTTTTCTGTCAAAATTCTTTTAACCTTGTTCGTCAGGATTTCCCTATTCTGTGGCAGGGTGAGCATTACATCCTCGGTAAAGGCCTTCCATTCTTGGAGGATGTAGGATAAAGACAGTGACGTTTTCCCTGTACATTCAATATAGGCTACATGTGTCAACCTCAAGACAAACCGAAGCAAGCGGAGGGAGAGATGGATAAAAAATTCTTTGCAGGCATAGCACTCTTTTCCAAGGTACATGAGTGTAAAGTATGTTTTTGATAACAAACGGAACGGATTGTTCGACATTGCTGACAGTTGAAAATTCGAAAATATTTTTTGCTGGGCGCTTGCCACTAAAGAAAGGGAAGTCAATCTTACTCAAATAAGTGTTCCTCCCTCAATAACACGCGTGACAAAAAGGCCACACAGGAACAGGGATATTCATTCTAAAGGACGAACCTGGAAGATATCGGGAAGGCTCATTCGTTATCCACCGACCGCAACAGCCCTTCCTCGCATTGCTTCCCTTTTGCCGCCAGAATAAATCCGAGGACACCACCCCCACGTGGCTTTCGGCGCTCTCGATCCCAGTAAACATGGCATAAACCAGAGACGCAACGATACGTTTTTCGGCATAGTGAACAAAGCACCTGTGTTCGAGTTTTGGATCTTCTTGGGAGACTGGCTAACGATGGAAAGTGATTTAGGAGGGATCATTTCAGTTTCCCGCGTACGTTTGAGAAAATTTGCTGGGATATTCATTGCTCGTTGTCTTACGACCGACTTTGAGGGCTCCGCGGAGAGACGGAACATGCCTTCTCCAGTTTCCAACAATAAGGACAGATCTAGGAACGTCAGATTCCACGCAATTTTTAATATTTCAGATCGCACCCGTCGGGGCGTGAGCACATGCCTTTATAGTAGAGTGCTTTATACCCTGATCAAAAAACCCCAGGCCGAACTCAGTTTATCCAGACTGAGTTAAAGTGAAGCTAACAGGCTTGAAATGGCCATTTCTAACCCTCTCACGCCAGCTTTAATTTGGCACAGGTATTTGCTAGTGTCTGAGACACTTAATTCTCGTTTGGGAAGGACCCTCGAAGGTACTCACCTTGAATAGGAATTGCGCGTCCGTCATTCAGAAAATTATGTTGCGCTTTTTTCCCGGGACACGTGTTCAATCACGCATGTCTTTTCTGGTAGCCGATTTTTCCCAAATTGAGTTTAAGGACTTCTTCTATGACGATGTAACATATGCAACCAGCGGAAAAAAAGTAACTGGTAAAATCTTGAGCCCATCTTATCTGCAAAAAATGACCATGCTAGAAAAGCTCACCTTCGTTAGCGTGAAAACCTAATGGATTGCCTGTAGAGCTTGGATCAAAATTGCAACATCTAGAAGTTAAGCCCCCATCTGCACTCAAATTCAGCCCTGCCGACATTTGCATCACGTTGAGAGTGATTGCTTGCAGCTTAGGCATATGGTTTGGGTTCTTTTGTTGTTCATTTGAACTAGAAGTGTAGAAAAGTGTGGAGCCCACTTTGTCAAACTCCAGCGCTCTGGAAGGGAGGCAGTTTGGCCACGTAATTGGCGCCCGTTCTTCAACTAGGGCCCTTGAATTGCATTGTACGGAAGGCAGCCATGGATTTCTGAAAGTACACCGTCCGTTTTCTTGTTCACCTAGTTGATTCTGAAGTTGAGCCTCTCCCAGTCGCCAGCCTGTATATCCTTCCCTTAGTGGGAGGTAACGATGCGCAGAAAATGACATACAGCAGACTGGCAACTCGTATTCTGAAGTTCTGAGGGCATCTCGTTCGCCAAGCATGCCTAAAAGTATATGCGTAGGGTTTCATAGTGCGTAAAATTGCGGTATCGTCTGTGGTACTTCTTTCCAAAAAAACACTAAGCACTAATTTGAAGGTTACCGCTGATGGTTAAAAATTAGAGGAGCGCTTACTCACTGTCAGTTAAGTGCGCTTTGGCACGCAATACAGGCATTTCTACTCGTAACAGCCTACTACATCAACGAAATCAACATGTGGAACGTTGCGGTGTGAAAAAATATGGCTAATTGTGTTCACTGGAGATGTTCACGATGAGGCTTCTTAGCATGAGTTGCTCAGACAGCCTTGCTGCTTTCCTTTATGCACAGATTAGGAAAAGCCCACCACCGAAACTAAAGTTAAAAGCCACAATCAGTGCCAAAGAGGGATGCATTTAAGCGCAAATGGAACAGCTAAACTGCCAGGTCAAGAGCTGCCCGTGATGGCTAATAAACAGTCATACCATCTTGGACATCTGTACTCTGTCATTCCACAAGGGCCGTTTTAATTGGACTCAGTGACGATTTTCAAAGAAAAAAAGCAATGTCCTTCACTGGCGGAAGGGTGTGACAAAATCATGCGGATGGAAAGAGCAGTATCTGTACTCCGGTGGGCCACCGTAAATGCATTGAATAGTGCAGTGCGAAAGAGGATGGACCTGTCCAATCAACATTCAGTCGGCAACTACCCACGATTTTTACAAATTGGGAAGAAAACAAAGGATTCTGGTCAGAAATGGTAAGTCCTTCTTTTAGAAGAAAACCGACAGACTGATGTATGACACGGGGTGAGGGTCTGTAATATAGCCTTAACTGGAGGCAAAACACCCAGAGCCTTATGAAGAGTGATGCGGAGGATACAAAAGACTCACTTTGCCTTAAAATGACATTTTCACTGAAAACGAATCCTAGGGCCCAATAGGGGTTGCAATAATAACCTATTGCGGAAAAAGTGGCTGTTAACATTTTATTATAAACAACTTTGAAGAACAAAAGGAACTGATAGAGGAACGTAAGAATTTTAAGCGAAACATGAAGGATATTCGTTGATGAATGCTCACCGACCGCTAACGGAACTCCATCGTCCCGCTCGGCCTTCAGGCTCACTTTCGAGCCCCGCCAGCAGCCGCACAGTGGCTAGTGGTAGACCAGGCAGATGAAACTTTCCGGCAAAGACAAGGGACACTGGAGTGGCCATTCCTGGCTCATTAGCCGTTGTCAACCAGTCATACCCAACCCCAGTTGCACACCCCCCGAGAATCGAACCCACGACCCGTTGATCAGAAGTCCAACACTAACCATTGAACCATTGGTCAAAGGGTCGCCGGTTCGATCATCGGGTGGCACATCCCCTGGGGTTAGGTATGACTGGCTGATGACGGCTAATAACCCAGAAATGGCCATTTCCGTCTCCCTTGTCTTTACCGGCAATATTCATATAAATAAAGGATAGTTCAAATTGGTGTTACTAGTTCATTTGTTCACTTTTTCTGCAGCTTGATGCAGACAAGAATTTTCCATGTTTATATTGTTTACAAGAAATGTCATGTGAATGGAATTTCAGAGGTAGGTTTTTAAATTAAATGAGCGAATACGCGATTTTAACATCGTACGTAAATGATTGGGAATTTTACGAAATTTGCAAGGGTGACGAGCAGTTCACTGTGGTGGTGTAAAACGATACACATTAAAAATTGTGGTAATATCAACACCGACTCTTAAAAATATCAGCCCTTGATTAAAATCCTGTCCTTGTTCTGAGTTAGTAGAACTGGATGAATTGTAGCAGCGTCGATGGTATGCCATCCTACACAACTGCCGATCACATTTAATTCCAAGTTACAGCTTTCAGGTGCAGTGGAAATTTAAAAAAAAAACAATCGAGAATGGACTGTCAATAAACGTGCTGTGCACGAGTGTCCGATGCGGATTATTTTTACGTGCACTCCACTAAGACCAAATTATTTACGGCTTAGCGAAGAAAAGAGAGAAGGGCATGGAGGTGACATGCACTGGTAGGTAGGCCATAGGTATATCTTTGCAAAAACATGGATACAAATAGCCCAGATGTCCAGCATGCAGTCGGTTCATAGTGCTTGAAGGATCGGGTACCTGGTTTAATTTCGTATTTGAGAGCTGTTTTGGATACCGGATGACTGGATGTTTCACTCGCTGTCAGAAATCGGTAATTACGACAACAAAAAAGCATCATTTGTGGAGTGTTCCCCAATGTGTGATGGTCAATGTTTCCCAACCGAAATACAAAATGCCGCCCGTCCTTGCACGCTGGATGATCACCTGTTATTTGTCGTGGAGAACCCCTTCAGTGTCCAGGATTAGGATGTACAATGCAGCTGTGATTTTCGCTAGATACTTTAACCCTTCCGTGTGCCGAGGACCCCCACTGTCTCGACAATGTCTACAGGATCTCTCCCCCTCTTTCAAAAACCAATGTGATCCAAGGAGAAGACGACAGGCATGAGCGCAGTGGTCGAGCAAGTTACCTATGTCCCACATGGCCTAGTTCCCCCACTTCATGGGCACCAGATAATAGTGAATAGGGTCGTTAAGTACCACCTCACGACTGTAGTTTGGCCTCTTTCCCCAAAGAGCGATCTGCCATTCCGCCAGTAGTCAACCTCATATTGGATGACCATTGGCGCGCCATGAAAATTTTGGCTGCTTCTCGTAATGAGTTAATGAGCGAGATTCAGGATGGATCACCCTTATTTTCTCGTCCACTGTCGTTAAGCAATGACGGGTCCGCGTCTTGCCGCCTGGGCATGGAATTTGGCTAAGTGTCCAACGTTGCCGTCGGGCGCCAACAACACACCAGCTCGGAGAAGCATGCGTGAGGAGTGTGATAAAGGAGATGGCAAGAACGAAATACGTGACGGGAGTAAGAATGAGGCCCACTCTGCGAGATCGTTCATTATCAAAGTAAAATTAGGGCAAAGGCAAGGGATAAAATTAGGATTTCAGTTAAGGGATGTCTTAGAATTAGTGCTGAGGTTAAGACATGACCATATTTGCACTTCGTCGGATTTAGCGCAAGACCACCTGTATTACAGCTAGTGACTCAGCTCATGAAATGATAACCAAACGTTGAAACGCGATTTCGAGTAGGCTTACTCAACCGACATTTTGACACGGCAGACAGACACAGGCGTTTGAAAGCCCGTCTTTGCGACCGCCTGGAAAAATGAGCACTCATTAAAAATGACAAGTTAGGTAAAATGCATTTAATCTACTTATTAATTGAAATTTTTTACAGTAAACTTAAGCAAAATTATAATTTCTAATACCGATTTCATTAAAAACTACCTTTTCTTCAACTTTTCAAATGGAATTGCATAAATTGGTTTTAAAACGCTTTTCAAATAAGTTTGAGCCTGAGTTGCTTTCACATTTGCTTTTAGGGTTTTCCATCTACTGGCTATATGCTTTCCGTTTAGGGAGTAGCTCACATCCCCTATGTCATAAAGAAAATACCGTGCAGACCTCATAGAATTTTGCAATAAGAATGAACTAAGTTATATAATTCACGAGGAGCATTAATCAAAGAAAAGATACTACGCGATTTTAATGGTTGTGATAAGGTTTGAAAATATCTCCTAATTGAAAACTTTTTAAAACCGAAAGTTGGTCTTTCTTCGAGTAAAATATTTGAAGAAAACGTGATTTTTCATCATATGAGTACCCGGATGAAGTGTTTTAAGCATATTTTCTATAAAATATATTTGAATTTATAAGGGCATCGAAAAAAATAATAACACATATATACTAAATCAATAATCTTTTTTACTAAGAGCGGTTTTCATGGAAGGTCGAAAGAACGTGCTTTGAAAAGCCGGCATCCTACTGAAATATTATGAATCTGTGCTACATGACAAAATCGCTCAATTAATCGATCCTAATCGAAACCTCGTGTTAGAATTTCGGTTGACATTTCATGAGATCGGTCAGTTACTATATTATTACTATTATTATTACTATATTACTATTACTACTATTACTATTACTAATATTATTACTATATTATTATTTAACTATATTATTTTCTAAAGGAGTAGCCATTTCTTTGAAATCGTAAGTCAGCTTTATGATGAAACCGATAAAATTGGGTTCTTTGATGATGGTGCCTCACGACGATGCTTGCTATATTTCACGCAAACTTTACAAGGCTATGAAACAGCACCCGGAAAGCTACCCTCCAATTCCGTTTGGGTGTTGGGATTCTGTTGTTGTTTTCCTATCGCACGACCAGTCAAAATTCTCAGTCAACAGGTGCAAATGCAAAACCGCCTAGAAGCTTCAGCCATGGAAAAACCATGCAATAACGTTGACTTTTAAAAAATTATTAAACTTGCACTAGCTAAAGTTGATCATAATTCAGTCAAATTTTTTTATTCGTTGATAAACGCTCACCGATCGCTAAAAGAACGCCATCGTTCCGCTATGCCTTGAGGCTCACTCTCGAGCCCCGCCGGCAGCCGCACAATGGCTAGTAGTAAAATAGGCAGATAAATATTGCCGGCAAAGGCAAGGGAGACTGGAATGGCCATTTCTGGCTTATTAGCCATCGTCAGACAGTCATACCTAAACCAAGGTGGTACACCACCCGATGTTCGCACCCGCGCCCCATTGAGCAGACGTCGTCAGTCCATGGCTCAATGGTTAGAGCGTTGGACTTCAAATCAACGGGTCGCGGGTTTGATCCTCAGGTAGTGCGCCACCTGGGGTTGGGTATGACTGGCTGACGACGGCTAATAAGCCAGAAATGATCATTCCATTCTCCCTTGTCTTTGACGTCAATATTCATCGGTCAATTTTGTTCCTAGATAAGATAGATCACTGCTGTTGCTTTTCTCTCGGAACATTATTCGGCCCTCACAGTAAAGACCATTGCCCTAAGACGGAGGCATGTAGTAATTAGTAGTGTAGAAAGGTATTTTTATTAAAGACAAAGACGAACCTCGAAGTTCCACTGGACGCGAAGTCAATGAAGCCGTTGTCGAACTGCGCTCGATCACAAACCAAAACGGGTTTACAGCTGTGAGATGGGAGTGCTTGCTCACCCTGCAACCATTGTTGATTCAATGCCTGATTGGTCCCCGCCAAGTGGGCAACACTGATAGGAATGAGTGGGGGGGGGTTATGATTGCCAACAGATGGGGGAGGAATGGGGGTTGTGGGATGAGCTAGGTCCCATGCCCGAAATTCCCAGGGGAGAGGAAAGAGCCCAGATCTCCATCTTATCACAAAGAGGCAGATAAGTCATAAAAATTTACAATGTGAACGCGCTCGCCATCACCGCGACCTTTTTTCTGGCTGAAACCCAACAAAGGGGTTGCAAATTTGGCCGAATCGGTACTCGCCAGCGGCGCAGTTCTCTGTTCCCAACTCTTTTTCAATTACTCGTCAGTGTCCATTCCCTCTTCACTCGTGTACCGAGGATGAACGGCCACAGAAAGTGCAAGCGTCTCCATATCGCCCTCCAGTTGCGAAATCAGGAATCACAGTCGGTAAGAATGGCAATGAGAACCGCGGCCGAAGTTTGAAAATCTGAGAAACATTCTGACAACACAAAGCATGATCATCAAAAAAATGTTCTTCAAACAGTAGGCTTACCCCCCTTTAAGTCGACGAAGTTGTTTAGGTGAGTAATGGCTTTCATATGAGAATGGTCAATCTCATCAAACTGGACACTTGTGCGAGCGAATGCGCAACACCGAGTGAAAAAATATTAAGTAAAATGGTGCGGAGAAATTAAGAAATTGATTGATGAAGTCAAGCTGAATGTGGTCACAATTTTACGCAGTTCCTAATGGCCACCACAATCCACAACAGAGTTTTACTTCAGCCATACAGATTACGTAGGTGGCCATCCACCCTCAGAAGTGGACTCACCCTAATGAAATAATACGAGAATGTTAAAAGTCCCTTTTCTGCTGGATGGTCCGAATTCGAACCTTGATTCCTGAGGAGGCACGTATTTTAGGTCACCTCCTCCCGGGCGGCATCTCCGCAGACCAATTTTTGCGCGTCGGTGCGCGCCCTCGTGCCTCCTGATGTCTCTTTGCTTTAGATCCCGCTCGTCCTTGCATTAAACGAAGGTGTTGACAGTGAAATTCAGCAGCCACCCGAGACGTCTTAGTGCGTCTGTGCGGGGCTGGCATACATTCAGCGTGAGTCGCAAGCTGCTTTAGTCATGGTCCATTGCTTCCCACTCTGGTACCAAGTGCAGTTTCCTTTTCCTCTTCTCATTCGGTGCTGAGAGTTGGCTTGGGCAAAATAATCAAACAAGTACGGAGTGCATAATCGAATACTACTTTAAACGCCAGTGTCGGTGAGTCAGACGGTTGAGCCATAATCACGCCAACATCCAACACGGGCGATTAAATTTCACGGACCAACGATTCCAAAGCCAGCCATTAAGCAGTTGTCACACCAAGTGCACCCGTCCTCAATTAGAGTATACCGTTAATTGTCCTAGTTAGTTGATAGTATAGTGACTTCATCTTCTACATACTGCAACCCCTTGTGCGCGAATTTCCTGTAGCTGATGCCGTCTCTGATGATGGGTTTGAACATAAACCCATGGCTTAAGGCGAATAAAGATCTTGAACCAGCGATCACGACTACTTCTCAGTCCATCTCAGTCCTCCGCCATGCTGATTTGCGCCTACTATAACGAGTGACCAGAAATCCACCGGGCCTACCAAACTGACGGATATTTGCTCAACGATTGACGTATGCAGGTATCAACGCCGGACTCCATGACAGTGGCTAGTCTTATAGACAACCTAATATTACCGACAAAGGCAAGAGAGATTTGAATGGTCATTTATGGCTTATTAGTGGTCATCAGACAGCCATACCCAATCCCTGAGGCTTGAACCCGTGACCTGTTGGTTAGAATTCCAATGCCCTGGCCAGTGAGTCACGGCCTCGTCATCCTGTGGATTGCGACCGGGTATATTAACAATGGTAGATGGACGCTCAGCAATCGCGTTATGCGACGTACTCATCATTTTGCGGCTTGGGGCTCAATCTCGAGCCTCAGGAGTTGCAACACCTGGGGTTCGGTCTGGGTGGCTGATGATGGCTAATAAGCCAGAAATGGCCATTATCGTATCCCTTCTCTTTTTCGGTAGTGCACTTCTGCCTATTTTCTTTCTTAACCCCGTGACTTGCTAGGTGGATGCCTGCTCCTGACCACGACAACTTGAATTAGCATTTTTTTACTCTGAGAAGCCGAACCGAGTATCAGTATCAGTATATTTACGGGAGATGTAGGTGAGTCACCTTTGAATTTCTTATTTGTACATGCGATTTGTGGTATCAAAAATAGTACCTCAATATGTTTGTGAGGCCAAATGCTATGAGCCAACTGGCTGGAACATAGTTGAAAAAAAGCAGACAGTGAAAAAAACTCCCAGTGATATTTAGGAGAAAAAAATTGTCGCCCTTGGGGAGGGGGCCCAACGGGGGGCATCGCGGAGGTCACGTAAATCAGCACCGAAGTGCGGAAGGTGCAGCCAGATGCTCCCTTGCTGATTGCAGAGCCCGTTGAGTGATTTCAAAGGCGGAGATATCCGCCCAGATCATCCTTGGTCCGTTGCGGTTAAAACCAAGGGAGAACGTTCATACACCGCATAGACGATAGCCGCCAGGTCCAGCTGATGCTAACACTCATGGTGTCACCAAGGTGTGCAAATAATCAAGCAGCGAAGACCTCGGGGACTTCAGCATGGGAATTATGGGAGAGTGCAATCCCTCGAACGAAAATAACAAACATAAAGAAATGTTACTCAAATATAGCTAATAGTATCCTGATTACCTTATTTTCTGACGTCACTCTTGCAACTTTCAGTTCGTGTTGTAGCTCGCACCATTATATCGATCGAGTTTTCGCTTAAAAACCTCCAAGGAGTCCGACATAACAACATCCAGAGGAAGATTCTTCCAAGCTTCAACTACTCTTTTGCAGAAGAAGTACTTCCGAGTGTCTAGCCTTGCTCCAGTCACACGTAATTTGAGAGGATGACCTCTTGACCTTTCGGTGGCTGGAGATTAAGGCCTTTCTAACCGTATACGTTTGTGTTTTCCCGCCAAAACCGATAATCTATGCAGTTCTAAAGCATTAATGCAGCCTAAAGTATGCACTAAGAATAATGAAGACTAGGAACCTTGCATCTCATGTACGCCAAAGACTCCGAGGCGCAGAAACTATAGAGGTGGCGGTCATTGTAAAGGCGAAGCAGAAAAGCCTCAACATGCTGACATTTACACTGGTCAACGGCATATTAACACAGCAGCCAAAAGAACACTTATAGTTCGGTTAACATACATTACCTAAATGGTAGTCGGCTAATGAGGAGCACAGTTAACGCGCATACGCAATTGGAGGAATCTTGCAAGAAGTGTCATTTGCTACATTATTTAAACTTTTATTCTGCAGTACTTCTGTCATTAAACTGGGGCATCGAGAATTTTAGTCAACGTCGCTCCGAACAAGAACAAATAAAACCAGTACTTCCTGCCAGAGGCTAGCCCTAAAGGCCTTAAATCAACACTTTCTCCACTGCAAGCTCAGGATCATGAAAGAGTTAGGGCATGCGCAAAGTCTCAGCAATAATAAATATTAACTATTCACTGGGAAAATTTAGTCGTCTATTCGTCACCTACAAAAAGATGGCACCAGCCCGGCCTCAGTGATTTACGCACATGCAACCAATATAATTAGAAACGCAATGTAACTTACAGCTGGAAAGTAGATCACGTACACGACTTAAAATGGCTCTCCTTTGATCATAGGATCATAGAAGATAACAAATGTGGCAATTACTATGCCGAAGACAGACACTACAAAGAAATCAGGAATAATTATAAAGCGGTAGGCACAGAACCATTAGGTAGCACACCGTATTTCCAGACAGATATTGAGACTACTCCTGACAAATGTGCGTTTTCCCACGATCAAAGCAATTGTAGCTTAGGCACCCTTATGGAGAACGACCGTTGCACAGGTCTCGTCGACAACGCTGTGATCGGCATCCTAAAGTGAACGCGATAAAGGGACAGAGCACAAACAAGTTGACTTCCAAGTTTGAAGTGGGGATAGTGAACAAAGTCCTTCTAGTGAATTTAGCAAATCTAGTTCGATTAGGAGCCGTGGAATACAGAATCCTCCTGTCCCAGTGATCTCGCAGTACACAAATGTATACTTCATCAACAACAATGACGCAGTGGCAGGGATTTAATTTCATTATTGTTTTAATATCGTTCCATATGTATAGTGGTCCTCTTTCACCCTGGGCAATCGGATACGTAAAGTTCGTCGTGGACAGTTAACCGTTTAGTCTCCCGACTTTGTTTCGTCCATCTGGCTGTCTAAAACTTAACCACAATTTATCGGTTGGACCTACTCAGCATCATTGTGCGATAGCTCGATCGTCACAAGTGACAAAGTGCTTCAGGTTTCCAGGAGTTCGGCGCGGCCGTAACTTGCGGGTAAAATCGTTTATGATGAAGTAGGCTTTCGATGCATCCGTCTCACTCGCTCTTCGCAACCTCACCGATTAGATGACAAAGTCGAACGAGTCAGAGCTATGAGGGCGCAAGGGCTTACATTGACAAATAGCCCGTCACGCGTACCAAAGACGACCCGGAAAATAAGGACACATAAGTTAGTCTTGGGTCAGTGTGTTCTCAGTTCTTACATTAGTGTGAGTGCTATAACCATCATATCAAGAAGAAGGCCCTTCAGTCGTAGATATTCCGGGCCCACCTCCGTAAAGGTTAAGGTCAACGGCACGCGTATCAATTTTTAAGGAAAAGTGAAGCTTTTATCTTTACCATATTTCTGGGTAATAACAGTGAATTTTAAATTAATTCTTAGTTTAATGAGGTTCTTTTTACTACACCCGTAGTATTTGTGACCGCCTAAATAAGCAGTTGGATAAATTAGTTGCACTTTGCGCGATTGCGCTTTGAAACCATGCCTGGCCTGTAGTTTTCCATTTGCTGTAAAATTTGCTGCAGTATTAGTCCTTTTAGGTATATTGTTAAAAATTAGTAACTAATTTTCTCTATTAGTTAAACCAAAATTCTGTCCGGTAGTTTACGATGTCCCGGATGAGACTTGCAAAAGGGCGAAAACCTGAAACCTCCACTCCATCCTTGATTACTAGGGTCACAGGCGGAGAGTTAGCTGGTGCTTACGAGGCTTTGCAGCCTCGATCGATCAAGCTTACACCTCGTCTTGGAATGATAGGTCTTACTCTGATGAAATAATAAATCTCCTGCTACTCCTATTTACCCACATCGGGCGCTTTCTATGCCACAACATTTTTTTCCAGAACCGGGCGGAAGCACCCACTACCTGTGTTCAGTGGCCCATCGATGATTAGACGACTAAGCTGCCCTCCCTCGAAAGCCCCAACTTGTCCACTTAAACTGTTTGTTCGAATTTTCAGATCCTTGCTCCATAAAATGCCTCCCCTGCTTCAGATTCTGGTCTTCGTCCACTGTCCAAATATTGTTACCGTAATGAAATATGGGCATCTCCTTCCGTAAGCAATTCTGAACTCTCTCTTTTTTAGGTTATAATTATACTCGACATGATTGTCGCGTCCGTCATGGTAAATGGAGCTGTATCTATATTAACAAGCACGGACATTTCTGCCCTTATATCATCCGCAACTTATCACGGTTGAAGAGAGCTGTTGGCTTTGAATTACCTTGAAAAATAAGCCTTCTTTACTCGTTGGTTGTGTCCATCACCTACCCAATGCCGCGGCTGACTTAAATTTTAAGTATTTCTTGATTACAGTTGAGTTCAATCTTCCTGCAGTTCGATCGTTTCCACCTTCCGGGCCTATAAAGTTCAAGGACTTACTCGAAGCCATAGATTTCGGCCTGTTGAATTAGTCTGTCGGTTTCCCTAACCGAGGATCAAGCATACTTGATCCAATCCTCTGCAGAGGTTGCCTGCCTTTGACAGTTTCAACTTTAGGCTCAATCGAGAGGTTAGACCATGACATCGTTGTTTCTACAATACAATTCGAAAGTGATGAAACGTTGTCCAAAAATACAGCTTTTTCTTTGAGTACTGAACAGCTATTTAAACTGAATTACTGATGCATCCTTATTCCCACGACTAATCTGATTCCCTTCTATACCAGAACGTTAATACCTGTACGAATATGCTGCAAGAAACTAATAAAAGTCAGGGCTGACATTTAATTTCATTTGCATTTTCACCGTAGTTTGCGTAATCTCTATCGTCAATTTCATCTGCAAAACGACATTTCCGTTCTGCTCTTGATTCGACGTATCGTTGAAAAGGCTATGAGGCTGTCCAAAAAAAAGCGGCTAGCCAATGCGGCCAAATTTGATGAAAAACTTTGGTTAAATGTCGTGAACCTTTTGCCCGCATACGAAGAACCCATAGAAAAATGCGGCACCCCGTCCTTTGAGTCGCCCTTGGAAATCCCATGGTTGACGACAAGTTAACCGCAGATAGTTTCAACGTTTTCTGGGCCAGAACAGTAATTGAAAATTCGACCGTTATCCTTCCGAATATCCGGGGTTGGACCAGTGCCGTGCTCGAAATCAGGGCTTTAACCCTCTGGGACGTGACCGTAGCCATCAGACGTTTTTGTCAATCTTATAGTCCTGAACCAGATGGCGTCCTGGTCAGTATTAGAAAGTCGGATGCTACTTATATTTACCCGTCTCTTCTGTGTACCATATTTAGTCTAGCTCTGGAAAGTGAAATCTTTCCCAGTGTGTGGAAGGAATCGTACATTCTGCCTATCCCAGACACGGCCAATCTACGTCATTTGAAGAATTTCAGCCAATCATCACACGGCCTACAGTTTCGAAGATCTTGGAGACCTTGATCAAATAAGATGCTGAATCGCTTAACCGATAATAACCTACTGAGTGCGGCCCAACATGGGTTAATCAAAACAAGGTATTGTGACACCTGTCAGCTCTCTTTCTTTGATCATGTTCTGCAATCTAGATACAATGGTTTTGAACTTTGCATAGTTCGATTTCACAAAGGCTTTTGATCGTGTTGACCATGCTCTCCTTCTCTTAAAACTTCCTTCTTTCGGTATACATGGCACACTTCTGACCTTGATATCTTCTTATCTGGACTCTCACACACAGCACGTTAAGATCTCTTATTTTATCTCCAACCCCACACATGTGATGAGTAGATTTATTCAGGGTAGTGTGCCTGGCCCGCTCTTATTTTGCCTTATTTTGCTCTTGTTTATTTCAGAATGGTAGGCCCTTTATGCAAGCAAACGATTTAAAATTGAACTAACCATACAAGCTAGCAGATCGCAACATCGAGCTTGAACTATTAAAAAACAATTTTAAGGCCTTTACTCAGTGGTGCTGCGCATGGAGGCTTTTCCCTTCTTGCCGCAACTGCTCCGTTGTGGTTATTGGTGACGATCATCAGCCTCAACTAATTATAGATGTTTTCTACCTAAATGTGCCTGCAGTTGTTAAGGATCTAGGCATATAACATTCCAACGGTCTTAATCATTCAGAGCATTGCGCCCTGATTGTTTCAAAGACACGCAGAATTACCGGGTTTGTCCTCCTAAATTTTAAAACTATTGGCCTTTATAAAATGTACCGTAGGCCTGGCCTTTAATACTGCTCGTTTCTATTTAGCCGTCTACACGCTAGTAAACGCAAGAAAATAGAATCAGGCCAGCACTTTTTTATTAAAAGAGTTTTATCGTCGGGGCACCGTAATCTGACGTATCAACAACGCTGTGAGCTAATAAACATTGATTCCTAAGGATTTCGCCGATTACAGAAGAAACTCTTTTTACTGTTTGAAGCTGTAAAACAGTCGTACATTTAATCCCCTTAACGCTTAACCACTCTCGATGCAGTAGTAACCGCAGTGTCATTTTATTTCTTCCATTAGCACGCACAGTTAAGTATCGTCAGTTTATTTCAGTACACGCCATAGCAATGTGGAACGAACTACCCCAGAATATAAAAATCCTGCAAATTTATTCTTTTTTTAAGAGACCTATCTCTAGTTCTCTGCATTCAGAATATCTTCCAGGAATTCTGTGTACCAACATGGTCGAATCTATCTTCCGCCTCGACAGAGTGCGCGGCATCTGAACCCGATCCCAGATCTTACCTTGAGGGCGATGACACTGTCTCTGTAACCAGCAACCGGTGAATTCTTCAGCAGACAGCGAGCAACCGTCCGCGGATGCACCGTTGCCTGGTGCAGAATCCCGGTTCCTTAAAAAGGCAAAAAATACTTTAAACACAGCAATTGTGCTAACCATTCCCCGTTCTGACCTGCTATCATCCCACGGGCAGCAGTTTTTTCTCCCTAATAACATGAAGTTATGAGAAACACTTATAAATATATTTCTCCAGGAGTTTTCTCCATGCTAGCCTGAATCTTATTTGCATATTTCTTCTGATATTGTCTGTAAACTGGCATTAAATACAATAAATTCTTTATTTATTTTGTTCTCGTAGAGGGCAAAATCAGGATAACCCATTTGGGAGAACAGTTTCGCACAATATGCTTTAGAAAATGTCACATAGGTATCTGAATTTCCGCATTTCTATATATAGAAGGTACCAAAGCTGCACGCACTACACGTCTAAAATTTAGTCCTAACTCCCTCCACACAAGAGGCTGACAACTGAGACAACCTATCGTTAATTTGAAGCGAAGATGTGGCCCCAGACCTTTTTACATCTTATCTACCGGCTAGCATCTTAGGCCGACTGCTTCAAGAACACGCTCAACGTCACAAACTTTTTTCAGTCCAACCGACTGAGCACCTAAAAGTTACTGTGTAGTACACCAAGAAGGCTTAAGATGTATATATGTGAGGGTAGTGAAATCAAAGTTTGAAGGAGAGGGTGGTGGAAACTGCGAAGTTCAAAGTACACAAAGCCTGCGGCATTATCCAGTCACCTGTGATCGGCCTACAAGTATGCAACCTGTCTAAACGCTTGTTTTAAAAGCTGAAACATTTTTTACAAAAAATATAAGCTAGTCTTCGCAAGCAACAGACTTCGATTTCACCTACCAACGATACCATCCTAATTGTCATGGCGGCTATAGGTCAAGAATTGTATTATGCAATAATTTTGGTTTTACGGACATCCAGTTCACAACATACGCGAACAATCAACAACCGACGTTCCTTGTCTATCGGAAGTTTAACTTGAGCCTAACAACACTTAACTAAAACATACCATAGCCGAAGTTACCAGAGCATCCATACGCCATGCCATAAATGCAGCTGGGTGCAATTTCTCAGCAAAAGGACAAAAAACACACAGAGCAAAACCTCCGAAAACCTAGAACCCAGCTATTCGCAGCTCCATTTCAGGGCTAACGAGTATCTCTACAACTATACCGAACGATACAGAAATCCGATTAAATAATAACTAGAAGCCTGGTGGGTGCTTCAAGATAATCATGACGTTTATGTGGCAATCGCCGTTTCCCAAGAGCGCCGGGACCGGCATCACTCACAGACTGGCATTCGATTATCAGACTCAGACCTTTTCTCTCACGACGCGAAAAGACAGATATCATTTACCGCGCCCAGGGCAATTGCTGCAAGGCAAACCACAATGGTGAGCCCAGAAAATGATCAAAGATCCCATGACAGAATATATGAGGACAATTAAAAGGATGTGTCCGTTGTTGCTTGGAATGAAGAGCTGCGCTAACTTGGGGCAAACGTTTGACTTCTAGAAAGCCAAAATCCTGGGCCAAAGGAGTTATCGCACAGATAGGGAAACAACTGAAATCTAATACACAGAGACTACATCTTCAGTCGTTTTGTGGCTCTTCCAACAGCCTAGCAATCCTTCGGAAGCGGCCCAGCTGACAGAAGGCCAACTGCGAACCAAAGTAAAACGTAACCTCAAGCAAGGGGAGAACTTAAACCGTAGACGTGCCAAATTACTGATCTTACGAGGGTGTCGGGGTCAACACAGACGGACGAAGGGCAGTCAAAGAAGAAAACGAGAGTAACATTCCAGAGAGCTACCGCATCGAGCCAGTGCAGATGCGGTCTGTTACCACCGGGGTCAAAACAGCAGCCCTCTACGGAAGGCGTGAAGACACCAGAAATCTGTCCAGAACCGCTGCAGAAATTGGCTTTTGGTTACTACCCTCGATCACTCAAAGGATATCTATCTGGTAGAATTTGGTTAGCGCAGGGGAGACTAACTTCGCTAACAATATTTAACTTAGCTATCAGAGTTGTAAAGCACCTCTGACAAGAATGAGGCATGCCTGGATATTAACGGATGCCTGCCTGAATAGGCCAATAGAATCAAAGATGTGGGAGTAGCCTCTACCGCTCTGATCTGAGTGCACAACGAAATAAAGGATGCAAGACTTGCCTTAAAATTTGAATCACTCTAACCTCAACCGACAGTGCCTGAAGCTAGGCTTCGGCTAGTAAAATACTAAAACCCTTAGCACACTACACTCAGGGTCAAATCTTAGGTCTTTCACACTTTGCCTATGGGTTCGCTTGGGTAACACTAAGAAGCTAGGCAGAAGATACCGTTCCCTATCGTCACCTCTTTGCCGATTATCCTCTTCCATTCGGCGTAAACATTTGCATGTCAAACTCTGATCAAACGAACTCAGTAGTGATGGCATCGTTGCCGGATTGTTCCTATTTACAGATCGGCCGCAAACCTTCGAAAGTGTCTGTGGACCCGACGCGGTAAACTGATCTTCAAATAGGTGAAAGCAGTCGCCATCTCATTGCGCATCAAGTAGAATAGTCCGGCTACCCGTCAGTTAATAAGAACTTCCTTTATTATTGTACGATACGTTCGGCTTTTTAGGTATCTCACAATACTTCAGAAGTCGTGTAGAACCTTTGCTCTTTTGTTTACCTTCATGTTGACGCCAGTCGTACTGCTTCACTCTACAACGTGAATGTCCGGTAGCCGGTTGCTTTTGGATATCAAGTTCGCATATGCAAAGCTGTAGAAGTGAAAATTGATCTATGAATTCATAGGTCAGTTGTTACGGGAACGCCCGTAGGAAGGAACCAATGAAGACCGCAGGTGAAAACTGATAATGCGTGCTAAGTGATCGAAAACTACAAGCAGCCAACCAGCTGTCTTCACGGAGGCATGGACCCCAAGGGCATACTCAGACATCCAATCAGAAGCTCAAGATTAATAGGGAATCTCAGGCGTGCCTCACACGCGTGCACCCGGGCAATATCTGCGCACCGAAACATGCGCAATCAACGCAATGAAAGAGGCCCACAAGAAATTCAAGGCTTGCCTCGTGTTTATTCTAAATAAAGGCTTTCCATGTAAATCGCCTGGATCGTCTCTTTTGGAATATAGCTACTGGATGCACAGCAGGCCAACTTTACGGCAGTTCTCACAGCATTGTAGATGATTTACGTTCTGAGAATAAACTGCTATTAATTTTGTAGGGGCTAGTGTTGCTCTTCTTGGGCATCTTGCAATCTCGTAGGATAATCATCACATTATTATTTTTATTTATTGCATTTCTTCGCAGCCACGCCAGGATAGTCCATGTGCTGGCCTTTATCCTTCGTTATTCATCTTCCGCGGAAGAAACTACAATTTCTCCTGTAAACTTTGTTTGATAACTGGCGCTTTCTCTAGTTTTATTGTAAATCTTGCCTTTTCCCAGTAATCGCGCCTACTTCTTCTCAGTTAGGCCCTGGGATCCAGATGTTCTCTTGGATGGGCATTTTATCTTCATTTACGTGCACCTACCCCACGCGTTCACCATTCGTTCCCTATATTCCTACATACTGAGTTTTTCTGTAGGTTTCTATACCGCTCTGACAAGTTCATCAAGGAAAGGCTCTAAAATTCGGTTCGATACGGGTTTATAGCTGAGAAGATTGATGAGAGACTTCGAGAAATAGATATCTGCGAGGCAAGTCTAATTTCGAAAACGAACAATCACCACATAAAAGCCTTTAGGTGCCACACGCTTCTCATTCATTGACCAACGCTGTGACAGCTGATGGTTTCGTAACTGGAGGCCCGCTATCCTTTCGCATAATCGTGATAATTTTAGGCAGCTCAGGCGCTATGTCTACTGGCAGTGTGTTGCGTTCTCCGTTAATATTTACTCTCAAATATTTCCAACGTACGCAATTTAGTACTTCAGAATTGTCTTACAAAACAACCTGGGAGACCTTTCTTGGGCTAGTGTACCTTACTTTATTCTACGATAAGGGCATTTAGTCACCTAGAGCCAACCATCGCACTGTTAGGACGTCGTCTTCAGCTTCCGCAACGCAACTCTTTTCTGAATTTATCGTCCTGATATCGAAGAGGTAAACTGACTGACTGTTCATGCTCTCATAAAGACTGGGTGTCTTGCTTAATAGTTATGATTTGGATAAATTCATCACCTCGTAGCTGTGCTTTCATATCAAGTTTCCAGTCTATCCGGGCACGCAACCACGTACGCATATCAATATCTTCTGGTAATGTCAAGGAAATAATGAAAATTGTGCTATAATCTGGGTAGTTATGACCTTTCCAGCTCAACTTGCCAAAAGTTTAATTAAATTGGCATCATAAGTAGAAATATACTTATTCGAGACCAGGGTCTAACTTGAACCACACAAAATTCGATTGAACAATGACTTCGTTAAACAGAGGAATGTTTCATGTTTCTAAATTCAAAATATTCTAAATGTCTTTGAACGTGTTCCTAACTAACACATCTGACTTTGTAGGATAAATAAACTTAGCCTAACACATGTTTTCCTTCTGGGCCACCTAAAGGAAATCTTATTTCCACATTCATCTTGCCGAACTCTACGCCATCCATACATTTTAAACTAGGTTTGGAAATTTAAGACTCTTTTGAAACTCTAAGTAAACTCTGCAATTTACTCCTCGGAGGATTTACGTTTGTGCTATCTGAATGCCGGCCACTCTGTCTCTCATATTCCACAAAGAATGCCAGGAAGTTGGCCTGCTGTGCGTCCAGTAAATGCCTTATCTGTTCTTCGAATATCACATCGATGCACCTGGCCCCCAAAATAGACGAACAGGTGATTTACATGGAAAGCCTTTATTTAGAATAAACACGAGGCAAGCCTTGAATTTCTTGTGGGCCTCTTTCATTGCGTTGATTGCGCATGTTTCGGTGCGCTGATATTGCCCGGGTGCACGCGTGTGAGCCACGCCTGGGATTTCCTATTAATCTTGAGCTTCTGATTGGATGTCTGAGTATGCCCTTGGGGTCCATACCTCCGTGATGACAGCTGGTTGGCTGCTTGTAGTTATCAATCACTTAGCACGCATTATCATTTTCACCTGCGGTCTTCATTGGTTCCTTCCTACGGGCATCCCCGTAACTGACCTATGAGTTCATATACCAATTTTCACTTCTACAGCTTTGTATATGCAAACTTGATATCCACAAGCAACCGGCTACCGGACATTCACGTTGTAGAGTGAAGCAGTACGACTGGCGTCAACATGAAGGTAAGCAAAAGAGCAAAGGTTCTACACGACTTCTGAAGTATTGTGAGATACCTAAAAAGCCGAAAGTATCGTACAATAATAAAGGAAGTTCTTATTAACTGACGGGTAGCCGGACTATTCTACTTGTTGCACAATGGGATGGTGAATGCTGGCTCCCTTGTGTGCTTGCAAGGATTTTTGTGCGTATGATTCGTGGTTGTGTGTGTAGTTTTCAATACGATTGCTTCTGCAAATGCTCCAAACATTTTACGATCACACACCGAGTTGCAATGAACACAAAAACAACCTGATGGTTATTATGATATGAGCACCTGGAATCTGCTCCATTTACTACTGAGTGTAAATGTGATTAATTACCCTATCTCACTGGAGTCCTCTAACATGGTGTTAAGAATGGCACACACTTCTCTTCAGTTCAGTTTAGTAAGGAAAAGATAGGCGAATGCTTTTTAACTCCGTGTTTGTTACATATTAAATTAGGCTGTTTCAATACATAAGGAAAATTTATAAGATTTTTCGTGCCTGATGTCATGGGAAATGCAAGCAGCAATCAGCTTCTCGAAAATAGTACATTTAAATGATCACTGCCTTTTTGGGCGTAATATACCTACATGCAATCGGACTGTAACGGAAAAGCTTGATGCACGTCGTTTCAACACATAAAAGAATTCACACTGGCAGAGGAAACAACATCCGCAGGCAGAATGTTCCACGCTGCAATCGCTCTGTTACTGAAGAGAAACTTGCGTCCATCAAACCTTGTTTAGTTTTAAAGATTGGCGCGCGCAAAGTTGGCGTATTACCGTGACTGACAGAAGGCATTGGGAACAAAGCAACATTCCAAGCCATTCGTTATGCGAAAGGTTGAAATGAGATCCATTCGAAGATGCCTGTATGAAAGGGGAAATAGGTTGTGGATTGATAGTCTGTTTCCATAGGTTAGCATTTGCAGACCTTTAAGTCGTTTTTGTCGCCCTCGTCTGGGAAATTCTCTAAGAAGGTAGCGTCATTCACTGTCCAAAATCTCCATATCTGTATGAAGCATTCTAGACGTGGCCATACGAAGCTTCCAAATATTGTTGGGAAACTGTATTTGTAAAACCCCATAAAATATTTTCCTGATGATTTGCAATAGATACTTGGCTATCCAGAGCTTTTCGAATTGTTGCCCTGCTAGAGGTTTCCTGAATGGCGTCTTTGAAAACGTCACAGAGCAAATAGTGACCCATACTATAGAAAATAAAGGCCGTGTTCAACAAAATTACACGACCGGAAGAAATGAATTTGATTGCAGCATAATTTAATAATATTGCACAATCAAATATGCGTTTGGTTGGCATTTTATGATCAAAGTTGATATCGAGTCAATGGATTGAAGTCATGAAGTTCACTATTGCAATCTGCGACATGTTACTGTGTTCTCATTTTCGTAATATTGCCGCTCCTTATTTATAAATTTTAGTTGAGTTGCGATACTGCGAGCGCAAACGATTACTTATGTTATAACGACAGCCCAAAAAGCGTAACGTTGCTGTACTGTGTGACTGATATTCTGTTTTCTGCTGCAACCTCCTGCTAATCATGTTCTGGCGAGAATCCGAGAAGAATATCAGAAACCAAATTATACCCTCCACCATGCTTCAAATTCCATTGTTTAGGGCAACCGAGGAAAGCAGAATGCTCTCGGCGGCCAATTTTTGGCCTCCAAATCAGTGTTTCAAATTAAAATGGTAAATTTTTAACATCTTCATAGAGTTCGCGAACATAAAAATAACAAATGCTACATGTTTTCGAGTTCCAAAGCTTGATGACCATTGGCTCATTACTGTCATCACTCGATGGCACAATAATAAAAAACGAACCAAGTGATCCATCGTCCAACAACCAAGTGATCCATCGTCCATTGTTCTCCCCCTGGAGAGGCCCGTTCCGGATTACCACGCAGTTTGCCCAGTAATCAGGGGCTCGCGCCCGACTGTTAGCACTTTCCGAGCAAACCGAAAACTAACATTTCTGTACACCAATGCACAGAGTATATTATCGAAGCTCGACGAGCTTAAGATTCATGTCTGCGATCTATCTCCAGATATAATTTCCGTAACAGAAACTTGGTTGTCCCAACAAGTGGACGACCCAGAGGTAACTATGGCTGGCTACCAACTTTTTTAGAAAAGACAGGAAAGAGCGTCAAGGAGGTGGCGTACTCACATACGTGAAAAGCGAACTTACAGTTTTAGACAAAACTTATAAACTCGCGTCTACTTCCGAGGCGATATGGCTATCCGTAAAAGTGCCAGGTACATCAAGTCTAGATGTCCTGACAGTCTACCGCCCACCGAGAAGAGACCCCGTAGCCGATGCTTACCTGCTAGAGGAGCTTGTAAAAGATTGCTACACGGTTAGATATCCTGATCATGGGTGACTTCAATGCGCCTCACATCGACTGGAGCTCGACCTGCCCACATAGTTCTGATCTAGCCTTTGACGGTTGTTTTCTGAGCACGACGCTAAAGCTACGTCTCACACAGCACGTCACTTTTCCAACCAGGGTGTGCGAAGGACAACAGGCCAATTGCCTGGACCTAGTTCTCACAAAGTCGCACGACAGCATCGACGAAGTGTCATGTCTACCGCCGCTAGGCAAAAGTGACCACGTGGTACTGCGATGGGAGTACTCACTATTTTCTATACCAGCAAGACCCACAACAATCAGAAGGAATATATGGCAAGGCGATTTCGGTGGAATGAGGGCCGAACTCATGCGCACTCAGTGGGAAACTTTATTCTTTGGAAACATAACCGAGGACTGGGAAACGTTCCGGGACATACTGCACAGGCTCATCGAAAATTACTGTCCGATTTTGAGAAAAAGGTTAACCAACAGACCGCGATGGCTTACGCAGGCCTTAAAAATCGAAGTTAACAAAAAGCGGAGATTGTGGAAATAATCGCTTACGGATGGAACTCCTGCATCTCTAAATGCGTACAAAATGCAGAGAAATCGGGTCAAGGGCCATATTTTTAGAACAAGACAGGCTTTCGAAGTGGACCTGCTGAACCGGGCCACCGTGAACCCGAAACTGTTTTACGGTTACCTCAGGCAGAATACACGGAACAAGGATCCGATACCCCTGCTGAGGACCGCCGAGGGCATAGACCTTACTGAAGACGGTGCGAAGGCTGATCATCTTTCGGAATTTTTCCAGTCGGTTTTCACAAAGGAAAAGAGATACGATCAACCTACCGATGGCTTCGAAGTGAATACAATAGTCGAGACTATTAATTTCACCGAGACTACTGTCCTCAAGTAACTTTTGGGGTTAATGGAATCTAAGTCTCCGGGTCCCGATGAAGTACCGGCCAAGCTGTTGAAAGAGCTCGCGAGTGTGTTGGCAAAACCACTCTCTACGCTTTTCCAAACATCCTTTCAGACCGGAAGTCTACCAGCCGACTGGAAATCCGCATGGATTACGCCGCTTTATAAGGGTGGAAGCCGGGTCTCTGCAAACAATTATCGACCAGTCAGCCTAACTTCAGTTTGCTGCAAAATCATGGAAAAAATAATTAAGCAACAACTAATACAGTTCTTCGAACATGAAAATCTGCTATCCGAAGCCCAGCACGGTTTCCGTATAGGTAGATCCTGCGTGACAAATTTGCTCTGCTGTTAAGAACGTTGGACTGAAGCGGTCGATAGTGGAAATACGGTGCACGCAGTCTATATAGACTTCAAAAAGGCTTTTGATAGCGTGCCGCACAACCGCCTTCTTTATAATCTCAACCGCAAAGGCGTAAGAGGTAGACTTCTGACATGGATAGAAAATTTCTTAACTGGCCGCTCACAAACTGTTCATATCAGCGACAAATAGTCGACTAAAGTTGAGGTTGAGAGTGGTGTTCCCCAAGACTCTGTTCTCGGCCCTATTTTGTTCATTGTCTACATCAACAATTGTGCCAACGAACTGGACTGCGATATTGCCATGTTTGCCGATGATCTCAAACTTTGGCGCGTCATTCAAACTGTGGCTGATGAAGAGAACTTGCAGGCAAACTTAAATCGACTCCAGAAATGGTCAAATGACTGGCTCTTGCCGTTTAATGAGAGCAAGTGCAACATCATACGAGTCAGGAAAAGCAATCCTTCGAACCGTACGGTTTACAGTCTGAATGGCATTCCACTAAAAGAAGTGGATGTCCAAAAGGACCTTGGAGTCTGGATCACGCCCTCGCTTAAACTATCCCTACATTGCGCGAAGGTAGCGAAGTCAGCCATGTCGATTCTGTACCTCGTTAAACGAGCTTTTGCAGCCTTCACTACCGACTGCTTCGCTAAAGTCTTCGGAACATTCGTGCGGTTACAGTTGGAGTCCGCTATCCAAGCTTGGAGACCCTGGGCGGTGAAGGACATTAACATCCTCGAAAAGGTCCAAAGGCGAGCAACCAAACTTGTCCTTGGACATGGCTCACAGCCGTATGAAACACGGCTGTCGAGTTTCAATCTCTTTCAGCTTGCACTAAAGACAGCTTCGGGGGGACCTGATACTAACGTTAAGGGATTTTTCAAAATCCAGGGTAAACTGTATGCCTTCACTTAATTTTTGAAAATTGTTTACGAAACGGATATGCTTTTAATTACTCATTAGAGCCAGCCCAGGGATCTAGCGCGCAATTTAGACGTTCGGTGTTCAATCTGGCGGGTTTGTGCCATCTGTTTGTTTGTAGCATTAGCTCTTAGCATTTACTGATAAAAATACATACTGTTGTTTCGGAATTTGAACAATATTTTTTTTCAATTTAAACACTTCAGTGTATGTGTGTTTTTTCGAGTTCTAAAAGGCACGGGTTACTTCAACGTTAACGCTAGAGGCAACTTCTATCGGCCGCTATGAAGTTGCTGTGGCAAGAGTATATTGATCCGATATGAAGTAGCTATCCAATTTTGGATATTAATATGTTGTGTCTGTCAATATTTCCTGCCGAATGTATATCGAGACTATATTGAATTTGATATAAGCAGGAAACAACGACAGCGGAACGCGCACCGTTGTGCACCCTCCTCTAGATGAAACACCCATGCCCACTTCCAGTCCATATATTGTTTCTTGTTTGCTTACATAAGTCTCAACCTACTACTAAACGCTTAATTCGAACGACTAATTTCTAAGTGCCCCAACAACAAACAGTTACTTTGAAGGCGTTCGCAATAACAATCCTATGTTAAAAATAAATATCTAAAAAGACAGCTTAAGTACATACCCCGATGAACTTTAATATTTTCTCGTCCAATTTATCCATCGGTGAAGATAGTTCTGGTTTGCACGGGTACTGTGATGATGGACGGGTTATTTGGTCTACAGACCAAAAAATAGTTATGGATTGGTGTATGAGATACGTTTACCGTTCAAACAACCAACCTTAGTTATTTTCTTACATAAAAGACTTGAAATAGTACGTGCTTCTTGAACGCGCGTTGTTCTGATGACATTTATAGACGTTGTGTTTACTTCCTCCAAACGTTAATAAGCAAAGAATTAAATAGTTGTATTCGCATACTCTGTGGTTGTACTTTGACTTTGGCCAAGGGGTGTTGACCCTTCAGTTCAGCTGTGTTTCGGTCATTATTGACGTGCACGCTGCCTCAAAAGGTAAACATTCGATTTCGCTGCAGAATTTTACTCTTGCTGCCTTGTTATTAGACTAATAGGGTAGGCGCGTTGCCTTTGCCAATATCCAGCATAATTATATTTTTTTGTTTAGAGAGTGCAAAGTGAGCCAATGTCGTTTCTCTGCAAAAGATCGCTAATGGGTCGAACGCACTTGTCTCATTGTTACGTTTTAAATGTAAGGGTCTGTAAAACTTGATGACCCTATAATCTGCCCACTGAGAACCGAATTAGGCAAACTTTAATCATCGCTGGGCGACAAACATCTTCGTTGTGGTTATACGATTCCCATGGTCTTGGAAATAAGCTTTCAGAACTAAAGCAATATATCGCTCATGTCCACCCAATTCTGGAAGGTATTATCGGGACGTGGACCGATACTGTACTAGTCCACCGTACTTAGACTGACCTCAATTTTTCCACAGATTGATTGAGAAAATTGAAAAGGGTCGTATTTTCCACCGAAAATGTCGGCTCAGCCTCAACCTGCTTTCTCCCTGCAACTCCAAACATAACTTGATAAATACTTACAACTTCGACTGTGATGTGAATAACTCTAGTCACCTTCATACTCGTATGTCGTAACATCCTTGCAAGTGACGTAGCTTCATGGGTCAGGAGGTCGTGAAGTTGTCACGGCAACACAAGAATTATCTGATTTCGAACTTCTCAGCCAAGTTTTCGCCATTCACACAAGGTTCCTAGAGAACCAGATACACTTTCTAGATATTAGATTTTCATGCTAAGGATCACATAGCTGCACAGGAATGACACCTCTAGATATTGGTTTCGTACTCGATATCTGGTTCTTCAGACCCAATCCGACACCCGAGGATGTAAAATGACATTCGGGCTTTCCGTAAAACACACAGAACGGTGACCCGCGGGCTTCAACTATCATCATTTGATGGATTTAAATTTCCTGATATTGATTGTCTCCAGATGCTGCTTGGTTATTTTGTTTCGCTGTTGGTCATCTTATATCCACAGAGCGAATGTACCATCCAACTACCATTTTATAGTTATTGGTCATAAATCTCAGCGAAAAGGTAACACAGGCTTTCTAGTACGAGAATAGATGCTCCCTATCAACGTTCAGCTTGAATATACTCGATATTAGTTATCGAATTACTTCAGCTATATTTGTGAAAAGATGAGAAGCAGTGCGTTCGTGATCTCTCCTCTAGGAAGGCCTTGATACATTAAAAAAGCTTAATGCAGTAACTGCTTCCGCACTTGGCGAGACATTTACTCGACATTTTAAATTGAGTGATCAAACTGTCATACCATGTTTTTCCTCTGTGAAAACCTCCGAAGGAAGTACCTTATCAATTTACCGATCATGATTCCTATGTAGTTGTCCCGCCTAGAATCAAATAAGGTGCTAAGGCTAAACTCTCAGCATCCATTCTATCTTCTTGCTATCATTTTAGTTACAACCTTGTTTAGTCGGTTTCATGCCACCTTTAGCATGACTGATGTTTCGAAATGGCTGAAGATATTTCTTACTTAACATCTATGCAGTAATATCTGTAAGTGACTCGGCTGACTACAATGCCGACAGCCTCACTAATATGCTGCATGCAATCATAAAGTAGGCCTTCCTTAAGAAAGCTTGCTTTATCCTCAACCAGTGTCAACCTATAGCGTCAGTCAACATCTTGTCCTCAAAGGATGCTCGTGCCTAGAAACCCGTTTGATTGTAGTAAGAAGCCCAACTAGAAGATTCTTACGAGGAAAGTATTGAATTTGACGTTATTACCTTGTGGGCCAGGAAACTCTCTTCGAACCTTTCAACTCCACCAAATTCTCAGTTTTATCTCAGGAAGAGTAGTCTCAATTGCTCGCATAAAAATATTGTGACCGCGTCAAACGGTTGAAGTTTTGCCTGTAGCAGTCTCAATTAACTCGTCAGCCAAATAAATCCCTACCTGGCCGTTAAATAAGTTTTTAGCGTCACACGTATTGTGCCCTTTAGTCTTCCTCTACCGTTCTTCTAATCCCATTTTTAGAACTTTGTCTCATCGGTGGCCGTGATTTCTCACAGCTCTGCTTCTCAACCTTTCACGTCTGTGCTTTATTTATTAACACTGCGCGTTGGATATTACTAACTGGAGAATTTACTCTGGACCAGAAAAGACCCGATCCTTCACAGGATCTATACCACGTTGATTCTGCTGGAGGAGTGTGCATATCTCTCATCTCTTGAGGAGGCTGTTCGTATGGAATTGCTCTGTCTTCTACCCACCGCAAGGTCTGCAGGGACCAAAAAGGTCACTCATTCTCTCTTTCGCATGTAAGCATTCTTTGGCTGGCGTGCGTAGCCTGATATCTGCACGGAGAATGTGTGATTTTTAAATTTTCATAATTTGCTCCTCAATCAGAACTTTGCTTTTAAGATCACTTGAGGGTTGTTGGTTAATCCAATAGAACACCTGCCCAGAATTTCCAGAAACCTGTGCACCATTTTACACCAGCATGTTTAGAAGAAAGAGTTAAACGTACAGTCTACCAAGTGTAGGACATGTTTGTATTTTCTCGCGTATTCAAGCCTTCGTCTCAGTTTCAACATGAAACGAGACTATTTCCAGGTTAGTAGTTGTCACTTCGGAAGCCTACTTGGATAGATTTATATTCTTTTTTTGCGCACTTTTTCTCCCCGCCCGCTTTCGTCAAATGCCTGAACCTAATTTTGAAAACGTCACCAAAAGGTTGCCTTCCTGCAAGTCGTCCCACACGCAATAGGCGAAAAATCCTCCAAGAGTAGATCCGCATTTGAACTAAAAAATATCCTCAACACATTTCCCTGCACATTTGTCATTCACAACCGGTTTTGTCGTGACTTCTTGCAGGTCATTTATATTGACAGTCGGACTGTGCTGGACATTTTCTAAGCCAGTTTTGGCAGCCACCGTGTTTGGTAGGTCAACGCATACTTATCTACCTACATTCCTTCAAAGTTAACTCCGTGGAATGTTTTGCAAGCGTGTTCAGTCCAATATTTACTGAAGGCCTTGTTTTGTCTGGAGAGTTAACTGACCGAGAAAACATTTGTTATCTTCGACCAATCGATGAACGCTCCCTTCTCAGCGTTCGCATTGATAGCCTTGATCTGTTTGGGGACTGTTCGATCCTCCGTATTTCTCAACACAAACTTCCGCCAAAGACTTTCCTGCAGCATGAAGGGAATAGCTCCGCCAAATTTCGAGAGCCGGACGATGCCTACTTACTTGTAAGCAAGCAGAATGTAAAGACGTGCTTTTTTTCTAGTTTTTTCGTTGGTCTCTTTTTGTAAACTCGGGCCACCTCGTTCGCACTGAATAGTGAAAACGAGGAAAAGGTAGTGCACTTTGCGGATTTTACACTTGGCTACTTATGGACTGACATGCGATCCTTTTATTGATCGCGGGGCACGGGGTTAAAGTTCTGTTTCAATTCTGATTCATATTTAATGAAAAAACTTTTTTATGGATTTGTAAAGCAAAGCAGGCCACCACTGCCGTTGCCGTTGAAGACGATGTTTTTAAGTTATATATTTTAAATCAGGCCGTAATGGTGCTTGTGACATCCTAGAAACGGAAGCCCTATTTTTCGTTTAGACTGGCTTCGTGGTCCGTCAGTTTCAACTTTCTCGGTGCTGAGTAATGAATCTGCACATCTTTCATCGAAATTTTGATGGCCATGGCATTCACCCAATACCGTCGGCGTTTATTCATCTTATTTATTTTCGAAGTATTTTATGGCTGTCTTATTCTTATTCATGCTCTGGTAGTACTTCGAAATCTTGGAGTTGTGAATTCTGCAAACATCACTCTCGGGTTGTCTCCCGAGTTGTCAGGCCAGAGTCGCTTAGCTTGTGTCACGGATATTTGCGAAGCAAAGAGCTGCCGTACTCACGCCAGTCAGTTGAACAGTCGAGGAAGTGAAAGTACGATAATTGACGGAACTTTAGTGAACCTGGTCTCTCACGTTCAACTCAGAGGTGGAATTCTGGCGCGCTGCAGTCAGAATTAAATTCGCTTTCAAAGAAACAAGGTCTTATGAAGGCAGTCGGAAGCGTTGAGGACCTTTGAAGTATCCTAGATTTTTGAAACTTCTGCATTTTGAGAACACGGTTGTTTTGTCTTTATACTCAAATAGTTTTATATGTTCGATTAAGATGCTGGTGGTTCTTGTACGCCTTTTGCTTTTCTGTGTACATCTGTAAACTATTCCTTCCAACTTTAATGTTGATCTTCTTCTCCAAGGCAGAAGCCACCTGTAAAAACCCGGAAATCTTGACCAACCAAATGCTTACAACTTCAAACGTTGGCTACGGCTTGATGCTTAAATTCAAATCCTATCCTTCGGAGCATCCAAGCTCCTTTCGTGTAACAGTGACAGCATATCGTAAGTTGGCGAATGACGGCTCATTAATATTTGCTTTGTTACCTGTTGAAATCATTAGATTGTTCTGAATGGCTGAGTAGCGCACCAGCACAAAGACGGTAAACAGCCGATTATTTCGGTTATTTTGCATTTTCACTCGAAACTTGTAAAGCCCTATAAGAGATCCAAATAATTGTCTCATAACTGCATTCTTTGGCATTAACTGCTGTCTGACCTGTTGTTAATCGTTCATTAAACAAGTTTTAGAAGTCGAATCGTTATCTTTTTTGCGCGTGGTCCTATCAGCCGGGGATGCAATAAGTTAGAGGAATTTCTCAATTAAAAGCACGAGGTTATTTGGCAATCATCGGTGAACCACAACCGTCTGTAACTACGGTTATCTTTTCTTGAGGAAAATTTATTCGCGACACCCATACGGTGACAAAATCCAATTCGAGCGTTTTGCGAACCTTCCTGGATTTTAATGTTAACCACTCAACTATACTGATATTGAACACTTTAAGGTAGTGGTTGAGATTTGCTAGTTAGGAAATTCCGTTTCGTCTGCAGATTTCCGATGTGATGCAATTAGAAAGGCTCGTATGCAGTATATTGAATTTCGACATTCCTTGAGTCGCTCATTGCGCCTGAGTGGTCTTGAAACATGGGGGCAGAAGGCGGGTATCGTATGCGCTATGCAAGTGCCGTTGCGCGCATCATGTGATAGCGTGTATAGGCCTACTTTGTTTGGCCACTGAAATTCAAATGAGTTGTGTGAATTGATTAGCATTATCATATCAGCATATAAAAGAATGCGTTGTGGCGTTTTCTACAGGGGGCTGCGTGCCCTGGACAGTGCTTTAGATATCTAGTCCTTCTGCACCTCGATTACGAATACGCAAGTTAGTGATAGCTGAGCAGCACATGCCACCATGATCGCTCTTTTGCTGAAGCTGGCAAGGAAGTGCTTGAGATGAATGGTGGGCTGCCATGCCATTAAGAAGCGTTGAGCAACTTCAGCTGACCAAGTGTGGCATTTCAGGGGTCATGCATCGTCTATTTGACACACTTTTAGGCCTCATATCTATTAGAAGCCAGTGACAGTGCTGCGTCTCATTGCAAATTTTTCTTGTAATGCCCTCCTTTTGCCCATTCTCCGATAGAACGTGATACTCTCCGTACCGTAGGCAACGACGTCTAGGTTACAAGAGGGGCACCATTATCTTTATTGCTATGCAACTTTAACCTACCATTCGCACGTACGTTTAGAAGGAGTGGGTTTACTTGCGGCGCTTGTTAGATGGTGACCTCGGTCTCCCTGTTCGGATCCATCTTCATCGCATTAATTTGACTACTGTTTCGACTGTGCAACGATCCTCTATGTTCATCAAAAAGCATCTCCCGTGGAAGCACTACTCGGTTGATGTCTATTTTCATTTCTTCTCACTGCTAACTCGGTGCACGTTCTGCTTGTTCGACGATCGTAACATGTTTGATTCTGCCAGACAAACGTTGTATACATCTTTCTGACAGAGACCTGTCATCGTGACACCAAGTTTCATGATTTGTCTGCGACAGCAACGAAGTACTTCGATCACTTGGTTTATTTGTCTCCTTTTAAAAGATGGGCAATTTAATTTCGAAACGAGAGAAGCCTATGCTTGCAGGCATTAAATTTGCCTCGTTCGTTGCTTCTCATCGTCGAATTTACGTCGTCCTCATTTGTAGTATCTCCGAGTAATTCGTCTATGCAGCTTCTACGTGGCCAGTACCATCGAACCCAAGCTGAGCTGAGTACATCGGTTGGATTATTTAGAGACGAAGGAAAAGTGTATGGGTTTTTTTTTGGCAGTCGTCACCGCCGTTTTAGTGTTTCTATGCTGTGGTGTAATTGTGGTACCCGGTGAAATTTATGTTTGGAAGACGTTACACGATATCAGCAGTAGTCTCTCAAACCAGAGAGTAATCTTCAAATTCCAGAACCTCGTTAAAGTAGGAATTAAAGGTGTTAATCGGGCACACAAACCACATGTTTCTTTGTCTATCCTCTTGAACTCATCCAGAGGGACACACTTGCTTACGGGTTTTGAGCTAGTCATGTGGACAATAGATCATCTTTTTGTATTGTTTTCTGTGAGGCAGGCTATTTAGCGTTCTCCGCGGTATAAGTCAGCGTTTTCCCTAAGAAGACTTAAACTGTCTAACAGTTGCTGGGTTCCTTTCCTGTACAGTACCTCTATCTATTGTGAAATTACTTGAAAGACGCGAAGTCTCAGGTAGTTATGCATTCTGCCGATAACCCTTCCTTTCAGCCAGTCGTTTCGACTCAAGGCTTGTGGAAGTTTTCAAAATGCCAGTAGTTTGCTTGCGCAACGAATTTCGTGACCTAATTCCACCCTCCCTTTTTCAAAGTGAATTATGGACGCACATCCCGTAATATGAGTAAAATTTTTAAAGGCTACGGAGCCAGTTCATTTTCTGATAGGTGGCAGTTTCACTTTAGTAGTGCTATTATCATCATTACTTTCATTATTGTTATAAGATTTTTCGCATAACCAATCCTTTTGGTTAAATTTCGAAAGGTTTACCTCCCAGTCAGCGTTTTTATTCTGCTCTGACCGTGACTACTAACCGTACTTGTATTGTTGTCACGCTACTAGAGCACCTACAGCGTGTGTGTGTGTGTGTGTGTGTTACAGTTAACCCTGATTTCCACTTGGCTCAACACCATGGTAACACTGATCACAGCTGCACACTATGTCTACTTTGGTCTCGGGAACAAGCTTCCGCAGCGATCTTTGCAAGAAAGCTGAATTCGCCCGCTTTTCCCTCGTGTACTGCAAATGCGACTACCTTACAGAATTTTGGCGCTGCACAATAACACAGTCATGCCGAAAATTTGCGTTCAAACTTGCAGCGCTCGTGCCGTCAAAGCGGCTGTCACTTGCTCTTTAGGCTTCACAAGACTGAGGCAGGCCGTCAGTTGGTCTTGCGCAAAGACAACTACGCGACCCTCGGTAAACCACTGCCAAATGCCACCCCGGATTTTTTCGGAGGAGGGTATTCGAGGAAAAGGCCCCGTCGGTGTAGGGAACAAGCATGCCGGCGGTGCCTACACGTCCAATTTAGCGTAAAATAACATAACAACAATGGCCTCAGAATTAGAGGTGAAACATTTTATGGAAAATCCCTTCGGCTTATTTATGGATGCAAGTATTTGGCGTGCGTTTGTGTCTTACTGGGGGATCTACCAAGACACTCTCCTATTCTCCTCACACATGCTGTGCATTCAAAGTAGACACAATATCCATTTTTTATGTGTATTGGACTCATTGTATTGTGTAATATTATGTGCAGGGACGGTGACTTGCGCGTGGATTAGTTTTAAGTGATAGTAGCCTTGCGCTGCAGCTACCGCACTCTCCTCCCCTATCTGAGTCCAGTATCATGACACAGTCAAGAAGACCGGAGATGGGAGAGGGCGCAGGTGGCTGGCGCGGGCGGAGCCGTCCCTGGGCGTACCACCACACCTGGCTCGGATCCCACGGACTAGGAGTGCCATAAAGGCCACATTAAGAAAGAGCCATTGCAGCCTGACTCCCAGTCCGCCCGTCAGCCAATACACACAAAACACACATTGGACTGACCACGCGGTCCGAGTGTTCCCGTTAGTTGGCAACCTTTCAAGCCACGACTTTTAGCGCACCGTGATAGTTTCAAGCGTGTCAGATTGTTTATAGTGAGGAAAATGCGCTGAGCCGTCGACTTCGCTCTCTCCCCCTCCTCCACAATCAGACCACCGTTCGAGCCGGTCAGTTGTCTGATTGCTGAAGTGGGTGCAGCTGCTGTTGACCTCGTCTACGTGTACCACGTACACGACCTGGCCCCCTTAACACAAGCACCAGGATTTCACATAACAGGGAGTTGAACGGCTCACATCTCACATGTGTGAAATAGCCAGAGGTCACGTCAAGAAGGATCCAGCCCAGCCCGACTCTCAGACCACCAGTCAGCCACTCCAAACAGCGCATATTGGACTGACTGTGAGGTCTGAGTGTAATTGTCAGTTGGCAACCTTCTAACCCACGGCGCTTATCGCCTCGTGATATTCTCATGCTCAGACCACACATGCAACAGAGGAGTCACATGGAGAAAGAGCTGAAAATCATACTTGCCTCTCAATCAGCTATGCAGACTGAGCATGTTTTTTGTTGTGTTGGTGTGATCATGTGAGGTACTTAGGCTGATGGGGAGAAATGAAGTGAAGCCGGCGGTATTCTGCCGCAGGTTTTCATGGAGACACATGTGACCTAATAGGCCCATGTGGTGTGTGAATGTGCGTGGGCAGTGCGGACAGTTGAGTGGGGTGCGGCGGGTGTATGTTGGTGCTCTTGCCACTGGTTCGTTGGTCTCTGTGCGATGGATTCGCAAGTGACCGGCCAGGCGCACACACACATACGACATTTCGACCGTCAATTTCGACGTCGTCCATCGTACGCTCCACAGCAGGGTGGTGCAGCTACGGTGACACACGACAGTTCGACCGCCGTAGTCCGATGATGTTCACCGTATGCTTCACGGAAGGGTGATGCAGGGACGGTGACTTGCGCGGGATTTAGTTTAAAGTGATAGTAGACTTGCGCTGCATCTACTGCACACTCTCCTCCTCCCCCACCTCAGCCCGGTGTCAACAGAGTCAAGAAGACCGGAGATGGGAGATGGTGCAGGTGGATGGCGCGGTCGGAGCCTTCCCTGGGCGTACCATCACACCTGGTTCGGATCCTACGGAATGGGAGTGCCATAAAGGCCACATAAAGAAAGAGCCATTGCGGTCTCACTCTCAGTCCGCCAGTCAGCCACTACACAGAAAACACACATTGGGCTGACCACACGGTCCGAGTGTTCCCGTCAGTTTTCAACCCTCCAAGCCACGGTTTTTAGCCCACCGTGATAGTTTCAAACGCGTCAAATTGTTTATAGTGAAGAAAATGCGCTGAGCTTTCGATCTCTTTCTCTCCCCCACATCCACCATCAGACCACCGTCCGAGACAGTGAGTAACCTGATGTGGGAGTGGCGCATTGGCTGACCGTTTGGCGTACCCGTCTTCGCGCGCCACAGCACGACCTGACCCCCATAACGCACACACCAGGATTTATTGACTCAGGGGATATGGAGGAGCCATCGCTGTCTGACTCGCAGTCCACTGGTCAGCCACTCGACACACACAGCTGCTCCAGAAGAAGGTGTAGCCGGCACCCACCTCCTCCAGCTGACCCTGCTCAGAGAATCGGCTCTCGCTGAGAGCAGCAATGTCCACCTTGTAGCGCGCCAGTTCCCGAGCGAATAGCGCCGTCCTCCGTTCCCGTCGGTTGCTCCTGGGATTGTCTAAAAGGGATCGAACATTCTAGGCTGCTAGAGTGAACAAGCTCACTCGAGCAATCCGGGGGTTCCCCGGAGTGTACGGTGGGGGGGGGGGGGATTGGGAGAGTTGTTGTTGATATTGTTTAGTTTTTCGCTTTTATGTAATTGCAGTGTGCTTGCCAGTGTCTGCTGCAGAAAACGTCAGACCCAGCATTTGTTTAGGGCACCTTTTCTATCCCCCTACCCCGCGATTGGGTGTAAGCAGTGCTGTCCCTAGATAGGACTGCTTAGCCATCCCAGGTGGCTACCAAACTCCATTATGGGTTACAATTTGGGTTATTGAGAGAACGACCGATTCGCCTTGGCCACCTACGTGATTGCATGTTGCCCTCGCCGTAGGAATTTTTCCACCGTGGGGGAGGAGGGAAGGGTGAAGAACGAGGGAGAAGGGAAGAAGTAAGAGTAAAGGAGAGGAAAGAAGGGCAAAATTGGAAGAAGTAGGAGAGGTGAGGGGGACAGGGAAGACAGGAGAGGGGGAAGGGAGCAGATGTACCGACACACGCAACACCGGAAATACTCAACTGGTTTAGCCCGCCGGTCGTGGTGGTTGCCCGGGGTGTGGCCGCTGGGAAGAACCAGCTTCGAGGAGCCGCAGGTGAGAGTTGTGTACTAGTTAGAGGCGGCCACTGGAGCATTCACCACCTATACGAGACAGATGGAGCGACCAAATACTACCTGTGTGATGCTACCCATAACTAGTACACACGCACACCTGGTCCGTCAACCACAAATGTTTGAATGAGGTAACTCTTAGCCCTCTTAGGCCTAACACCGCCCAATTTGGAGTCTAGTAACCCAACATACAGACTGAAAGGGCAGTTAAGGTAACACGTGAGGGCTAACCTGCTAAAAAAACTTAAGGGTACGAATATTTTTGGTTACACTGACGAGAAAAATGAAGGCTTCCTTAAGTGCTAGACCGCCGCCGTCGCCTCTCACAGAATTCAGTCGATCGGTCAACCGAGGAAGAACTTGAAAGCATCCGTGACGGTAGCATCTGGCCCGTCGATCACTCTGTCAAGATCCGTATGCACGAGCGGCGTGAAGCAGTTGGAGGCATTCCGGCGACACATTCTATCTGTTAGATTCCACTGCACCTGCGCACTCAATTGAAACCAATTTCGTAGGTTGTGCCTTTTAAGTTCGGGGCCGATGATGGCGAGATCCACCGAAGGCGAGAGCAGCTGGTGTACCAACAGTCGAACGCTGTATAGAGGATGCTAAGGTGGCGCCGAAGTAGAGAAAAAAAGGTGCACGTACACACACATTTATGGTGTGACGAATTTCATCACATATTTGCTGCATGATTTATGAACGAGCTTTAACGAGTGCTGCCGTGCGTGCGTATGTAGCCCAATAGATTCATACAAGATCAGAATGTGGGCAGCAGTATCGGCAGGTAAGGTGAATCTGTGGAGTGTTTGTATAGCCGTATAGTACTGGCTCCCACGCCGTGCTGCAATGGATTCGTGGATGTCCAATCAAGCCAGTGATGGCGGTCGTTTTACAGGTAGCCTGTGACTGTGTATTTACGGGAGAGAGCTGCATGCGTCGACCGAAGTCGTGCTCCAGTCGTTACATCCCATTTCAGAGGCGCAGGTGGTTGGGAGTACCCAACCCTGCTTCCCACACCACGAAGCCTTTAAAGTTAGACCTGACCTCTTGTTCGTGATGCATGCCATCATACTGTAGACGGTAAGACTCATGAAAGTATGACGACAATTTTGGTACATTGCTTTGCTTAGAAAGGTATACGTAGATGTAGTTATAGTACTGGTTGCTAGGCCACATAATTCGAAGGTGTTTCATATACGCCAGGATTTTGGTTTTCGGTTGAGTGCTCTTCCAGCCACCTGGGAAGTTTGCACTCGTTAAGGAATGATGACCAAGTTAGTATAAATGTACTGTTTTATAGATTTCTGATGGCTTTAAAGGTTCAATAATCTATGAAGGCATGACCATTTAAAACCTTGCAATTGAATTGGCAAATTTCTAACGTCGGATAGACACCCGTTTTTCAAGTGCACAATGTTACGTAGGCCACTGCACACAATCTCATTCACAGTCGGCCTGGTTCCAACAGGGCAGAAGAGGGCAGAGGCATTAGGGTCCATCCAGTGCTTATTTCTTCATTGTCAGCAAGCAAGTGCACTTGGACACAATACCAGTTCTTGAAAGGTTTCTCTTTTGAGAATTCAATTCGGCAAACATGTTTTCAGTAATTAATCATAGAGCCTATATAGTTAGCAGTTCAACTGTCGCGTTCGACGATGTCAACAGCACAGTATGATGGTGCAGGGACGGTGACTTGCGCTGAATTCTAGTGGGAGTAGACTTCCACTGCATCTACCCAACTCTCTGTTCCACCCCCACCTAGACCCGGTGTCAAGGCAGAGTCACGAAGACCCGAGGTGGGAGAGGGGCCTGTATTGTTACATAGATAATGAAACCATGCACGGTGGACAGGGTTTATAGGTGTCTTATGGTTAATACTAATCGTTCTCACATCGCCCGCACGGCCAGGTTGGCGTGTTAAGGTCATCGGGACTGCGAGGAGGGGGAAGGTATGGTAGGGTAGTGTGTGAGAGATGTTCGTAGGTTGAGTATGGAGAGCGAACGGCTCTGTTGCATATGCGGAGTGAACAACAGTCATCAGGGGTTGGGGTAGGCGTGTCATCACCTACATTTTGCGTAAGCCACGGAAGAGAAAGCACCTTCTGACAGAACGGCACTGGATTCTGTAACCGTATAGTCACCGCTTCGGCTGTTGCTAGCACCCGTTGACGTAGGCCTTTAGCGAATTTGGCTGGTGCCCGGTTCCAATTTTGCCGAATAACTTGACGCTGCCAGTGGATGCCGTCTGTGACAGGGTGCTATCGAGGCTTCTGCAACAGTAGTACGAATTCCCTCACGGCCTGCTGGAAATAACACATGTGTAGAGCTCGTTTAAATTTCTCACTCACACGTGCTTTTTCCGCAGACTTGAACTGCCCCTGAGCAGTTAACTTCATAGAAAATGTGCCTTACTTTCTTGTTTATGATGGCTAATTTGCATCCGTCAGAAGTTGATGTAAAGCTAGAGTGCCACTTCTCGATCACCCCACAACCGCCGTACATTTTTAATGTCCTAAAGTGGGTCCTCATGTTAACCTCACAATACCTCCATACGTGATACGCATTTAAGGGGTAACCATTATACTGCTAACAAAAGTGATAGTCATTAATATTGCACTCGTTTCAGCTCTCAGGGCCTTAACCTATGTTGTCCAAATTGGGACATTTTTAGAGCCAGCGCCGACCGGGGGGTGTCCGGACCACTTGGTTCAGTGCTCATCGGTCCCACCCAAGTGCATATCTCCGAATCTTGCTTGCGATGGTGTGGATAATTGTTTTGACGGGTCTGATGAACGCTTCACCCTTTGTGAGTCACAAGTAACTCTTCTTCCTTCCCACCACCATTTCGCCTTCATTTTTGCCTACCCCCACTAATACGCCGGAGAAGCCCGCTGTTATTTAGGGACTTTTATAGCTTGAAAGCCTTTTTACTTCATGCCGTCAATTCACTCTAACAAGACTTTTATTTCGGAACACATAACATGAACTACATCATTGAAAGCCTGTAGAGCTCCGTCGTGAGAGTTGCAAAGTAATCAGATAGACACCGATAATGCCCAGCAGTAAAGCTCCTGTTCCGTAATTTCCTAGACCGTGGATTTGTCGTTGTTACTCTTCATCTACTCGTTAAACTTTTTACTACACCCTTGAGCATTGTGCTAACCCCATTTTTTCCTTCTCGCATAATAGGTTCCTATGTCGGTAACATGCCGACTGTGCTATTTATTGTCATATGCCGTGAGTGCCCTTTGTTCTTTCGTTTTTTTACAAATGCCTCCTGTCTAATGACCTGCGTTGGCACAGTTTAACTGTCGTGCTTATTGTCGCAGCTGCGAAGTGAATATGTGGAAAGTTCTTGCGTGACACGACGTGGTGGAGGCTGGCTTATCGTAGTACCTTTCTTTGTAGGCGAACATCTTCTTCCATAGCCTCAGCGGACCAAATCCGCAAACAGCCCTTCCATTTGCTCGCGAGGTCTCCTTATTATATACTACTCTTTGTCCACCCGTTTCTGTGAAGAAACCTATCGGTGATAGCGAAATGTTATTGTGCATACTGGTTACATTTGTAGTCCATTTGCTCCATCAAGAAGTCTGTGAACACTACACAGGTAGCATGAATAAGCATGCGACGTTTCACAAGTCACAAAATTAAGCGCTTCCGTTTAGACCGGTAAACAGACTTAACTTCGGATGCAATGAACAAAGTTAACAAGAATTATGCGCGCTCCTTTAAGGAAATATGACTGAGCCCTTGCGAGCATATTATATCAATGGAAGGTGCATGCGTATCACAAAAGTAGTTGTTTTTCTTGCTTCGAATTGTATGGGGGCTGGAAAACTGCTCTATGAGATCGTATCTGAACTAGTGTGCACCTGTGTTTTGTGCCAGTCAACGTCGAAATTTCAAACAGGTAATATTGTCTGCTGAATGTAACATTCAAGAGTGCAGGCCCATGTCTCATGAGTTTTGCCTTAGTCCGGGAAATGGTGAATAGTGTTTGAGGCTGATGCTGAGCAAAGATTTCTCCTCATAATTCAAATTGTGCATGCTTGACGATCCCTGTTGATATCGCCGGAGGACAGAAGCTCCGGGAAGCCAGAATCCGTCTGGTAGTCTTGGTGCTTACTCAGCAGATCGTAGAAAACACCTCGGGCAAGGGTACCTGCAAATTAATCAGCATCACGGGTCTCGCTTTTAAGTCGTTGAAGACCACTTGTGAGTAGTGCCTTAAGGTGTGCTTGAAAATAGATCGGACAGTTTGGTTACTGAAAGAAAGCCACAAACCGTAGTGTAGCATGGCGAGTGATGCCTTCTTTAACGAAAATTTTGAAGCCTAGCTTGACGGGTTGAAAGGGTTGAGAAAGACAGTCCCCTTCGAACCCAGGAACTACGACGAATCATCCCTCTATCTGATCGTGCCTATGTCGAGCCAGTAACGATGCCCCTGGACGTTGTGCGTGATTTTTTGGCTGTGAGTTGTGCTCTCTCTCTCTCTCTCTCTCTCTCTCTCTCTCTCCTCTCCCTCTCTCAGCATCAGTAACGTCCATCTAAGCTTCTGCTGATCCTAGAGATCCTTTCCTGTCGAACAACAACTAGACCGCGTTTGAAGTCCGACGGTGTAGCTAAGTCGCTAAGACGCGGGCTTTTTGTACTATGAACTTTGGAATTTCCACCCCCACCACCACCAATATCGTTTTCACTACGCGCCCATTAATGCGTCTTAAGCCTTCGTGGTGTGGTAAACTGGAACTTTGAGATGATGGTTCGGTCGTAAGGAAACGTTTGGTGACGTTGAACGAGTTCCTGAAGCGGTCGACCTGAGATTATGTCCGGTAAATAAGATGTAAAAGTGTTTAGGGCCACGAGGACCCACCCCTTCACTTTAACTCAACGGTAGGTTGTTTTACTGTTCAGAATCTTTTGTCGAGGGGTTTAGGACGTTTGTACTTCTTTGCATTTAAAAGCGGGACTTCCGAGATCTGTGTCACGTTTTTTAGAGCAAATTATGCACTACAGTTCTCCCAAATTGGTTGCGCTGATGTTGCACTCTACGAAAGCCGGATAGCTCCAAATGAAGTGCCTTCTTACTGTGAACTTCATGGCACTTTCACTAGTAAACCATCAGAAAGAACCCTGACCTAAGGCCGTCGCATGTGGCCCGTGTCGTCTGTGGGGATGTTTAACAATGTCATCCGCTGCGCCCTCACCCAGCTCTGGTCATTTCGAATTTCTTCTGTAATTGGCGATTTTGGGAAGAGCGAGTGAGTTGGGTGCAAGGAAAGTCTGCTTCATCATAAACAATTTTACCCGCAAGTTACGGCCGTGCATACCTCCTGGAAATATGACTCGCTTTGTCGCTTGCGACGATCGAGCTATCGTACAATGATATCGATTAGGTTTAGCTTTATAAATTGTGGTTAAGTTTGAGACAGCCAGACGGACGAAGAACAGTCGGGAAACCAAACAGTGAACTGTTCGCAACGAACTTTCGTATCCGATTATCTGGGGTGAAAGAGGACCACTATACCTATGGAAAGGTATGAAAATAATGACGAAATTAAATCCCTGCCGCTGCCTCATTGTTGTTGATGAAGTCTACCTTTGTGTACCTCGAGATCACCGGGACTGGAGGATTCTGTATTCCAGCATAACAACGCGGCTCCTCATCCACCTAGACTTCTTAATATCACTTAAAAGTATTTTGCTCACTACCTTCACTTCAGACGAAGCGAAAAGGCTAGTTCCAGGAAGTTTTCGCAAAGAAGGAGATATGATCACTAGAACAAGAGCTTTATTAGTCTGACATTTCGGATTTTCACTGAAATCCATCATCAGAGGCAGTCACATAGGCATGTAGTGGCCTAGTAACTGCATCCTATAAAGGTTGCAAAGCCTTGGCGATCCAATACCCTTATCTGACTCTGTCTTTGATGATGGATTCAAGTGAGAATCCGTAAAGTCAGGCTAATAAATATCTTGTTCCAGTGATAGTGCCTCCTTCTTCTCGGAGATTGGAATGGCCATTTCTGGCTCCTCAGTCAGTCATACCCAACCCCAGGTAGTACCCCACCCGAGGCTCGAACCCGTGACCTGTTGATCATAAGTTCAGCGCTCTAACTATTGTGTCACGGGCTCGTTGTCTTGCAGATTTAAATCGGGTTGCCGGCTGCCGGCCGGACTTATGAGCGAGCCCAAAGGCTGATCGCGACGAGTGAGTTACGTTAACGATCGGTCACCGATGCCCATATTAGTCAGGAGCAGCCTCAAAATCTGTCTGGAAATACAATGTGCTACTTAAGGGCCTGCAGCGTTCAGTGCCTACGGCATTCGAATTGTTCCTGTTTTCTTTGTAGTGTCTGTCTTCGGCGTAGTTATTGCAGCATTCGTTATCCTATGTGTTGTCCTACGATCTCAGCCAATCAAAGGAGAACCAGTGTGAGTTGTTACACGATCTACTTGCCTTTTTAAAGTAGCTACATATTTCTGATTATATTGGTTTCTGAAATCACTGAGGCCGGGCTGGTGCCATCTTTTTGTAGGTGACGAATAGACTCTTGACTCAATTTCCCCAGTGAATATTTTTTAATTATTATCGCTGATAATTTGTGCATGCCCGAACTCTTTCACGATCCTGGGTTTGTGGTCGAGAAAGTGTTGATTTAAGGCCTTTAGGGCTAGCCTCTAGCAGTGCCCACTAGTTTTATTTGTTCTTGTTGGGAGTGACGTAGATTGAAATTTTCGATGCCTCAGTTTAATGAGAGAATTACCGCAGAATAAAAGTTTAAATCAGTTTGCAAATAACACTTTTTACAAGATTCCTCCAATTGCGTATGCGCGTTAGCTGTGCTCCTCATTAGCCGACTACCGTGTGGGTAATGTGTGTTATCCGATCATCGAACTTCAAGAGCTCCTTTTGGTAACTGTATTAATACGTCGTTGACCAGTGTTCATGTCAGTATGTTGGAGTAGAACCGCTCGTATGATTTAAAAAGTTGTGGCTTCGTGATACTTTTCTGCTTCGCCTTTACAATGACCGCAGCGGTACGTTGAAACAAAACAAGGTAAATTCTACTATTTCCGGAATTGGAGGAGCTTGTCGCAGGTCCCATTGGCGTTTCTATATGCATTTCCGATTTCGCATGGGAATCTGGACCTCCCACGTCTTGCATTGAGTTGGAGTTGAGGGTGTTGAGATTAGGATTATGGTTATTGTTTTCGTTAAGGCGAAGACACGTGAATATGTGCCCGTTGAGTTTAGTGCAAGCCAACCTGTAGTACGGAGCTCCATATTTTCGTGCTCGACCATATCCACATCTGATGCCTTGGCTAAATATGTCTTGTATAGCTGATGCGGTTGAGTGATTGGAGGTTGAGTCCGTCTTTTGACTTATAAACAAGTCGCGCTATAGGATGTTGTAGGTTAATCCGATGACATCTTTTCAAAAATGCGATCCGTCTTTAATGTGTCGTTAAACTACGAACCATCCGAGATTTTTTGTGTGTTTCCCAAATAGCATCGCATGTGCACCCATGGATTAGCAAGCGAGTCTTCACGTCATAGACAAGGGTGACTCCAGTCCTATCTTTTCGTTGTTTTATCGTGGGCAGGCCTCTGATTAGTCCAGAAAAACCGATCTGGTTGCTCCTGACCAGATTCATGCAATTGCAATTTTTGACCTGCCTACTTGAGCTTGAGAGATAATCTATTAGCTGCATCGGAATTGATCTTTCGTGTAATTTTTAAGCCCCTAAACTTCATTTTGCTTTTAGGGCTATTGAAATGAACGAACTTTGTCGACCCAATCCAGAAGCTCAGCGTAAGTCTTTGTCACTAGTCTGGGCCTCCTCTATAGTTTTTGCGCCTCGGCGTCTTTGGCGTACATGATCTGCAAGATTCTTAGTCACTTTTGATATTGTAGTGTGTATGTATTCATTATTCTTAGTGCATACTTTAGGCTGCGTTAATGCTTTATAACTGCATAGGTTATCAGTTTTGGCGAGAAAACATAAACGTATCCGGTTAGAAAGGCCTTAACCTCCATCCACTGAAAGGTCAAGATCAGATTTAAAGTGTTTCTGCTTACATCCATTAGGACAACAATATAAAGAAAGTCAAGGCAAGGGATGAGGCCGTTTATTAGTGACGATGCTCGACTGGGGAGGAAGCGCAGGAGCCCTAGAGATGGAAAGAGAGAGAGAGAGCTACGCTTTATTTTGAAAGTATAACTCCAAAAATTTCAGCAAAAAAGGTCCTCCACTCACCGTGAAGAATCGTCCTTGAATGTGTCTCAATCGACGTACATATAAGAGAGAGCAGAAAAGATGGCGGCTCAATTTCAAAAGCCCGCTGAAACAAAATTATTAATTGCTCGAAATTTCAGTGTTGGGTGATTCTGGCACCTAATTGCAAAAAGCTACCCTACGCAAGATAGTAGAAGTGTTCGGGGTGTTAACTGAAACACGGAGATGGGAGTGGGGGGAATAAACGTCAACGGGAGTGAAAAAATCACCCCTCCCCTGCCCCAAAAGCCGCGCAATCGCAGTTTTTATGAGGTCCGATGGAGTGCGCGTTCTGAGACCGAATAAAGGGAGGACAAGCCAGTTCCTGTAAATGGGTGACCGATTTCACTAAAAGTACCGTCTCAGCCAGCTGTTAAGTCATGCAATCGATTTGCTAACCATTTGAAGAAGTTGGGAGAGACCTCAACACACGACAGTCTCGGGAGTGTCGCAACGGTTCTGCAATAAGTAATGTTATCATCCAACATCATCGCTTTGCTCATTTCCAGTCTTAATGAATCGACCATGACGGTCGTCAGTCTCCTATTGGATAAGACTTGAGACTAAGCAAAGCCCTCTTAAAAGAAACACTAGAGGGCCTTGTCAACGTACCTGCCTCGTGATTAAGTGCTGCGTCTACGAACACTTCAAGGGACCTTACTGAGATCCCCTTATTCCGGTTGCGCCGCTAAGGCAGTTTTCCAGGAACCTAAACTTCTGTTCCCACGAGGCAAGAATCTAAACGTACAACGCTGAGGATACCTTTGTTATCTTATGCCAATACTTTATGGAACTCTTTAGAGATGAACTCAATTCTGCCGAAATACACTTTACTATGACAATAGAGGTGGAGCGATCCCTTTCTTTGATCCTCCAATGGGAAGTCCCGAGTGGTGGGCCTTGCCGGTAGGCGTCCTTCAAAAAGTCACAAGTACCGCAAAATTCTCCTCTTAATAGCCAACTACCCCTTGCCACATGCAATTTTATCCAGACACGCCCACTGGATCTACAAGATCGTGAAGTTGCCTGAGCGAAGGTTCTCGTGGCACCTCTGCAATGGATACCGCGTGACTTACTAAACAATGGCTCATGTTGAAGGCACGCGAGGACCGACAATGCACAAAGGCAAAAACCCAGAGTATTCCGTGTCTTGTACAACATTAGAGGCATTTTTTAAGCTCCAGAGCTCTTGCTAAGACACCTCCCCACTTGGCGTAAGACATTGGCCTGATTTCACTATTTGTCACTTACTCATGCAGCCAGCGGGTCGACTATATTCTAGGGACACTTCAAGAGTCATTTATTGTGACAAATGTCTAGATGGTCTAGACATGACCCGAATGCTCGCATAAGCATGTACCGACCATGGAGCAAAAGAATCGGAGTCCCTTGAGACAATGCTCAGTCTCTGCCATAGCTGGCAATTCTTCCAGGCAGGCAGGCAGAAAGCAGGATGCCTGGGGAGATACGCGGACCCTGACAATCCAACGCCAACTCAATGGCATAAATTTTATTTACCACTGTTACGGGAAGCCGTCAGGCACCGAAAGACGGACCAGTGGGAAGAAATACGGGCCAGTGACGTATTTCGGCTGTAAAGGGGCTTATTTATCAGCATTTTAGGTCCTCAGTTTGTTCATAATGTACCTTTATTGAGGCTAAAGAAGGTTTATCGTTTTATGAGAAGGCTTTGTGGGGCTCATAGTGTGCATTTTGAAAGCAGTATTAAAAAGGCATACAGATCCCGAACTACACGACCAGTTATGCCAGCACCTCAAAACGTTATAAAATTTCTTAAAGCGAATGTGTACTCCGTTTTCAAGTACAAACGTTGAAGAGGAAGTAGAAATAGTCGTTTTTCACAATGTAGATGTAGGAAGTCAACTTTGTGTTCAGTTCTTTCGGAAAATGCAATGACCTTTGAGCAAACACAAAAAACCGTGGAAGAAGTTAGGTCCGTTGAGTAGTGGTTCCGGTGTGTGGTTAACAGTGAAGGGTGGTATTGTATATGATCAAATGCCCACATCCTACTGTGGGTTGACCAGTTGGGATTGTCTTAAGTGTTAATTAATTTGACAGCCTCATCCAATTAATCCTTTCCATTGTAAAGTGCCCTTCGAGTGCCTTCGAGTTTATTTAAATAAAGTAATGAACAAATGTTTTATTTTAAGTGCCCAGAGGGAACTATTTATCTGTTAGCTCTTTCGTTTCGACGCCCATTCTAGGTATATCGTATCGGTTTAATTAATCGGTGAAGTTACTGCCAAGACCTATATAAAATGCTTCCTACCGCTTTGGGCCTAGATTGCCGGAGCCTGCCTTTGTCATAACTGGTTCTTCTCACGCGTTCTTATCTGTTGTTTTTAACCAGCTCTTTCGTTGAGTGAGGCGTGATTGGGCGCAGATCGTCCCCAAGCGCACTGTGACGTGCTCGGCTCGTTACCCTGCCTTGGCTATCCCTGGTCTCTCATCGGACTTTTGACCCGGCAGAAACTTTACCAACTTCCCCTGCACCTGAATCTCTCCCTGGTAGTCTTCACTGCAAATCCGGTTGTCTAGCGCTGTTATTACTTTATCATAGTACTATGTGCACCTTTTGGCTTATGCACCGAAAACCCGAAAGCAGCTTCGGTCGCAACTTTTTTTATAGTAATCTCTTTGATATAGCAAGTTCAAAGACTAATAAAGCTATATTTTTCAAAAGACACCTTTTTGCCTTTCTACAAGTCTCGCGCAAATGCGCTACTTAAGGAGGATATGAATGTAGCAAATTATGCATTCTTTACTCGCACTTCCATTTTGGGCGATCCGTGGATGAATTACAAATCTGAATGGACGCGCGATATACCCCGGCGTAAACGGACAGGCGGCGAAGGCCTGATGAGATTCAGTTTTATGGTGATGCTGGGCCGTTAGTTGGATCTCTCGACAGTTCTGAACGACGATTTCCCTTATTCTTGCACCAACTTCTGCGTATTAGTACGTTGGTGTAATTTGCATGTTCCTCAGTGTTGACCTCGCCCCCCAGTCGACTCTATTAGCCTGTTAGATGGTTAATAGTATAAGAATTGAACAGTGGTTGACAAAAATAAACTAACCTTTTGCGCTTGCCATGAACACAGAGCATGTTCTCTATGTATGTTAAACGTGCTTGTTGTTACATGTTACGTTCCGCCCACCATAACGGCGCTGGCAAGGGAATCATATGCTAGCTTAAGAAGTAGGTGTGTTGGGTGGGTTTCGTGAAGTAGGCTTGTGTGTAACTTCGGATGACAATATGTACGACTAAGTCTCGTAATGGATCTGGACTACCATCCTCGTTTTAGACTTTCCTGCGCGCGCATTTCCTAGGACAGTCGTATCTTGATGTACCTGACACAGATTTGCCGATTGCAGGGCGATATGCTCGCAAGCGATCGCTAAGGAAGGTATGTGACAAAGGTTCGAACTGAGTCTACAGCGCTGGACGTGGCAGGTAGAATACGGAAGATTACGTGGATGGGGTTAATTCTGCGTTGCTGTTGGTGGCGACGGTTTGTGTGAAAATTAACGAGGTTGGAGGTTGTCATGACGATGGACCCAGGGATTTTAAATGCATGTATAAACACTGATGGGCAGTGGAAAATTTTTGTAGGCTTTGAACATCTGCACCATTGATACGTGGAATTTGTGCATCTTCCTGTTCGCGTTGGCCTCTTCTATGTTGTGGGCATCTTAGATTTGTTTGCAGTCCTCGCGACAGCTCGCCGGACCTGCAAAATCAAACGAGATCTCAAGTCAACATATTGGTTTTCGGGTTTTTATTGGAGGTATCCTGGTTGTTCTGTAACTACACCCGTGCACCTCGTGTACGAGCAATCCTGGCAACATCGCTATAGAAGAGACGTTGGAAAAGGCGCTCGTCAGTTATCCTTATGACGCGGCCGCTTCTGTGGTGTTTGTCACAGTCAACAGGGATTGGTCACTGTGGATTTCTATTCTTTCTAGGACTCCTTGTGCGAAGCTGACTGATGTGTAGGTGATTCGATTCCTTTATTACTCTGTTGACTCCACATCTCCGCTCGATACGTCTTCAGTTGCACATTAAAGTGAAGGCCGAAATGATTCCAAACTGATTGTTCAATCAGCCGAAGGCCTGGGATGGCTTTGGCGATCAGACTTCCAATTTTTTTCGGTGCTCGTGATATTCTTGAGGATTCCTTCTCCTAGGTATTCGAATTGTCCAAAGATGCAAGGGAATTTTCACTCACTCTGACCCTGGGCCCGTTCTACACGCCGATATTGCTGGGTGGTGTATAGCCACCGTCTTCTCCGTGTTAACGATCAGTCCGAACTTTATGCAACTGAAATAAAATAAGTTTATGCTCCGTTTCATGTCCACATTAATCGCATCGAATAAATCTAGTAAAATTAATTTGATTGCTTTCGACAAATCCCATACGGGCTTATTTACTCGTAGAACGTTTTCATCAAATTATCGGAGTTGTCCGTTGAGGTGCTTCGACACTGATAATGGGGACACATTTGTTCCCGCAATGCGCAGGGTCATACAATGGTCATTGATCATTACTTAAGAGTTGATTTCAGTATCCTGTCACTGCTTTTAGATATTAGTTTCAGAAGGAAATATATTCACCACCTATTTCCGGTTTCCCTTGTTCGAAGGATCTACTCGCGTTGATAATCGCGAAGTCGCCTTTTTATTGCACCAGTTGTCGGGCGACCAGGTCTGCCCTCCCTTCAGGTCTCATGCTCAAACAGTTCGCTGGAGGAGAGTGAACATTCTAGGCCGCCAGATTGAGCACGTTCACCGTGACTAGGAAGGTTAACAGGGACGGTGGCCGCTGGTCTGGATGATATTCCGACGGTGTGCTTTCCGTCCACAAGGTACGAGCGGCTAACAATCAACGTTATGATACAGCATTTGCTCAGTCTACTGATTCCACTCAAGCGCTATCCCGTCAGAGGGCTGTTAAGTTATCTCAAGTGGCTTCCGCATTACACTGTATCACAATATTTGGTTTTTGATGGATGACACGAATTAGGCCGAGTATAGCAGTATCTACACCGCACAGGACTCTTGAGACACTTAATTGCGCACACATGTGCACCAATTGCGGGAAGTGAAGTTACTGGCTAAAGATGGGCAATCGGAACTGTTGAAATCCTCTGGATTCACGGCTCATATTTTAGCATACGACCCACATTGGACTAGAAAAATTCGCGCATTGCTTCATTGGGTTGGAAATAATTCTAAAATGGGTGGTCGATTATCTAATGGCTATATTTAGGTCCACGTTTTATCTTTGGTGTTAGCATGCCTATTCGTGTTGTGAACTATTGTTTGACAGCAGTTTTGTGCCCGATTACACTCTGAAGTAGCTAGCCCTGTTTATTCTGCTTGAAATGGCATTTTATCAGTCTCTATCATATTCTGCTGTGCTGTAACCGGTTGCAATCGATTGTACTTGTTGTGCAAAACGTAGTCCCTTCCTTTAAAACAGTTGATCAAGTTACTCCAATCCCTGCTAACACATGTTCTAGTTATAGTGACTGAAGAATTCGGAAGTTTGAGTCCGAGTTGATGTCCATGCATAATTATTAACATAACGAATTCCCAATAATACAAATTTTGGCAATTTCTGCAGCCTATGTACGCTCTTCGCGTAGTTAAGGCAGTATAAACGGTCGTACACACCTATGTGTTTAATTTATTCATTTTGGGAGACTGGGGAGCACTGTCCGACTGCTCGTCTAAATGTCAGCGGTTAATCCCACACTTTGGACCTGGATGGACGGGGCAAAAATCGAGGTCAATATCCAGGGTTCAAGCACATGACCTAGCTCAATATAGCTTCCTGAAAAAGATGTAAGGGATGCATGTGTATGGCTATTTCTTCAGTTGGATTTACAAAAGTAAACATTCCATGATACCTATCTTGGAAAAATCACGGTGCATTAATAATCAGTTAAAATATAAAAAGAGTGACAGCTCGTACTGAGCAATAGTCTCCTTCACCCAAATTTTTTCTTAATCCTGACGACGGGAACATGTACCATCAGGGAGCTTATATAGCGTGTAAAACTCTCGCAGATACTTAAATAAAAGTTCACTGAATCTGCAGGATTGGTCGCAACTGATTGGCTATTGAACATACAAAATCTTATCACTAACTTCAGCCACATCTGAACCATCCTCTTCAGTTGATTATGCCAAATTACATCGTTTTATTTTTTATACGATCATTAGAATATCCCGGTCAGGCTGCATAATAACATAACAGCAATTTTTTAATGGAAGCAAAACTGGACTCACTTTAATTAACCAAACTATATTTATTCAAATATGCCGGACCCCGGGATGCTTGATAATGGCTGGTGTAACGATATAGAACGCTTTCTGTTACCTTGTATAGGTCATATACTCTCTTTTAGGGAAACCCTCGATAAACACCCTGGCTGACCCAACTGAAACTGAACCGGATGTTTTTAACAGGTCTGACACCGGTGACGCGGGTTATTAAACGTACTGGAGGTCAATAAAGCGTGTTTGGTTGACTCGTTCGTCTCCTTCTTCGTCGTCCCTCATCGCGGTGTGCTGTTTGATGCTCATTTGTTATCGCTACCCCGATCGACCCGTAATTTCCGTTTAGAAATTTACCCGTCCAGCGTATCACGCCACGTTAAATTGGTGGCAGCGGTGGGATGACGGATCCCAAAAGTGAACAGCCTGACCAGTATACCCCTGTTTCTGACCCTGAGGACCATTTTTACTACGTACGTTCACCCAAATGTATAAATAGTTTCAGATTTCGCCCGTCCGGCCCTCCGCCCCCAATCCCTTCCAACCCGGAGACGATTATTTCTTAGGGGCGTTCCGCGCCCAAAACTTTCTCCCTGGCGTTCCTCCCAAGGCTGCTGACTCTTACCTAGTCTCGCATTTGAATGACTTGGCTGTTCGACAGTTAGTGGCTATGGGGATCTCCTTAGATGCCAATGCGCTCTTTGATACATTGAACGATATATTTGATCGTAAACAGCCAGCTGCCTTAGCTTTAGAAGCCTTCGGTAGTAGGGCGACAACTGACGACAGAGTCTACCGATGGCTACGTTGGATCTCTACGGGAGCTGGCGCTGAAGGCCTTCCCAGATGAATCGCCCGTTCGAAGCGATACTGGGGTAAACAAACACTTTACGCTAGGTGTTAGAAACACAGAACTTTATTGGATGTTCGTTCGAAAAGAGTACGTTTATCTGAAGAAGGCACTGGATGTGGCGCGGGGATACGAGGCTCCTGAGGTGGCCCAGCGACGACTTGCGTCCGCCCACCTTCGTTCGGTGTCGCAACCGATTCCGTCTAACCGTCGGCCATCCCCTCACGCAGTCTATCGTCGCCAGGTGCCCCCGATTAGCTGCCCTATTGTCTCTGATTTGGCAAGCGGGCCCAGAATTAAGGCCACAATCCCCAATTTGCCCTCAGCCGAGTCCCGGTAGGTCTGTTTTTAATGCTGTCAGTCTTCCTTCCCTGGCCATACTTTCTCGTAACGCTCGTTCACCTCTCACCATCCCCGGTACGCTTGATGGCCATAAGCTGTCGTTCGGGCTTGATATGGGAGCTTCTTGCTCCATAGTTTGCTCAGATTTTCGGTGGATAAAGGTCTGAGCTCCACACAACCCTTCCAGCTTTTGACGGCTAACGACTATGTCCACCACTCTGAAGGACAAGCAAGTTGTGCGGTGACCATTGGCCATTTCGCCGCAGCCCACGTTCGTATGCGCACGTATCAAATGGGATCCGATTCTTGGCATGGATTTGCTAAGCGGTTATCACGTATCCATAGAGTTATCCCCCACTTAGAAATCTTTTAGGTGATAGCGAAGTTTTTCGCACAAATCTCATTTCGGTGATTGCTGATAGAACTTGGTGGGCCCCTCTCATCTCGGAGTCTGATATAAGTGAGTCATCATGGCAAACTCTTGTTCAGCTCTTAAGGAGGAGTTTTGACGCCCGCAGCAGACCCTTAGGGCATACGCATGTAATACAGCATTCTATCGACACCGGGAATTCTCGACCTATCCGTCAGGTGTCTTAAAGCATTCCTATGTACTATCAACAAGATCTGGAGAAGATGATCCAAAATATGTTAAATCAGCATGTTATTCTGCCATCCTCCTCCCCCTGGGCGTCGCTTATTGTCCTCGTCAAAAAGAAGGACGGCACCCTCCGTTTTTGTGTCGATTATCGTCAATTGAATGCCGTGACTAAACGTGACTCCTTCTCATTGCCCCGCATCGATGACAACATTGTTACTGTCTCCAGGTCCATGTTATTTCCCACCTTTGAACTTGCGTCCGGTTAGTGGCATGTTGACGTTCACCCAGCCAGCCGAGTGAAGACTGCGTTCGTGGTACTTTCTGGGCTTTACGCGTTCAACGCGATGCCTTTTGGCTTGGAGAACGCGCTGGCAACATTTCAACGGCTCATGACGACAGTATTGCGTGACAACAATATTATCGGACATATAAAAACGACTGAAGAACACAATACAAAATTAACGGGGGGTTCTGCTACGGTTAAAGGATGCTGGCCTCGTGTTACGAACGAAGACATGCAAGCTCCTACAGAGATATAATTTATTCCTTGGTCCTGTCCTGTCGGCTTCTGGTATATATCCCGAACCGAATATGACTTCACACATACTTGAGTGTCTGACACCCTGCTTGGGAGAGGAAGTGCGCAGCTTTATCGGTTTTGCATCGTACTACAGGAAGTTCGTCCGTGGGTTCACTTGAATCGCCGCGCCTCTTCACATGTTGACTGAAAATCTAGGCCCTTTCTATGGACTAAAGAGTGTGAACAGTCTTTCATCCAGCACAAAGAGGCCTTGATCTCCCCTTTTCTCAACCTCCCAAATGTTTTCCCATCTGCTGGTAGGTTTATCCTTAATACTGATGCCAGTGAGAGAGCCATAGGGACTGTCCTCTCACAACATACTCTCGATAGTGAAGCGTGGACAGCAGATAGTTAGACAAACACGAAATGCGTTAAAGCACCGACACGCCGAGAGATGCTAGCCCTGGTGTACTTTGTCAAGTACTTTCACTCCAACCTCCTGGGAAGTCATTTTATGGTCTGTACGGATCATAATGCCCCAACAATGGCTGCAAAATTTCCGTGACCCGGAGGGACAAGTAGCACGCTGGCAGGAACAACTCCAAGAATACAACCTTACTTGCGTATAAACACCCAGGTGCGAAACTTTAGAAAGCCGACACCCTATCCCGATGTCCGGTGCCAGCCGATTGACTATAAATACCGTCATTACCTCTGAGGACGCCCAGCAGTGGGCCACTCATCAAGTGGCGGATCCAGATTTTGGTGAAATTTACAACTGGCTGTTATACGGATCCATGGAACCAACTGGCAGGGAGATGAAAGATAAGTCAACCGCCGCGCGTGCGCTGTGTGCTAAGTGGGCTAGGTTATGGTTAGATAATGGTACCTTGTTTTGAGTTGGAGGTGTTGTTAATCCCCTGTGATTAGTTATGCCAAGGATGAAAGTACACAGCACTTTAAACTTATTCACAGGCAACTTGGGCATGCGGACAACGTAAGACGGAAGCAACCGTTTGAAGGCGCTTTTGGTTGTCAACAATCCATCAGGATGTCATGACCTACAGTCATAGCTGTCTGGTGTGCGCTCAGATTAAATCCCCGGTTCCGGCACCGCGAGTGCTGCTAAAGCCAATTGCAGTGGACGGACCTAACCATAGGATCAGTGTTAACATAATGGGACTCGTTGTTTTAACCCGTTCATATTAGTTACAATTGACTATTTAACTATGTATGCGTGGCGAAACCCATACAACACCAAGACGCAAGTTTAGTAACATCAGCCATCATCAACGACTGGATAAGCCGTGATGGGTCGACAACTATAATACACTCTGACCTGGGCCCCGCGTTCCAGAACCACCTCCAGACTGAGTTGTGCTCACTACACCCAATAAAGAAGACAAGAACCGCCCTCTATCTCCCAGGAGGGAACTGACTGACCGAGATGATGAACCCAACGATCAAAAATGCTGTCCGCATTCGTTGACCGTGAGTCCCCCTATAGCTGGGATGAACATTTGTCCCATTGCCTGTTAGCATATTGGACCGCCGTCCACGACTCAACCGGATTTTGCCCCGCACTCCTTAAACTCGGCCGCGAGCTGCGATTTCCGGCAGACATTTATCTTCCGCTAATTCCTGCTGAAGAAATTAGTATGGGTGAATACGCCCGAGCCCTCAAGAAGAGACTCGTCGTAGCTAACAGAATAACTGCTAATAACTTTGACACGGCACGACAACACCAGAAAATATGCTACGACCTACATACAGCCAAGCCACAGTATAGTTTTGGCGATCCGGTGCTACTGTCCAAGACCATGAACATCCATGGGGGTGGCTACTAATTTGCACCGTCCGTAGCTATTCCAGAACAACATTGTCTACCGGCCCTCTACCAACACCTTCGTCCTTCGTGGTCCACAGTGGCACATCGTCGATGTCGTCACCGTCCACTACATTCAGATCAAGCCGGCACTCCATCGTGCACTAACCCCCTGTATCATCCCCTCCATTGTCCCACTTGATTCCCTCCCCCTGTGGCTCAGACGCTGGAAATAACCACGTTGAATACACTGGAACAAACGGTTTAAGATCACTGTGGACAGTGTTTCATCTGAGGGGAGGGCATTGTAACGATATAGAACGCCTTCTAAAACCTTGTATATATCCCTTCCTCCTTTTTAGGAAAAACATCGATAAAAACACTGGCTGACCCAACTGAAACTAAACCAGACGCACTGGATACTTTAATCCGTTCCGACACCAGTGACGCGGGTTATTTAACATACTGGATGTCAATAAAGCGTGTTTGGTCGAATCGACTCTTTCTTCGTCATCCCATCATCCGATGTGTTGTTTGATGCTCATTTGTTATCGTTACATCGATCGACCCGTAAGTATCTTTATGACAATCGCCATTCCAGCATATCACAATAAGAAAAGTTACATAAAAGCGAATGAATCTGCGTATTTATACCTAAAGAAATTGATACAAAAATTGACAAGACTGTATTGAATAATTTTAGTGTGGTTTTACTAGACCAAAATGTGTGCGCTAAAGGCAAAATAGCAGTAGTTAACCTTCCGAGTTTCCTGCTTCCTATAATAGGGTAATGTAAATTATCCTTAAGCATTTATTTAAATAATAGGAAATTATTTGTTCATGAAAAGCTGTTCATTTTTAGGAGTTTTTTCCATTTATTTTGATTCGCACTTCCAGGGTTCCAATTTTAACTCAAAAATGATCTGATTTAGGACCTAAAGAGTTCTGGTTGCTTACTTATTCGTAGGTTTTATTAAGTACGAACAGAGCACCTCGCAAAAATTATTAACGTTTTATTTTTACTGCACGTGGAAAGCATATAATCGTTCGGGAACGGGAGTCACAGCCTGTCATTTTGTTGAAGGTTAAAAAATGCGGCTGCTAAGATTATTTAGTTCGTCCTCCCGCTGTCACTTAGTCCACGAAGAAAATGCTTATAGTTAGACAGGCACTCCCTTTTAATCTCGCAGACCACAGTTTTTTGTCGCCACAATTTACACAAGGTTTGCTGTGTAGACTTAAGCAAAACGTTTCGAATGAAAGCCCGTAAAAATGGAATGCTCAACTTTTACCAGTGAGCGTCAAATTAAGTTATATCCATATTGACCCGTTTTCCACTGATAGCTGATTCTTTAACCCAAGTATTGCGTTTAGTTACTCATGCTACATGCATTGTGACGTGACCTAACATAAAAGCATTTGAACCTGGTCCGCGATTTTGGGCTGTTACGTAAATACGAAGATTTCTTCTTGAAATTTCGCCTAGAAATTTCGCAATTTTCTATCATGCTTTGATGGATACTATCGTCCTAGCATAGAATGCTTAAATTTGTTTCATAATTTTGTGAGCATCTGAACATTTCTAAAAAAACTTCGTTTTCAGTCTCTTTTCTCCTTTCATCCATTCTGTTGATTTTTCCTATTTCATGGCCTGCAACGGCTTTCGATTGGAAATTCAAACCAAAAAAGTCCGAAAATATTTTTTATCAGTACTAGATCCTTAGCGTGCGGATTCTACGCGGCTTCGAATATTTCCGGTAACAGCCGAGAGCCTGAGCCTGTGGCTTAAATGGATAAGCGTTTGTCTAAGCTATTTGATGATCAGTTAAGACTGATTTTCAAATATCGGGCCTTCCATCTTGCTTTTGAGATATAGTTGTCTACAGACGGTATGCTAGTCAGATCCAACTGTTTCACTTGCATGTCTTTCTCAGTATTCCTTCCAAAGAATTCTTTAATTTTGCAGGTTCTTTCTGTTTGGAAGACAACACGTGTGCAATCAGATAGTTAGTTTTGGTATTATGTTAATGACAGTGGGATTGACGTAGTCATTGTGTGGAATGAAGCTATTAATAGTGTTGCATGAACCTATAAATGTACTTAAATGTTGGCCATGATTGCCTGGAAATTTCTCTCCAATTAATCTGAGTTGTTGGGATGACGCCCGTTCGGTTGCGCGAAAGCCGATGCACTGGTTCCCTCTCACATAAAGTTTCAATTGCTTTAAAATATCTCTACATTTCTGCAATCTGCCGCCAGACTCTTGCCAAGCGACGCGTTACCACCTCATCGACATCTAGTGGACATGCATAGTCCCTTACGCTTTCATACTGTCAACAAGCCTATATAAACCACTTGACTGGACCTTTAGCCACTAGCCTGTCAAAACCGTGGGTTATTCTGCCTTTGTGTCCATGATTTCTGACTGAGGACAATCGCCGCCTCAAACCAACCACATTCGAGTTACTGTATAAATGCATTTCTGTTCTTCGACATTTGAACCCGAAAAGTGTCTGACGCAACTAACACTTGGTCGATGTAACCGGAGTCAACCATGAAGTATATATGATGAAAGTTGTGTCCTGTACACTCTTCGCGTGCCCCTTTTATTTTTGGCTTCTTGGGTTTCACTTCAGGGACAAAAATGGTTTGAATTTCGTACACTGGTCAGCGAGGTCCTTTCCCATATAGAATCAGACAGATCGGACTCCTTTTGTTGGTCCTGTCTTTCCCTGCTACTCTAGAACACCATTTTAGTCAAGTATAATTACGAATTGCTCGAGCCTATTGACTGTTTTTGTTTATAAACGAGAATTTTGCTAGTTTCTACATGAATCGCTTTTTAGACCAGTGTTAATAATTTACTAGATACTCCCCAGCTATTTTTATTTCATTTTATGTCTGTCCAGGCTTACAAAGTTTTATTTTTCGTTGAAGACGTAGTCTTTTATTTCATTATTGTTCTTGGTCGCCGGTCATTACTTTTCGATTATTTTACCTTTGAGACCTGCCTAAACAAAGCCTGACGTTTGTCAACTACTGGTCCTCTTTTTTCAGGGAAATCTGGATCATCTTTCTCCTTTTTCCTGTTCTTAGTTTTTCTCCATTTTCTAGATATTTTATAGAGAGAAGAGGATTGCCGATAAGCTCTTTCTCCGTGAATTTGTTCCACAAAAGTTCAAATTTTGTTGCCTCTTCATCGCTTTATTTCTTTTTTTGCAGGTAGCTGATGCTATCGGTTTTGCAGACTTATCCCTCAGCGTACTTCTACAAATTTACTAGGGGTCATTGACCCATCAGCTGTATAGCCAACATATCTCATCTCTGATCAATGCCACTATTTTGCCTCTTTTTTGCAGAATTTTGCGTGTTGATTCAAGTGCTGTATCGCATAGTTCAATAAAATTGCGGCTCAAGGGTCAACACAACCAGTTCTTATTTTATTTCACCGTCAAATGGAGGCCTTAAAATCAAGCCCATCCAGTTCAGGTATGTCGATTTTCGTTCATTAAATGTTTTCTCCGCTAAATAACTTGTCGTTTGTTTAAAAATGTTTGTACAACGCCCTTTAGATATAATTTTAGTGCTGACGTACTTGCAAATAAACCGCTTACTTTAGACTCGTTTACGCCTCGATTAACCACACTGTTGGCTCTCTTTTCTCACTGAATTGGGTGGCTAACGAAGATAACCGTGTTCACTAATAAACTTTGTGGTAAATGTAGCAGGTGCAGTATCTTCTGCTGCATTCTAATTTATTATCTCCCTTATGAAAGATTAATCATGTCAGCCTTTACTACTGATTATAATTTAGCATAGTTCCAAGAGATTTCCATGGCGCAAGGAAGCCGGCTTTCCACCCTCTCGCAGAACACACACTCGCTAACAATGACTATTTTAATATTAGACATGTTTCATTCATTTTCAGCAACCTGACAGATCCAAATGTATTTTATGGAAAACATCCTTTCTTACGCTTATTTTTTATTCAAATATGTTTAATTTTAACAAGCTTGAAATGGCCTTTCTAATACCTTTTCTGTCTATCAGTAGTCGTTTTCTGCATACATAGAAAGAGTGCATTCACTGATCAGGTTGCGGGACCTGCTCGCCCGGCTTTACCCTGGTACAGTTGCATAGCGACCCTGAATACATACAAAACAAATTTTGACACATATAAGGGGAACTCTATGTGCCATTTTAGCTTAATAGGCGTTGTCAGCCAACCATACCCAACTCCAGGTTTGTGGCATCTGGGATTCGTACCCTAGATTTTCAATCATTGAGCCCAACGCTCTGTAATTGATCTCAGAACCCGTTGCCCTATTGACCGTAATCTGTCATACTATCAGAATGCGACAACAAGGATGTGGTCGGATTAATGTAAAACTATTTCGGGTTTATTCTATATTCATTCAGTTATTTCCGACCCGACCGTCATCTGGCATCAGAAGCATAAACATGCGCACGCACACAGCGCGATGGTCTACAGACGGGGTTTGTCAAATGTGTCGTAAGTGCCTCCTATGAACACGATGTGTGCGTATGCTCGTGCTTCTTTTGTCACAAGGTGGTCATGGTTGTGATTAGCCAATTAAAAACAGATTAAGCCTGAAACAGTTCCGTACAGATCTGTCCTCATCCTGTCACACCGTTTGCCCATTTCTGAGCTCTGCCACCTATTTTAGGCTTGTTTGCCTTGGGAACCCAAGGAATCGCTGTCTACCCACTCCCATGCAGTCAGTGACTGAGATCGTGAAACCTTTATCGAAATTCTGTAATGCGTTTTCGATTAGCATGGATTACTTAAGTGGGTTCAGAGTAGCTATCATCGTGCGACATAATCGCACAATATTTCAGATACGCCAGGATGCCGACTTTGGAATGCACATCTTTTCGACTGCCTGCAGAAACCGCACTTTATAATAAACGACTCCTTAAATAGTATATGTTTTTATGGATTTTTAGTGCCTTTATAAATTCACGTAATTTTTCTTAAAAAACGTACTTGAAAATAATTTTTCGTCCTTATTTGATAGCCAATCTCATTTATGGTGTTAAGTCTACAAGTTGTTTGTCTTACGCATTAGGACTAGCATGTATTCGTCTACGCCTTTAGAAGATACCACACGATACTCGTCAAATTTTGCAACGGATCTGGACTATGTTATATACTTCGCGAAGGGCATTAATAAACTAATAGTACAAATGCAGTTTGAATGAGCATTGAACAGTTTTAAAAAATATCATAATTATAACCTTTTTTAAAAGCGAATGATAGCCTTTCTTCAAGCATAAAATTTTAAGATGTGATTAGCTACCAACTGAATACAATAAAGCATATTTTGCGTACGCTCACTATATATTGTCTTATAATTTATACTGGAATCTAGAATCCATGGAAAAACCGCACAGTATTTAACTAGTCATTTTTTTTATCGTGGGAGGTTTTGCAGGCGGTCGAAAAGACGTGCATTACTAAGTCTGCCTCCTGGCGTATCTGAAATATTGAGCGATTATGTCGCACGATGATAGCTACTCTGACCCCACTATGCTAATCGAAAACGAATTTCAGAATTTTAACTAAGGCTTTACGAACTCGGTCGCTGACTGTATGTGACAGTTCAACCGTCACAAATGATGGCCTCCACCGAATGCTCCGCAGATTAAATACATCGTCTGTGACTTGCGAGTTGACGAACTTATTCTGAGGCAGACGTGCGCTGAATTCACCGCACTCTCTCTTCGTTATCATACATTGCACCGATGGAAACCATATGGAGTTTGGCATGGGTGCAGTGACTGACCAAGCTAAACAGCTTGTATCCGCGTGCCACACGCAACTTTCCCTTGCGCTTGAATCTCTTACTGTGAGCTAAAACCCTAGCTTGGAGGTTTGTCAACTGACGGAATAACTCGGTCCTCCTCCCAGGACGGAGATTCAGGTACCAATGGTTCCTTCTTAATATGGCCTCTATGAAACTCCCACTCGGTTGGCATCCGAACCGTCTCTTTTGTGTTGCCTTAAATCCTGGTCAGTTGCGCGTGGGCCAGGCGCGTGACACGCGTAGACGAGTTGTTTAGCCTTGTTAGCCATTGCGCCTATTCCGCCTTCCTTCTTATTGTCTTTCTCATGACACCAGGTTCAGGAATTTGGCGTAGCGGCAGCATATGTCTATTATCAGTATAAACGACCAAACGCGCAAGTCACCGTCACTGCGCCCACCATGCCGTGAGGCATACGGAAGGTATCATCGGTGACTATGGGCAAACTGTCACTTGTTGCATTTCACGTGCCAAGCTCCTCTGAGGGGAGGTTCAGATCTCACATGCGTGAGATGGCCATAAAGCCATAAGGAGCCAGGGCAGTCTGGCCCTCAACCCTGAGAGGAGGACTGAGTCATCCCGTCGGTTTGAAACCTTCGAAGCCGCGGCTTGTAGCTCACATATGAGCTGTGATATTGGCCATTTTGGGGCCTCCAGCATTTTCTGCGCTAACAGCGCACTCTCTTGTGCTTTCTGTTACGAGATGACACCACAGGCCAAATGTAGCTCTTAGTTGTTTATAGTAGACACCGAAACTTATGAAGCCTGGCCAGAAAATTTTAAATGCCTTTTTATATATGTTATATAGTTTAAGTACACTCGCAGTTCTTATCAATATGGAGCACAGTTCTAAGCCGATTATTGCATGACTTCATGCTGGCTTCTTGTTAAGCATGTTTTTAGTTACCTGCGTAGATCGTGCTTGTAAATTTACCTTTGTACACACAGAAAATTGCTTTACCATACTCTCAACGCATGTAATGGTTAAAATCCAGCGAAGCTCTTCGCGGTTATCTGCTGCATGCGCGCACTAGGAGGAGTTTGGGTGCTCACCAAGTCCCTAAATCTTAAGTTAGAAAATTCTGTTGCCCACAAGTCGATACCTTATTATCTGTTTTTCTTTGCCGAAACGCTTGCAGTATCGTAAGGACTTTCTTCTTTCACCGGTGTGCTGGGAAAAGTTTCTTCCATATTCACGAGTTTTTTTAATGTACGAAAAAACAAAACTACTTGGCCTTTTTTGTACCGAACCCTTTATAAGCCGAACAACATAGGAGTTAAGTGGTCAGGGCTCGTATTTGGTATGGCTGCGATCATGTTTGATCTAGTCGGCTTTGATTATATCTCAAACCCTTCCTCTCCACGCATGAAGATTCGAGGTAACCGATCTGGACATTTCAACCCATTCTCTTCGCCAATTGCGGAGATCGAATACCGAAGGCCCAAGAACCACTTCCATGTCTTGTCGAACTGTTTCAAGTCAGGTTTTGAGTTTACTCCTCTTCGACGCCTTCAATTAGGTTACGGGACCGGGTTGGGGGCACTGAAACTGAACTCGTGTGATGAACGACGTTGGAAGTGCCCAAACCATCTCACTCCCCTTTTTTGATGGCCCGGGATATCCTTTTGATGTTGTCGCAGCGAGTGCTGACTGTCTCATTTGATACGAAATCGGTTTAATTCACTCGAAGGATGATCCTCGAGCAGGGGTGGTCAAGTGTTGCCAGTGTTAGCTCATCTTCCCCGTACACAGCCCAGCATTCACAACCATCTATAAGGAAAGACCAGACAGATGAACAGTACACACGAATCTTCGTGGTGACTGAGATGTCGCGTCGGATCCACGAGCACCTTCTAAGGATTGAGAAAAGCCGATAAGTAGCATAGATTCGGGAGACAATGTCGTCCTCAATCTGTCTACTCACCAGCAGCCTTGCCCCGAATTATTTGAAACTACCTAGTTCTTTAACTTGACAGTCATCGATCGTATGTTTTCTCCTGGTCAGAGATGCAGCTTGAGAAAACTTTGGTCTTCCCAGCGTTTATAGGTAAACCGGCCGATCTAGCGGCCTTATTCACCCATGACACCGTAAACTGCAGATCGCCCAAGCTTAAAGCTAGTAAGGCGATATCATTGGCGTAGTCGAGATCAGTCAACCGGCGTTCGGGTGCAAACTCAACACGTTCAACCTCGTGTAGAGGCTTCCCGCGAATCCAGTCACTAGCGTAGTTAAACAATATGGACGACAAAAGATAACTTTTACGAGTGCCAGCCCGAATATCAAACGGTTGACAGAGGTTATTATGAACCAGAACTCGCGCTGTGGTGGTGTTAAGAAGCCTGGATCATGGCGATTATTTTTCGTGGCACACAATCGAGTGCCATTATCCGCTACAGTTTCTCCCACTGAATGGAATCGAACGTGGTGGCAAAGTCAACAAAACAATCGGCCGCCAGTTGTTGGTAGCTATAGCGAAATTCAAGAATACGTCTCAGTGTGTGGATTCGTGCATCCGCGCTCAGCACGAAATCTGGCTTGGTCGGACCTCGTCCCAGAGTCATGCACAGCCTGGAATCACCTGAGAAGGGTAATAACAAAGATCTTCGCAGCAGCGTCGATGAGGCTTATTCCGCCCTTTTTCTCACATCTCGTCTTATCTCTCTTTCCGAGGACAGTTACAAGGATGCCCGATCTCCAGCCATCAGAAACGGCCTCATCTCTCCGCGCTTGTTCAATCACTGCATGTAGCCAGGGTGCCAGGAAGTCGACACAAGTTCAGGTGCTTTGTTATTGTGCAGCATCGTCGACGTCTTTAGAAGGGGGTTGCATGACACTACATAGGTTGAAAAGGAAGGAGATCCTGCTGCAGAGGAGAGCGAGAGCGTGTTGGTTGACAAAGTGCTTGATGGGCTCACAACAGCACTTGGCATTGACCGAGGTGTCAGCAATAAATCCGCCGTTCACGTCACGAACAGGGTCTCGCAGTGCAGATGGTTTACCTTTGATTTAACGGATAATTTGGTAGTTTTAGAGTATCACCAACTTTGAAGGCCTGCTCCATGAAGATCGCTATTTCAACCCTATATTTCTTCCGGTCTTCACTTGCCGACTTTACCGTCGTCCTCAAAAGTTCGCAGGCAGAATCATCATTACGGGGCCTGGCTCGTGCCTTCGAAGCAGACAACTTCAGGGTTCTTCCGCGGATGCAGTCACTGCAGCATTGCTGGGTCTATCCAAGAATTTTCTCGGTTGCCCATAGACTGGTTTTTCAGTGACTACCACTGGTTTCGACCTTCTCCGTCGGCTAGGGTCGTAAAACAAGACCGGATTTGTCTGCTCAAGGCCTCGACAGTTCTGGGTTGCTGAGTTTTTGCGATGTGGAGGCGTCTAGCATGGGCCATTTCGAGAGCGGATGAGAAGTGGACTTTCAAGCGTGTACGAACGAGAACATGGGTCGACCCGTGGGCGTTTCTAGTCTCGGCATCACGCATCGATCTGCTATCGTGAACTTAGTGGCAGAACCTTTAAATGACTGGATTGTAGTCAGTCTGACCGTCGTTTGATTACCAGGTGTGCAGATGTTTGTTGCAATGTTATAAGCACGTGTTGATGACAAAAAGTCGGTTCCGATCGGCAGATTTCGTCAGTCTTTCACCGCTGACTGATCAGAACATTCATGCTTCTTCTACCGCATTCGTACATAATGAAGTTCTGCAAATTCCTATGCTCCAAATAACTCATAGCATTCTTCTGGGTAAAGACAAGGCCAGTCGGCTACCTACATCCGATTTTCATAGCCTTCACCAGAACGGCTGTGGCATCCTTCGGATCGCTAACCACAATTGCAAGCTAGATTGCGAAGCTAGATATCCTCTCGGCAACTTGAAATGCCTTTGTAGTACGAATGAAGTATGGTATGCATATTCATCCTCTGAAACCGTGACTCAGATAACGACCACTTCTCCTGAAAGTTTTGCCGCACTGTCAAAGCCTAGTTCGGGAAGCTAACTTAACCACAACCCTAGAATGTGCCTTATTAGTGAAATATACTTGGTAATTCAATTTTCTGCCGCTAAACTTTCTTTTCCTTTGATTCTTAGCGGATAGCATTTCTACCGCTGCTCTTCTCTCTCCCATCGAGCACGCCCCCAGCTTGCGTAGCCTGCCTAAAGTACCTACTGAAATATCAAGACCCCAATCTACAGCCTCGTGTCCTAATGATAACCTGAATGATTTGAGCGTTTCGGAGGCTTTATTGGGTGTGCGAAAACCCATAAGCAACGCACCTGCTCACCGCGGTAAGTGGACTGATCCTGTGTCACCTTCAAGGAACTGCGCTTCTTCATACTTAACTCAATGTCAGTCTGATCCCTGATGAGTAATTTTCCTCTATCTAGGGGAAGGGCGAATTTAAGGTAGCGACAACCCATAGTTGTTTTAAAATTTCGAATATCACCACTAAGTAACGACTCCTTTGACTGTCCCATTTTGTCTTCTGGAGGAAAAGAAAAACGCAGTAAGCCAATGAGACATAAGAATTAGGCTCTTTCCAATCCTATTGCTGCCTCCACTGCATCATCCTCCGATAGAGGGGGCGGGTTTTTTTCGGTCAGTAGCGCAGATCTGCAGCCACCGTCTCGTAAATCCTGGACGGTTTTTGTGCTCCGACCCGCACTTTCACCCTTTCGCCCCAGTGCACTACCGTAGACAGTCTCTTTTAAAGTAGTCAACATGTTTAAGTCTAACTTTAATAGATTTCTCCAATCACTGACATGCTTCACTCGACCCGTTTCCATCCAAATTTACCGGTCTGACGATAATTTATCGTCTTCAAACGTATGCTTGTCAACTAGCCGTCTTTCTTTAATTTTTTCAAAGTAAAACTACCCACGACACTAATTTCGGAGGTAGGAAAACCAAAGAGTATAGCGCGGACGCTTCCTCCACTAGCTAAAGCACCTAGTGAAATATCAAGACCCGCGTCTACAGTCTTGATGATTTGAGCGGTTTTGGGGGCTCCATTGGGTGCGTGGACCATTAGCAATACACCTGTTGACCGCGGTAAGTGGACTGCTCCTGTGTCTCCTTCGAAGGAACTGTGCATCTTCACACTTCACAGGATATCAGTTAGATTCCCAATGATTAATTTTGTTTAATTTTGAGGAGGTCATATTTAAGGCAGCTGCAACCCATGGTTACTTGTAAAATTGCGAACATCTTTACTAAATAGCGACTCCTTCTACTGCTCCATTCTGTCTTCTGGGGAAGGGAAAAGCGCAGTAAGCGAATTAGACGTAAGATGTATCCCCTTTCGGACCCAATTTCCGCCTTCACTGCAGATCTGCAACCACCATCTCGTAAATCGGATATGGTTTTTATGATTCGACCAGCACTTCCGACTCGACGTTTGCTTGCCAACTAGTCTTCTTTCTTGTATTTCTTAAGCTACAACTTTACCACCGTCATTAACGTCGGAAGCAGGAAAACCACCGAATGCAGCGCTTGCGCTTCCTCCACGGTTCGGTGAAGTACGGACTGATATGCCACCCGTTCGATCTTTCAATGCCTATGAGGAGGTAATGCTGGTCTTCCTTTTGCAAACATAGTATTATATTCTTGCATGAATGACATCCCCTGGAAATGTTTGTGTTTGCTGCGTTTTTTTACTTATTTTTGCTGATCGATTTTTGGACGGATCAGGGCGAAAAGGTAATATGCGACTCGACCCAGGGAACAAAGGATAGGTCAGTGTGTATTACGCGATCGTACTGCATATCAACGTAACTATAAGCCTATCCATTGTGCTTGTTGGGGTAAGCACTCGTTGCCGGGTTAGCAGCGTCGCACAATATTTCGTTGGCGGTAGCAGGACCAAAGTATCGGGTCAAATGGCAACTTTCAAAGCGGCGACTATTAGGACGACGTGGTAGTTTCAAAACGCATCCATTTTACATTCATAATGAAAGATTGTGCTGAGCGGGCCTTAGTCTCACTCCCGCCAAGGGTCCGTATAAAATTTTGTCAGCTCAGCCAGGAATGACATCGCGCATATTGGTCGGCGCGAGGTAAAGACACCGGATCTCGCAATATGCACGCATGTTGGGGGCAACAAACTATTGTGTGACCCTACTAGCCCGGCAACGAATGTTAACCCTCACGAAAGCAGTGCACAAGGTTAGCATTAGGTTAGAGCTCTCCTTTTCTTCGTTTAGCCCCATCCATAAAAAAATTATTACGACCGTTCCCTATTACTCGCTGACCTAAACTTTATTCCCCAAGTTGGATCACATAGTACGTTCCTGCCCAGATCAGAATCTAGGTGCGTTTTCCCCCTGCAATGCTTGGGATTCATTATCAGTTGCAATCGTACTAACATGGCCATTGGAGAGAGGAAGTCGAGATGGCCAGACCGGAAGACTGAAATGCAGATGCAACCGACCGCCGGTTGCCGTTATGGGATTCCATAATGTTCTGAGGTGTCCGTATCTAGTTAAATCATTCCAGTCAAGCTTGGAATGAGACTTTGGCGAGTTTCGTCCTTATATCAGGGAATAATAAAACGGTTACTGTACTATCAGTATGATTTTGTGCCATTTTATTCCCCGCAACTCGTGTTATTTTCCTTATCGACCGTTGAGGGAGATCCAGTCATCAGGGCTAGTGCCATCCTACGCTACGAAGTCAGAGTATGAGGGCCTTGGTCAGTGGCCTATGTAGTCTAGCCGGGATATCATCCTCTCTGGGTGTCTTGTTTTAAAACCAGAGGATGACGTGTAATTTATCTCATAGCTGGACCCTAATGCGATGCTACGTCAATTGGGGAAGATGAAACGCCTACCTCTTGAAAGATGGGTTGATGAATGTTAACGCCGTAAAGTTGATAGGGCACCCTAGGTACCCGTATTACTGCCCGATTTTGACCGATTTAGTACTGGTATCAGTTATTCGATCATTCAGTTGCTTACCTTCTCGACTTAAGCGACTATACGAGACATTTACCGGTCCATTTGCTACTTGGTGCATCAGCAAGTACGACCGTGCCTAGTAGAGGAAACAATGGGCACATATATCATTACATAACAGCCACCTTCGCAGGACCTTATGCGTCCTTGGCAGTCTGTTACTTACAAATGGGTAACCTGTCAGTTTTAAACTCTTATAATTATTTTATATTTCGTTAACGTGTATTCTGATCATCAGTCGGAAGGCCAGTGACCGGTCTCATAAAATAATTTAAATTCTGAAATGCTTTTTTTTATTTGGAAGGGCTACTTAAGTGAGATCATAAAGTTGATTATTGTGCAGCGTAATCTCAAGCTATTTCGGTTACACTTGAGTACCGGCTTTTAGATGCACTTCTTTTTGGCCGACTTCAAAAACTGCACCTATTAAAAAATACTACTATATGTGTATGAGCTGTTGCATTGATTTTGATGCCTTTGCAAATTCAAATATATTTAATGCAAAACATGCAATACAATATTTTTTGTACTAATTTGGTGGCAGATCATGTCTTCAAATTTCATACTCGAAGAAATGGTCTATTTCTTCTCACAAAAATGTGAAATTATAAGATTTTTTTAAGTCCATGCAATGTCTATTCACATATCATTGTATCTGTTCGAGGTGAAGCATGCAACATGGTCCACGTCCACTGCAAAAATTTTAGATGACTTATGTGGTCTCTTATAAATTTCACACAGCAATGTATAATTCTCCTCATATCGAAATTATGAAGTGTGTAGACTGTAAACTCTGAATGCGAATGCAGTGCGTTCTGGAATTGAAAAAACTCTCTAAAACAAAAAAAAATATTCTTTCTTTAAGAAGACGTAATTTGTTACACAAATGGGCATAAGGAATAATTTTTTATGCAACCCCATTTAGCTTATCCTTCCTAACTGAATAAGCATTTCAGAATTCCAAAAGATCAGTCTCTCACTGTATGTTCCTTATAAGTACCTTCTGGGAATGGTAACTGATTGTACATAGACCACTAATGTCATATGTTTTCCGCTCTCAAGATAGACGCATCTGGCTGAGGAGATTCTCACATGACCGAGGGTCTGCCACAATTCATAAATTAGTGGCTTTTCAAAAATACTCTTCTTCCCCTATTGAAAGAATCTTTAATGATATCAACATATAATCTACGTAATTGAGTTGCTGAACAGACGTTTATTCGCTTAAACGGCCTAGGCTCCATCGCTATTGAATTGAGCATCATACTCCGTTGAGTCCCCATAGCCACATCTGGAATTTGCGTCTTTTGGTTCACTTCACGAGCTCCTTTGCCCTGTGCCTGTCGTCTACAAACCACTTCTTAATCCAACTAAGGACAATTTCATGAACCCACCTTCCTTTGTCTGTTTTGCAACCTCCTATTTTCCGCCTATTTTTCTAGGAACAACAGGTTGTGTCTTTGAGGCATTCGCGGTCAGATGCAGCCTCGGAGAACAGACCAGAATCTGGGACCAGGGGTTGGACACTTGGCAAAAGCGAGGAAGGCCAAACCTACTACATTCACCCGGAGACCAAGGAGACGGTATGTGCCTCTCTCTCTCTCTCTCTCTCTCTCTCTCACACGACAGTTCCACCGTCGTAGTCCGACGATGTCCACCGTATGCTCCATGAGAAAGTGGAGCAGGGACGGTGACTTGCGCGTGCTTTAGTTTAAAGTGATAGTAGACTTGCGCTGCAGCTACCGCACTCTCTCCTCCTCACCCATCCGAGCCCGGTGTCAAGACAGAGTCACGAAGACCGGAGGCGGGAGAGGACGCAGGTGGCTGGCGCGGCCGGGTCCCCTAAGTCCTAGCCGCCCCTAGGCGTGCCACCACACCTCCATGTTTGGCATTTGTTATGGGAGTGCAACCCGAATAACGCCTGCCATACCCTGATGTGACCCCCGTGTTGGTCCAACGCATCTACCACGTGGCCCATTTAGAGGGCACGCACACAGACACGACGACATGACAGTTCTACCGTCGTAGTCCGACGATGTCCACCGTATGCTCCATGGAAGGGTGGTGTAGGGACGGTGACTTGCGCGTGAATTAGTTTTAAGTGATAGTATCCTTGCGCTGCAGCTACCGCACTCTCTCCTCCTCCCCCACCTGAGCCCGTTGTCAAGACAGAGTCAAGAAGACCGGAGGCGGGAGAGGACGCAGGTGGCTGGCGCGGCTGGGTCCCCTAAGCCCTAGCCGCCCCAAGGCGTGCCACCACACCTCCATGTTCGGCATTTGTTATAGGAGCGCACTCCGAATAACGCCTGCCGTGCCCTAATGTGGCCCCCGTGTTGGTCCAACGCATCTACCACGTGGCCCGTTTAGGGGCACTCTCTCTCTCTCTCACACACACACACGGTAGTTCGACCGTCGATTTCGACGAGGTCCACCGTATGCTCCACACCAGGTGGTGCAGGGACGGTGACTTGCGCGTGAATTAGTTTTAAGTGATAGTAGCCTTGCGCTGCAGCTACCGCACTCTCTCCTCCTCCCCCACCTGAGCCCGGTGTCAAGACAGAGTCAAGAAGACCGGAGATGGGAGAGGGCGCAGGTGGCTGGCGCGGCCGGAGCCGCCCCTGGGCGTGCCACCACACCTGGCTCGGATCCCACGGAGTGGGAGGGCCATAAAGGCCACATTAAGAAGGAACCATTGCAGCCTGACTCTCAGTCCGCCAGTCAGCCACCCCACACAAAACACACATTGGGCTAACCACGCGGTCCGAGTTATCCCGTCAGTTGGCAACCTTTCAAGCCACGGCTTTTAGCGCACCGTGATAGTTTCAAGCGCGTCAGATTGTTTATAGCGAGGAACATGCGCTGAGCTGTCGACCGCACTCTCTCCCCAACCCCCACCATCAGACACTGTCCGAGCCGGTCAGTTGCCTGATGTGGGAGTGGGCGCATTGGCTGACGGATCGGCGTACCCGTCTTCACGCGCTACAGCACGACCTGGCCCCACATAACGCACACACCAGGATTCACTAACTCAGGGGATATGGAGCAGCCATCGCCGTCTGACTCTCAGTCCACTAATCAGTCACTCGACACACACAGCACATACACTGAGCCGACGGTGTGGTCTGGTGGAAGCGTCAGATTGGCAGACTTCCCAGCCACGGTTTCTAGGAAACCGTGATATACTCTGGTAAATGGTGATTGTGAGGGTGTTGTCGATGTATTGGTGTAGGTAGTGTGTGCTGATGTAGCTTAGCCTCCGGTGGTTTACCGGAGGTTGTCGTGGAGGCGCATGTGTCCTAATAGGCCCATGCGGTGTGTAAATGTGCGGGAGCAGTGAGGTCAGTGAAAGCGCGCGTCGACTGTATGTCGGAGCCCCAGGCACTGGTTCACCAGCCTCCATGCGATGGATTCGCAGGTGACCGACCAGGCCGATGCGCGAGTTGAAGTTGCGGGCGCAGTGTGGGCAGGAGAAATCGGTAGAGGCTGGGGCGATGTCATTCATGGTAGTGGGGGTGGCAGGGGCGCTAAGAATGGCAGGAGCGGAGGTTGTGCATGGTGTATCGGTGTTGTCGGCATTGTGGTGAATTCCACTGTCATGGATGCGCATGTGACCGAATAGGCCCATGCGATGAGTGAATGCGCGAGGACAGTGGCGGTGATGATCTCTGCTGTGTGACGGTGCTCCAGGCACTGGCTCACCGGTCTCTGTACGATGTATTCGCAATTGACCGACCAGGCCGATACGTGAGGTGAATGTGCGGTCGCATTGAGTACAGCTTAGTAGAGATTCCCCATCGCTGACGGTGGTGGTGGTGGTGGTGGTAGTGAAGGCGAAGGCGGTGGTGGTTGCGGTGGTGGGAGTAACAGGCGATGAGTAAATGGATGTGGTCTCTATGATGGTGGGAGTAATGGAATCGATGTCAGGAGTGAGGGTGGGGGAGTCAGAAGGAGGGTTGGCAGAATTTGACGTGGAAATTGGAATTGTCGGATTGTTGGTGCATTGCGTCCGAAGATGTCCAACTAGGTCGATTCGCGCGCGGAAGATGCATTGACAGCGCGGGCATGTTGGCAGGGCCTGGGCATTGGTGACTTTCGTGCCGCTCTTTTGGCCTTGGCGGCGGCGATCCGGTTGGCCTCATACATTGCTGAACCAGTCTTCACTGATCTTCTCCATGCCGGTCTATCCTGGGCGAGGTCCTCCAGGTCGCCGAGTTGATTTGCAGTTGCTTCAGCGATTTCTTCAAAGTGTCCTTGTAGCGTCGTTTTTGACCTCCCTGCCGGCGAGAACCCGTAGCGACATCTCCGTAGAAAAGTCGTTTGGGTAGTCGCTCGTCGTCCATTCTTACCAGGTGGCCGCTCCATCGCAGTTGCACTTGCCTCAGCATGGCATGGATGCTGAGGATTCCGATCCGCTCCAGGACTTCCGTGTCCGGGATCCTGTCTTGCCATCTCAGCTTCAGTATTCTGCGGAAGCAGCTGATATTAAAGTGATTCAGCTTCCTGGCTTGGTTAGAGTAGACGGTCCAGGTTTCCGCTCCGTAAAGGAGTATCGACAAGACGACGGCCTTGTACATCTTCAGTTTGGTGTTCAGGTGAATACCGTGGCGATTACACACGGAGGCCTGCAGCCGGCCGAAGGCCTGACTAGCTTTGGAGATCCGTTGGGCAACCTTGTCATCGATTCTCGTGTTGCGCGACATCGTGCTTCCTAGATAAGCGAAGGTTTCCACGTTTTTGAGTTGAGCACCGTTGACATTGATTCGAGGAGCATTGTATTCCGCGCTGGGTGGCGGCTGGTGCATGACAACCGTTTTGGCTGTACTGATTGTGTATCCGAAATTGGCGCAGCCTTCGGCGAAGAGGTCCATGCTCCTTTGCATGTCCTCCTCCGTCACGGTGTTAAGGGCGCAGTCGTCCGCGAAGAGCAAGTCATGGACTGTAGTCGTAGACACGCGCGTTGAAGCCTGCATACGCCGACTGTTGAGAAGGTGCCCGTCATTTCTGTAGGCGATGCGGATCCCAGGCTGCTCATCACGGTAGGCGTCCATCAGCATAGCCGAGAACATGAGACTGAAGAGGGTGGGGTCCAGTACGCAGCCCTGCTTCACTCCGTTGGTCACTGCGAATGCTTCGGATACCGTCCCATTGTCCGTGACTCGTGCCGTCATCCCGTCATGAAGCTGACGCACCATGTGCGTGAACCGCTCAGGACAACCAAATTTCTGCATGACTTTCCACAGTCCGTCACGATTCACCGTGTCAAAGGCTTTCGTTAGATCCACGAAGGTAGTGTATAGGTGAATTCGCATCTCCTGGCACTTCTCTTGTAGCTGGTGGGCGGCAAAGATCATATCGGTTGTTCCGCGGTGTCGGCGGAAGCCACATTGGCTTTCCGGGAGGAGGCCCTGCTCTAGGTGACCGTTAAGACGATTGAGAAGGAGGCACTGCCTGCTGTACAAGATATAAACTTTACTTCAGAACGTAAGTTGGGAAAAAAGTATCCACTAGGGAGAGGTTGCATGAAAAATTCGTAGGGGCACCAGCAGCTTCTCTTGGAGATTATTTCGGAAATGTCTGCAATCTCATCTGGAGGACAATTCTGCCAAACCTAGCCCGAGGGTTAGTAGGCTTTGTATCCTGCCTTCTTTTCACAATTTTGTCAGCCTGATCAATAAGAAGTCTAGCTTTCAGGCTTTTGTCTCAGTATTTGCTGTAGCCGCCGTCGGTCGCGCATGCCGTTTGCGGTAAATGAACTTCGACGAACTTTTTCAGTTTACACCATTTGGGAATTACGGTTGTACGATTTTCCGTAGGGCAGAAGAAATCGACAGGGCCATTGCGTTAGATCCACAGTTAGTGATCGATCTCTTAAAATGTTAGCTGAAATTCAAAAATTGTGTTTTCGATTAGGAAGGATTAGGTGAGTGGGGCCGTATCCCGTGCGGCATCATCCCGTGATGTGTCCAAACGGCGAGATGTTGGCCTGTAACTGCGCTTATTTTCGGTCAAATGCGAAAACAACACTAGGCAAAAGATGACTACTTAAATAGTATGCCTTTTTCTATCGATTTGCAATGACCTTGTTAATTTAGATATATTTTATGAAAACATGCATCGATTACTGTACTATTGCAAAAAGTAGTTATCAAGAGTACTTCCTCTGTTTCAAGGACATGTTGGTGTCGAAAGCGGACTACGTCATTAAGTAGCAGAAACAAAAAATAATTTCAGTTGACCAGGTGATCAGTTTCATGTGCTAAAGGAGAAAACGATGTGGGGCAAAATATGTTGAATCCATTTTAAAAGCACTCACACGCGCGCGCTCACACACTATGCTAAACTTTTAAAGCGCAACAGACGCATCGAGCATATCGCTGCGCGCCACCTAGCAATCCTGTCTGTGCTGCCCCTCACCGTGTTCGCAACTGCTCTTCCGACTTTCAAACCAGCCAGCTCACGCAGCAGAACCTTATCTTCCATTTTTAATGCTCCGTCATATGAGCTGATCTGCGTGTCAAACCCACTCCCATGGCGACCTGGGTGCTTCGCGCACACACTGCATTTGCATTTTCGGCTTCACGCACAGGCATACAAACCCGAGTTTTGCATGCTTTCCGCTCGTGTCCTCGTCTGCCCTCAAATCAGGCGACCAATCCAGCCCTCTGTTTTGGCGACATGATCCGCCTTTTGTTTGGCTACCTTACATTTTCAAATATTGTTGTGGCCCTTGTGGTGGAGTTTGCTGCCTCAGCCCCGCAGGCCTATCTCGAAGCGGGGAAAATGTGCTGGGGTCTCAGTCCCCCAGTGTATTAAAGCGACCACTCATTCCTATGGAGTAATGCAACAAAGTCGGCGTTTTTATTGTTGTGGGGTATGTTTTAGAGACTGATGGCCTTAAAAGTCGTTTTTTTTGACCGATTAAAAGCATACTTTTGTTTCTTTTTGTTCGACTCAAGGGAATAGGAACGCACCCCTCTCCCCCCCCCCATATTACAGGTGACCTTGTGCCAACTTCCAGCTACCTTAACTGCAGCCCTAACCCTAATCCTTACTCAAATTTAGTGCTAGGCCACCTCTAATACGGGGGGGGGTATCTTTTCCCATGTTCCACCGACTCCAGCACTGGCATCAAAGACAACCCCTAGCCTTCCGTGCCCTCAGACGCCCTGCCGTCTTAGGTTTTTATCTGCAGCATCCAACTTGGCGCGAGTGCTGTAACTATTAGCTGTAGTACTTCGCATCTAGTAGTGAGTAAACCTCCGCGATTTTTAACAGGCAGCTCAGGCACTCATTGCATCTGGCCGAATTCGCTGTTTGGCCAAGTCAGGCTCGGTCCTTAGAGCAAGCAAGGTCACCTCACTACTCATCGCAGTAGCCTTTACCTTGAGCCTGATCACTCGCTGTCGTGGGTGGATGACGTATTTATGTGTGCGTTTTTCGCGTCATCTATTGGATTAGACTGGAAATTTCCATCGCTGATAACATCTCACAAGGTTGAAAAGATTCCGATCTGCGGGATGACAGTCGTTTTCTTAATTGTTTTTGCTTAACAGCCCTCTCAAAGTTGCATATGCAGGGAAGTCTTTGGTAGTGAAGAAAATAGGGCCGTGATAGACTGGCACCTCCATCTCATATGGATCCGTGGCAGGGTGCTTTGCCGGCCAGGGTATACGACATTTGAGATAATCCATTGGTATTCCCATTTGTGGGAGTGTCTCGAATGGAGTTTACTGATCAAAGCGGCATCTGATGCGCCTACCTTGGGAGGCTAGGGGATGCTTCACAGTGACCGCTGGGTTTTACCATAAACGCGGCTCTGCCAGTATGCCTTCTCTTTGATTTAGACGAGTCACAATCCTATTGATCTTTTATACCAGTGGCAGCAGCACCATGGGTTTTGTTCGGTTTTTTCAGCGTTTGAAAGTGGCGCGATCTTTGCCATCGGATAAAATAAGCATTTTGCGGCCTGCCTTAACGTCCTTCCCCTCTCCTTTACTGACGTCGACTTTTCTGACCTACAACAACGGCAATGAAATTTAATGTTGAGGAGGTATTTTCTCTCTTCTCCCTTCCTCCCCCGTTAAGAACTCCCTGCTAAGATATTGCTACCGATTGTCAGGTATATTCTTTTTTGATAAAGTTGTAGTCTTGAACTTTTTTTCTGTGGAATGCCTGCCTGTGCTGTTTGCTGTGATTGAACTTTTGTGTCCAAACTCCATCTGTACTTTCTGGCCCGTATTGGCAAACACTGTGGCCGTAGCGTCATATAAGAGCCACTTTCACCGGTAACCAGATTGACCCTGAGTGATTCCGCTTTGTCCTAAAGCTCCATTGACCAAAGGATATTGGGTTTTCGTGATTGGCGACGACAGATACGCCAAAAGTGTCCATTCCCCTCTCTCCCTTGCCTTCTCGATCCATCTTGCTCAGTTCTATGGTTACTCCTAACTATGCCATCACCTGCCTGGGCTTTTACACGCCACCTTATGCCAAAATGGAATCTCTCGTATTGCATCTTACGATGATGATCAATTGATGAGCATCACTTCTCTATGACTGGGCATTCCCGATCGCAGCCGAAAAGACATCAGCACTTAGATCCTCGCTCACATCTCCCCCTGACCGCTTGGGGTTTGGGAAATGACCAACTTACTAACGGCACATACAGTAGCTGTCCTACCTCATGAAATTTCTATATCAGAATTTGACCTTGTAGCAGGGCAGGCATCTTAAGTTGTTAATTCTGTTTTTTGGATTAAATTGATGCACAAAAAGCTGTTTAATAATAAAGAGATCACTTCAGCTCAGCTTATTCATGGGAAAATGGGGCGAAATCCGACGTTTCTTTCTATCCAGGAATTTACCTATGCTATTAAAAGCTACAAGTCAAAAAAAATTTGCCTTGGTGTGCATTACTATGAATGAACATAAATATAAGCCGGATAAATTTGGAATATATCCCTTCGGAGAACGGAAAATTTTGTTTAGTTTTCACGAAAATCAGGTGAATGCAAGTTTGAGAGCTTACATTGTTTTCGGGAAAATGATGACATATTTAGTTTAAAAAATCAAGTTTTGCAAAGTTATGACGTTTTATACCAAAAAAAGCTGTAATAAACTTATGTGAATGTACTTTGCAGTACCACACCGAGTGTATATTCCAACACCGTTTCACGAGAATGGGCAGTTTTTCTTCCTTTTGTACATGGTCTTAGATGCGTTTGACCAAAGCAAGCAGATTTTTCGTTTGATTGCGCCGATAGGGTTGTCACAGGAACGTAATATTTTATAAGCTCACATGTTCACAGGCCGGCCGCTGACTAATAAATTTAAATAGAATCGTCAGGTGCAATCGTAAACGTACCATTTTTTGTATATAAACATGACTATCCTTTTGTTTAATTTCTCTATAAATATTTCGAGTTTTCTATTACGAGGAGTTTCAGATCGTCTTTTCAAATGGGTTGACTTCTTAACAATTTTCATGGTCTTCAGTCGACTGCCCATAAATGTACATTCCGTTCGATGCGTTTGGTAAAACCTTCAAAATAAGATATTTCTTAAACGTATTTACCGAAGTAGTGATTTTTCTGGACATTCTTTCGAATGCAGATGGCCGTCTGGGTCATATTTATAAACTCACTCAAACATGAAAACTGGCTGCCGTGAAAAATGAACGTCCACAACAAAAGCCGGGAAAATATATGCCTATAATTAGTTAAAAAAACTTTCTATAATAAGTTACCTTTTTAAAAGCGCTTTGATTAGACGTTTTGCTGTCAAATGCTTGCGTACTTCACGTTTTGCCAAATTGAAGTCAAGGAAAACTGGGAACGTACGACCGGCTTTTCGACTTCGCTGAAAAGTAGGAATATCATTTCTGCTGAAAATTAAAGAACTTGGTGTTCTCTTTCTATTGGAGCGTTTTTCGATATATTTGCTTACTGTTCAATCTACTTCTAAGATTTCAAACGCACAAGAGAGTGGACGAATATACACTAAGATTTTGCGATAAAATATCAATCTTCTGCTCCTTCCGGTTCAAGTTTCCTTATTCATTTAAATTGTCTTGACAGGCTTCGCGTATGCCGTGACAGCGAAAAGTCGCGGTGTATCATCGCGTCTCGTATATATGCGAGTTTAAGGTCCTAATTATCGGTGTGGTAAAACAATGTACATTCACATAAGTTTATTACAGTGTTTTTTTGGTACAAGGCGTCTTAAATTCGCAAAACTTCATTTTTTAGACTAAATCTGCCCTTATTTTCCCGAAAACAATGTGTTTTCTCAAACCTGCTTTCACCTACTTTTCGTGAAAACAAAGCAAAATTTTCCGTTCTCTGAAGGTATATATTCCAATTTTTTCCGGCTTATCTCAATTTTTATTAATAGTACTGTGCACTAAAACAAAATGCTTTGATTCGTAGCTTTTAATACCGTAGGGAAATTCCTGAATAGCAAGAAACGTCAGATTTTGTCCAATATAGCCCAACTTTCCCCATCAGTAAACCGATCTTTAGTGAAATCTCTTTTATCAAACAGCTTTTTGTGCATCAATTTAATACAACAAACAAAACTAACACCTTAAAATGCCTGCCCTGCTTCTAACTCAAATTCTGATATGGACGTTTCATGAGTTAGGCAATTTACTGTAAGCCAGAAACAGTCATTCTGTTATCTCTCACCGTTATCGAAATCGGTCCGCACGGATGACTCTAGATTTTTTTTTCATGAAGAACCCTTTGTGTGGGGTTTTCTTCCATTATCTCTGGGTCACTATTATCTACCTGCTAGCTCTTATGAATGCTGAAGTCAAGCTCTAAAATTCCGCAGTCTGAAAATGTGTTATGCAATTGGAAAATGTTCCCGGTCCGGGTGTCGCTTCCACTTAATTTTAGCAAACAGTATTTTGTCTGATAATAGAATAATGTTGGCGTTTTCCCTGTAATTTGGGAATGTCGTTGTCTGGCCCTCTTGTTGAGTTCTCTAAGCAGCTTCTATCCAATTTTTTCATATTTTCTGCCCTCAAATTGGGATGTAGTTTAGATATTTCTGATTATTAATTGTGTGTTTGCGTTGGGCAACTAGTTTCCTTTGGACATCCATGTGATAGCATTCATGCTAACGTCAAGTGTGAAGTTACGTCCAACAATCTAGTGTATTGCTGGACGAAACGGGTGCAGTTCGTGTTATCTTAGTACCCGTCTCGAACCCCCACCGGCTGACCTTGTGAATGGTTATTTGACGATATATAGGCTGGAATTAACCGCTTTACTCTATTCCCTCTGTTAGTCAAAGCTTTCACGAACATTATTTTCTAGAAGACAGATGGCACAATCGTACGTTCTTTTTCTTTCGGTTAACTGATACTTGAGAATCTTAACTTGTTTTAAGTTAAACTTGATATGGGGTAATGCATCATTATTTTGTAACTGCAGGCTTCGTTTTATAGAAATCGTATTAAAAGTAGGTGGTATCAACTCACGTTTACATATCTATCCTTTCTACTGATCCTGACTCATCCTGTATCTTATATTAACAGTTGTAAAGCATCTTAATTCTCTGACCTAGCGCACTTAAAAACTATTTTCCCTCCAATATTTAGTTGGCTCAAAAACACTACACTTCAAGATATGGTTTTGGCAAATATATCCCTAATCTTTTCCCCTAGAGTTAAGACACTAGATATTGCGCCGATTTCCCCTCCTACTTTAATTTGTTATATTTTTCGTTGTCAATCTACGATCTATCCAAACCCTGATGCGTTGGCTGTGATGTAGGCTTGTGTATTAGTCCCACGAAATCATCAGTCGTCATGGGGCTGACGGGCAAAGGTCGTAGTTCACACGCCGAAGTTTCTTCAGTCTGCCAAAGGGAATCGCTATCATAGTTTCAGATCTTTGTTGCGTCCTTACGTCTGCTAATTTCTTCCTTTGTTCTTTTTTGTAGTGGGTTGCAGCCCAAGCACCCACAGGGGAACAGTATTTCTACGAGCCGCAATCGCGCGTCTCTGTGTGGGAGTTACCGGATTTAACATCACCGGAGGACGGGGAAACACAGGAACTCTCGACGCCCCATCCGGTAACTTCTAGCGCTGCCCCTGTCACCAGGATGAGCACGTCCTTCACCCGCGGTAGCATCCTCAGGTGCCCCCCCAGAGTCCTCTGTGATCAGTACGATCGATCTCAGCGAGGCCCAAGCCAAGTTCGGGGCCCGGCAGCAGCCTTCGCCGAGTGCGACCCCCAAGGGCAGCGGATTCACGGTACGTAGGATTGCCCTGCCTAGAACCTACTTCTTGGGGGCCTGGGGAACTTAAGCCGATAGCAGCCTAGGACCTGCGGAAGCTCTTCGGATTGTTGGCGTGTCTAACGCGTGTTACGTGAATTAGCGGATCTTTTGTCGTTGTACGACGGTTACCAAAAAACGAGAAATATTTATTTAACTTTTTATTTAAGTTGACCAAAAAAGCATTAATCCCCTTCAAAATACTTGTCCTGATGGTTTTTCTGTTGTTCGAAACATTTTTTACATTTTTCTGAACCAATTCTGTTAAGTGCCTGCAGCGATTGTTTTCTTAGCCTCTTCTACGTTGTGAAAACGAGTTCGCTTTTGGGGTTTTCCTCGTTCTTTGTGAATAAGAAGATGCCGGGCGAGTTAGAGGGGTCGAGAAACCGTTGTCCTGCCGTTTTTCTGCCAAAAATGGTTGATTTAGAACGCTGTGTAGGCAAACACTGTTATGATGAAGCAGCCAGTTCCTCAATCGCATAAATTCAGGTGTTTTTTGCACTGCCTCACGCAATCATTTCAGCATGGGCAGATTGTAATGTTAGTTCCCTGTGGTGTCATGAGGAACACATAAAACGTGAACGAATCCTTTGATTTCGAAAAAACAAACCAGCATGGTGGCGTTGGTCCTTAAGGATTGTCATCGCAAATTTGCCTGAACGTTTGGGGGGGAGGGGGGGGTAAATAAATCAATCACACTATCCGCTGCCATGGTTTCCCATGAACGCTGATTGGTTAACTGAGTAGGAGCAGTGTCTAGCAAACGTACCTAGCAGGACAGTACAGTGCTGTAAATCCACTTGCCCACAGGAAATAATTCTCGTTTTTTTGGGGTAACCCCTCATAAACCTTTTGTGTTGACAGTATTGCCTAACTTCGCATGCACGTCCCTGTCCGTAGCAGGAAATAGGCTCACTTCAGTCGTCCTGCAAAGTTCCTTTCCACAAAAATCCTGTAAAATCGTCATTTTGGTTACCCCCAACCGCCAGTTATCTGGACCGGCTATCTGGCGAACTCGTTCCATGTCATCTACTCCTCGACTAATCAGTGGAATGTTCGAGGTGAGTATGCGCGCCGCCCTAACCGGGCGCGTTGATTGTCCTCCTCCGCCCTAACACTCGCTTAGGGACCATCTCCGAGTCGATTTTGCTAATTGGCCACGCAAACTCATCGAGGAAGCACTTACTTTTCTTTGTGTTTTCTCGCTACCTGTTGGCTTAACTCGCACCGCCTTTCCGCTTGCTTGTTCTGCCAGTGGAAGTGGGCCCGGAGAATCAGGCCTCTATCTTTGATACCCTCGAAGGAGTTTTGCGTAGTTTCTTGGGTGCAATCGAACCTTGCATTTTGTGACGCCGCTCCAATGTCACTTCTTCTTGTGCCCTGCTTACCTTCGTGTTTTTTGTGAACTGAAGGACACCTTAAAGCATTGGGGCTATGTAGGCTTCGTTACTAAAGATACTCATTGAACATTTTGGTGATAATGACTTATATGGCCCCCTAAATAAACATGAGAACAGGAACCACCCGCAATAGGAGTATCTTTGCGCCAGCTTCCAGTGAAAACAGGGCTAGGGTTGAGTTTATGGCTCAGATTAAGTTTACAGTTAAGGTAATTTAGACTTAAGTTTAGAGTTCAAATTCGAGTTAGTTAACTTTCGGTTTAGCATTTAGGGTAGAGTTAAGGTCAAGATTAGAGATGCGGTTTAGATTTTATCTTTTAAGTAGTGTTGGGATTAGGACACTGGACTACGTACCCTTACTGGATTTATGCACTGGGCCACGTTAATTTTTTGGTGGGTCGTTCCTGTTGCCACGTTCTGTTTACGGGGCCATATAATTAATTCTTATCAACATTTTGGTTTCCTTAGCTTCGTTGTTGTTCAGGATCTTCCTCTCCTGGGCCTCGGAAAGTACCACCAAAGCGTGGGCCAGCTTGGTCGAGGGGTCTACTTTAGTACCTAGCTTTAAATTGTGGTAGATGCTTCGAAATTCTACCATTACTCAAAACTGTTCCACGCGCAAGTCACCATCTATACGCGTGCTCTGTTTTTGGGCACACGGTGGGTATCGTCGGAATCTATCTGCGAATTGTCTGATTTCAAAATAGACATCATTGTCTACTTCTGCCACCAGTCTAAGGTTTCAAAATGTTTTCAGACGGTAGCGGACGAAATTCTATTTTCTAACCACGTAATTCGTCATTCAATACCGCCTCGACGTGTGACTTTTTCTGATAGTTGGTCGGTTTTGCAGTCACGTTGTATATTCAGCGACTGCTCATTCTTCAAACCTGAGAACCCCCTTACTTCTTCACTGAAGGCCGCTCCCCTTTTACCTCGTAGAGGTGTCGGGTGGTCCGCAACCTGGCAAAAGGATAGGCTCTGTCTTTGTTGTAGATAAGACGACACGATTTCCGCCCGTCCTCTGGTGCCGCATTTCTAACTGTCTCTTCATCTGCAGAGAACAGGAAACCGGCTGTTTCGAATATCTAATCTAGATCGATGCAAGTAGCTGCCTCACACTTATAAATCTCATACCGTTTTTGCTTATCTGCCATATTTCTCGCATATATATAAAACTGGTCATCTGACCATTTCATTTCTTCTATGTTCATTTCATCTGACGACGGGTGGGTGTGCCCATTCCTCCCACCCCAGTTGGTTGTCTGTCCTGTAGCACAAACTGGTCATCTGACCATTTCATTTATCCTCTGTTCATTTCGTCTGACGACGGGTTGGTGTGACCTACTTGAAAATTCACGAGTACAACTCTATTTTCCGACGAGCCCTTTTTTTCTTCAATATGGGTGCCAATTGGAATAACCCGTTTTGCTCGCCAGTTCATTTGGTAACTAAAGTTAATTTTTGCTTTCGTCAGAATTCAATCGCTATCAGCATGACCCCCAACCCGAATATACCAACGACCTTTTTTTCACTCCTTTGCCGATTTCAGTTCTTTGGAGATAAGAAACGTCATTCCACCGATTCACTGGATCAAGCCGGCACCATTGATGAAGCTGATGGCCGTTTTTCCGTACAGCGCATTTCTCGAGATCACATAACTGGACCCCTCGAAAATAAACTCAGGGTAAGCAGGTTCCTTGGTATTCATTTGCATCTCATAAAATGGCCCCTCTCTTTCTCTTGTTGTCTCTAACACGACAAAAGGCATTGGCGCCGTTCCTACTCCCTAACTAGGTAAACTTTGCTGCATTTGATCCGCCGTTGCCTTGCTGATTCAATTCTGGCATCCACCTTTCTACTGTCACTCGATCTCGTAATCGGTTTAAAGAATCGTCGCGTAAATTACCTCTCCAATTTTGGGTGTATAAGTGCACATTCGCATTCTTAGCGAAGCATCGACTGTAAGTCCCTACTATCACAAATAATTTTCTCCCTTCTGGTTTCCCAACCCTTTCCTAAGATTGTCATTAGCTGTCTTTGCTGATCACACTAACCATGTGGCATTTTGGTCGTTTATTTTTCCTTCTTTTCTTCAAAACTGTGTTCAATCCAAATTGATAGAGAACTGGCTGCAAGTTTATAGGCATACTGACGCTCAGGTTCATTGCTGGATTGTGTTACGAGGCGCTGGTTAACCTCCCAAAATCGTACACACCCATATAGTTCACCATGATGTGTCGTCCTATTTTCCGTTGTTGCTTAGACTAGTACCTAATCTCGTCTCTGATCGGTTTTCAGATCACCATGACACCGGTATGGGAAAGGGGATGACATCTATACAGATTTAATCCCTTTGTATAGACCACTAAATGCACCTTGAACTTAGGCTGAGATCCGAGACCCCTCACTCAGCCCTGAGACATCGAAACTTTAAAGTCACAACATGTGCGGTACATGCTAACGGACTGTTTAGGTTTGTACCAGCCATGGCGTCCACGCCAATCTTCAGTTTTGGAGAGCTTATCTTCCCATCAGAAAATGGTGGGTAGGAACGCTAAAAGGAGAGCTAGAGGAAGCGCCAGTCGTCATCGAATCCACCTTGCTACGAAGTGTTGGACGTCGTCACTGGAGGGGGGCGGGACGGTGTGTCAGTGCACCCACACGCTGTTTTCCGCCCCCATCGGATACGGTAACCACCAGTAAGTTTTTTGGCTGTTAGTTTACCTACGATTTATGTTTTTATCAGGTAAACTGTCGGAATGCATATTTTTCCTACGGTCGGCCCTCCGATAGCTAATATCCCAGCCTCAACCTTGAAATCTACCTACACCCACATCCTGCAGCATGATGCCTTTTTAATTGTCTGCAACTTCAGTTGACGAGTAGAGCTGTGTGGCAGCTTAAGGCGATTTCGCTACCCCCGGGTTCCTAAAAAGTAAGTGGTAGAGGCATTGTTTGCTTTTTCAATGTGTTTAGGTCACTCGTCTGAGCTTTGGTTACTTCTGCCCGACGTTTTTTTGAAGCAGCCTTTAGACAGAGTTCCTTTTTCCTAGTAGGCGAAACGTCAAGGCCGACTAACTGTATTCTTGGCAGAAACTCATGCTAAGGAAATGTAAGTTTTACTCTATGTGTTGGTGTGGACACTCCGCTGACCTTCTTGTAATTATCCCTTCCTCGATCTTTTACTGGTAAGCTCTTTCCCACCTTTCTGCGCTGCAAATTCACGCGAAGTGGACGCCTACCACTACCATCTTAAACCCCTGATTTGAGTCACTTTAGCACCATACCTTTGTATGGTAGCACATCCACAGTGAACAGTTCTCATCTGTCGCGTGTCTTATAACTTTTTTTTTTTCGCGCGAGCGAGTGGAGATACTGGTGACGTTCATACCCGTAACTGAAACCTGCACCGACATGACGTTAGCATAAAGTCGATGCCTCCCCAAGGCGACTGTCCTGTCTTTCTCTCTTTTTTGCGTTTCTTATTCCTAATTCGCCGGTTACCTTTTTCCGTGGCAGTTCAATCAGCATTACCTGCTACAAAAATATCCCCTCGTATATCTAACTTGCGGATTTTTGGCACACTCAAGCAAACTGGTCTTAATTGTATCACCTGGGAGTATGAGCAAGAATTCTAAAGAGTGCCTCCGCTGCCGCAAGACGGCACCGACTGTCTTTCTTCCTATTCACCTCATATTCCCGTTTATTCTGACCGTTTATGGTCTGTCGCATGCCGTCCTGTTAATTTAACGGTTCGGTTACACCCGATCTGACCGAAACGTCATGTGCTGTGAATAGACAAAATACCACCAGAACTGTTTTTCACATATGTTGAATAAATCACCATATATGGCGTACAGCGTGTCCGCTTTGTCACCAGTAAAAGTGCGCGCGTGTGTGTGCGTGTGTATGCGTTGTTTGGTGTGTAAAATTTTATCAGCATTCATTCTCGTGCGTGAAGTTTGTATGCCATTGTTCACCAGTGCGCATGACTGTCTATCTTATCTGCCTTTCGGAGTCCATTTGGTGGTTTTGTGTAGCTGATACGGGGTAGTTAGTGTCTGAACCGTCGCAAAGGTGATGGTAGCGTAGTTTACCTTTCCGAAAAATGTGATCTCTGTGGTGATATCTTCACTTAAAAGGAGTGCGTATGACTGATGTTTCCCAAAACTAATTCACGCGCTATAGTTGGTTTTATTTTGTGACCTGATTTTTTATAAACCTGACGTCCCCTCTTCTATTGGTGCAAAGCGAACAGGACAGATGCTCGTCCGGATACATCTTCAAAGTACCAGTCCGTAATTCGTGTAACAGCAGGATGCACAGGGTTCGCAATCTCAAACCCTTTCTCTGGCTTGGTTCGTTTTTATGAACACGTATATGCTCGGATCCTCCAACCCTCTAAATCGGCGTCATCCCATTTTACCCGCATGCTTTAGGTGAGACAGACGCAGGGCGTTCTACGTGCTCATCGCGTACTACGAAAATAAACGGTAAGAATTACTTATATGGCCCCCTAAACTGAACAGGAGAACAGGAACCCCTGTCAGCGCAGGTGGCCCCGCGTCAATTTTCAACGAACTTAGGGGTGGCGTTATTGCTAACTGTGTTAGGATTTAGGGTAGGGTTAGGGTTAAGATTAGTGCTATGGTTTATAGTTATGTTAGGGGGGTAGTCAGGGCGGGGGAATATTTCCTCTTTCTGGAATTATGCGCGAGGTTACCTTTGTTACTTGGGCAGGACGTTCCTATTCCCTCATCCTTTTTAGGCTGCCATATAAGTAATTCACACTGGCATTCCTAACAATGTTTCAAGCTAAAAATATTCCTAAGTTACAAGCCAGGTTTGTGCCAAAAAGTTGTGGTACACGGCACCCCATAAATTGCACAATTGTGCATCAAATTCTATTGAGGATTCAGCCACCGGTGAGGTATTAGCAAGTCTCGCATGTCTCGTCACCGAAGCATCGACAGTAGAAATGTGTAGCTAACAAAAACCTGGTTTACACTTTTTCATTTTTAAGAGAAAACAAGCTTTAAACCTGGGTATCTAACTGGAGTTGTTTAACTGGCTGCACCACTAGCTTGTTTGCAGTAACGGGAGTGTAATGACAGGATTGACCCGTACTCTTGTAAAGGCAACTATGAAGTCCCCAGTCTTATGCAACTAGGGAAAGAAAGCTTAAATCACTTAATGAGACAAAATTGCCAACTAGTTCGCATGTGATATCAGTAGAAAGACCAGTCTGAGCATACGAAAATCCTGTTATTCTAAACCTAGGCAAGTTTCGGTTCTGACAGTAGAAGAACTCACTAACCTTTATTTCTACTTTTCCAGTGGCCTTCACATTCTGAAGGTAGGTCGTCACTTACGGGAGACACGTAAGCAGGTTTGAATTTGCACATAACGCCAGGGAGGACTAGTCTGAGCGTTAGGGTGGGATATATTCGCCCTTTCTTGGAATTATGCGTGAGGCTCCTTTTATTATTTGGGCGGGGCGCTCCTATTCCTGTGTCCTGTTTGCGCGGCCATATAAGTAATTCTTACCTAATAAACTACTGGAGCAGAAGCAGAACTTGTGTGGAATTTCTTTTAACTTACGAAAAAACTTAAAAACTGCTACTGGTATTGTGTTTGAAAATTTTCGTCACTGGAGACCTTGCAGTTTTTATCTTTGCACTCCACGAAACAGTAAACTGTTTCACGTTTTGAACGTAGACAGCTAGTTAGACCTCTGCTAAAGACTCTTATTTGCACCTAACTCACGTCCGCATTTCCAGCATGTCAGTCGAATGCTTTTTTGCGATCTCTCACGCCTTTGCTGTCTTTTTTTCTTCGTAGGGTTTTTCCTAATAACCTACCAATCACGCCGTACGGCTGGTATTTTAAGTGACCCAACCACACACAGAAATGAGGCCGTCGGAACGTTTTGTTTGTTTTTTTTCCTGCTCTTTCTTTCATGGTCATCTTCACTTTTCTCGTGTTTGCCTGACCTACTAAAGGACTTCTAGTTTTCATTCCGCACTCCTCTGCCCACCTTCGTAACTCCCCCGCTCCCTCCCCTATCTTTCTAGGCTACTGAACGACGTGGGCTGGTCAATCGTACCAAGTTATCCGTCAACGGAGAACGTTTGACAAAGAAGTGGATTCCCTCCCTGCTGGTCCTCGTTGGGCCCACGCTTTATGTCTACAAAGATGTGAAGGGTCAGGTAGGCCTTCCTATACGCATAAATTCCTTCCCATTGTTGTCTCGGCCAGCCAATCATGCCCGATCGTTCAGGCCTTTTGGATTTACTTAGATCTCAGCCAGCATTATGTCGTCCTTATTTAAGGAACCAAATGTATCGTGATGAAAATGACACGCGCGAGCATGACACACTCGCGGAAGCAGTGCACTGGAAGATAGATTTATACTTTAAAACAATATTACTAGCCAAGGAAAACTAAATATAATTCTCCAAAGAGACCTAAGCTAATAGTCTGTCTGGAATATTGTCTTTTGCTTGAGGTAAGCCCCTGCCATACAATACATATCATCTAAGTAAAACGGATAGACCTCACGTTATCATGGCAGCTCTGCACCTGATGTCATATTCCGTTGTAGTATGGAGTACAAGTCGTATAATCGAGTTACTGCCGCATGCTACAATTGGTCAACTGTTTCAAGCGGATACGGTGTCTGTTTGATAGACCGGGGTAGTAAGGCCAGAAAGGCTAGGAACACCACTGTTGGCCGTGTCTGCGGTGGTTATACTTCCAGAGCACCTCGCGTTAAATCCTCCTATTTGGCCAACTGGTGAGGTCCACTAGACTAGTCACTGGTACCGTGTTGCTGAAGTTCGTTTCAGTGCCTTTGCATCAGTCAACATTCGGGGATTTACTGATATATATATATATATATATATATATATATTAAATAAAGTTGAGTTCTTTGGGAACAAAATAACTTTATTGTGTAAATTTTCGAATCTGGTGCCCCAGTTCGTCGTCAGACAAATGGGAGATGTACAGAAAACAGTTAACCTTAAATAATGCCTAACACAAGATTCTATGGTTGGCTAAAGTTTGAGCCAATAGACATCCGGAGTTTGAAGTTATCTGATCGATAGTGGCTGTTTTCGCCTCCACTTGACCTTGAGAAATTTGTAATTGGCCTCTAAATCGATATGCCTGTTAATGCATGCCTCGTCTGAGTGCATTGCCTCCAGGAATTCGCGGCCTCTTCTTGTTGGGCAGGCGCCAACGATGTGGGTATCCTCCCATCCAAATAGGTGTCCTGTGTCCAGTGTGTGCATGGCTACCTGCGATAAAGGGTCTCGTCTCCTCACCGCTAACTGATGTTCATGTAAACGGGTGGATAGAGATTTTCCGGTTTGGCCACAATAAACTGCATCACAACTGGTACACGGTATCTTGTAGACGACTTCTTTTCTATTGAAATAGCCAACCCTATCCTTAGGGTGTACAAGCTGGGTGCATCAGATTCGAAAATTTACACAATAAAGTTATTTTGTTCCCAAAGAACTCAACTTTATTTAATTAAATTTCTTGGGATGCCGATATTTCAGTTCATATATATATATCATCTCAAATTACATCGTATATGCTAATTTTTGTAATGTCCCACGGCCGACACCTTTCTATCTCTGACGAAAGAAGCTGTGGAAGACCTTGGACTAAAGCGAAACCATGAATAGCAGAAAGTATTTTTTAGGGCAGAGAGGAAAAAAGGCTGTGCATCAATGCACCTTTATTTGCATATATCAGTACCTGCACTTTCTTTTCTCTCATCTTTGTCGTCTGCATGTAGAAGATCAACCTTCAACCGTCAAAACCGGAACTGCAGATGCAGGTGAAGAACCTCGTCATCGAAGTCGCAGACTCCAGCTGCACGGGTCGTGATAACTGCCTTCTGGTAAGCTCATGTGCTCGTACACATGCGATGTTTCGCCCATTTCCTTTGTCGGCCGCAGTATATCGTAATCTGCTTAAAGCCCGCGTCGTATCCGAGATCCACTTGAGCCTTTTGTGAGATTTTACCGTCTCTCGTGATTGCGCAACGTTCCGGAAGTCTGCAGTCTCGTACTGTCCCCGTCCTCCTTCTTTCTACTGCATAGTTTACAGGGGGTGGGGGCTTGCTGGGGATATAAACTATCTCTGAAAAACCTACTGCCTCGTTTTGCATTTTCCCACCTCTTCTGACTATTGTTGCCTTTGACTTTTTGGGCGAATTTCAGTTTTTTTCTGATTTTGCCCCCTTTTTCTCTTTTTATTATCAAGCAGACTGAATTTGTTTCTTAAAGGTTCGTGTAATGCCTCTGTCGGACCCATTTTTTCTTCCCGTTTTAGGTACGCGACACCACTGACAGCAGTAACGTTGTTGAATACCTCTTCCAAGCTCCTTCTTTGTTGCTACGGAAGGCCTGGGAGACCGCATTCCAGTATTCACAGAACTGGGTGGTGGGTTTACCATTTTTACTCACATTTACACCCCTGCCATCGTTGTTCCCTCGCCGTATTTTTCATATTAATTTGGCCAATCCGTACTTCCGCTGCTATGAGTACTGTCTCCTCTGTCACTTGATTGTTTTGTGCTGACTCGGTAGTTGGCATACCTTACCTTCAAAAGCGTTATACCTTCCTCTGGAGCCTGTGTTTACATCTTCAACCCTAGTTTTATGTTTCACTCCCTGGGCTACAGAGTCCTCACCCTTTTGTTTATTGCCTTCGTTTGTTTTAAACAACTTTGCAACCATGCGTGGTAGTTGGCTATTCTTCTTCTCTCCTCTTGTCAACTATGCTTGCCTAGACTCATCCAGCCCATATTGAACCCAGTGTTAATTTTGATTTTGACTGATAATCTGCCATTGCGAGTGCTGAAAAAATAACCAATGGATTTGTTTTTTTACTGCCTGCAATACACCTACGGACCTCACCCTCGTTTGCTCGCTGTTCGTCTAGCGGTTAGGTGCAAAAGCAACCATCATCCGCTTACTCCACAAGATTGCTTAATGCTCACTTTAACCCTCAGCCCTTCTCATGCCTGTGATCGACTTTTGTAATACGAAGATCTGCTTAGGCCGCTAGTTCCTTGGTCCATCCACCGCACCACGTAATAAAACACGGATGGTTATTTTCTAGCAGTGTCTTTTTCTTTCGGTGCGAAATTCTGCTCTCATCGCGGCGCCGCTCCGCGTATCGTCCTGATGCTGTAAACTGCATATGCATTCACAGGATATTTTAGTAACTAAAGTATGTTTTACCTTTCTCAATTACTTCTTTTCTTGTTTTTTTTTCTCACCTTAGCAAGAAGACCGCTTCGCTCAACTTGCCTTTTCGAGAAGTAAGCTGTCTTTTTTGTTTACTCTGCCCCGCCCCCCCCCCCCCCCCCATCTCCTCTTCGCCCCCTATTTCCTATTAACTTTTAATTACTCATATCTAGATCGATCCTTGTTGGTCAGTTTATACGGGCATTTTTGGTAATTGTTGTAGTCGGCGAAAGTGTTCTTTTAACTGACCACCTTGCTCCGCTCCCTCAAAGGTCACAGTCGATCAACTTAAGTTAAACGCTAGAGGCCGGATGGAAGGCTGTGAAAGTGTTTGGTATTGATGCCAGCGGATTTGCCATAGTCATTTTAAAGAAACTAAACGTTTGCGTACTTGGGAATTGTGGGTGATCTGCAGACTTTTACCATTAGCCGTCGCTCATTGCCTGATAACCATATTTTATCAGATGAACTACTGGCTGTCATTAGCTTGTGGCTAGGTTGTTCCCGGCGTTTGCTGATGTCCAGTGCTCCCTTTCAAGCTTAACACGCTATCGTCTGCAACACTCGTGTGGAATATATGGGGAAGGCCTTCGTAGATATTACAAGCTGTAACACAATTGAACAGGCACAATCTAGGACTTTTGTCGGCGTCAATTAGTCGTGACTGATTAGGTTAGTTTTGTGCACCTTGTTAGATGGTTAGACTGAAAGGCGAGTTTAATCGTACTTAAACCGTTCTACAATGCATTCAGGCTATTTTCGAACAACGACAATGGAAACTGTTGCTTAATTATTGCGTTCGCCTGCTGTAGTTCACGATCCTGGGCTGACTTTCCCAATGAGAAGGAAGGCGCTCTACTGTTTTGTCTGGTTGTGTCAATTTTCCATCATCAGAGAAGACACCTGCTGTCAGGTTTTCAGCTATTTTCTCCTTCATGTCATGTCTGTGGGTGATCAGGGAATCCATCGCACGGATACTGGAGCACCAACAGACGCTCACCACACCCGCCTCCACTGTCTGCACTGTCCACGCACAGTCACCGCATGGGCCTATTCGGCCATATGCGCCACCATGAAAACCTGTGGTAGATCACCGCCGACTATACTACCTGACCGCATTTCTCAATAGTACCTACATCACACATGACCACATCCAACACCACACAACACGTGTTTGCAACTAACGCCTCTCACGTGAGAGGGAATTATGATCCTCTGCTGCATTTGTGATCCGAGCCTGAGACTATCATGGTGCGCTAAGCGTCCTTGATTGGAGGGTTGCCAACTGACGATTGAACCCAGACCTTACAGTTAGTCTAGCATGCGTTTGTGTGGAGTGGCTGACTGGTAGTCTGAGAGTCAGGTTGCAATGGCTCCTTAACGTGACTTCTGGCCTTCACACATGCGAGATGTGCGCCGCGCATCCCCCTTTGTGTGAAATCCTGGCGCTTGTGTCTGGGATGCCAGGTCGTGTGCGTGGTACTCGCAGCCGAGATCGGAAACTGCGCCCCTTACCCACGCAGGTTATCTGACCGGCTCGGACGGTTGCTGGCGCCTGGAAAGGGGAATACAGAGTGCGTTAGACGGTTCAGCGTATTTTTTCTCACTATAAACAATCTGACGCGCTTGAAGTTGTCACGGTGTGCTAAGAGTCGCGGCTTGGAAGGTTGCCAAGTCACGGGATAACTGGGACCGCGCAGTCAGCCTTGGGTGGAGTGTTCGACTGGCGGACTGCGAGTCAGGCTGCAACGGCTCATTCTTACTGTGGCCTTTATTGCACTTCCACTCCGTGGGATCCGAGCCAGGTGTGGTGACTCCGGCCGCACCAAGGCAACGCCTGCGGTCTTCATGACTTGATTATCGCACCGGACCCAGGTGGGGAAGGGGGAGAGAGTGCGGTAGATGGGGCGCATGTCCACTCTCACTTAAAAGTAATTCACGGTAAAGGCACCGTCACTGCGCCAGATTTCTGTGGGGCATACGGTGTATCTCGTGGGAACCCACGATCGAGCTGTCGTGTGATTAGCTCATCTGGGTGGCGGCTGCTGTCGCAAGCAAATTTCCTTGCATCGCAGCGGGTTAATGGGAGGCACACGTCTGCACCATGATTTTTGTTGCGCAGCCTCCATCGGAACAAGGGGCAATGGGCTGTGTTACCTCATGAAATGATAACCGAAGTTCCGCAGTGTGTTTTCGACTCGAAAAGATTTCTTAGGTAGGGTTCTATTATTAATTAACCTACAGCCGAATCCCAAGATATTTCAACCAAAATAGGATGCCAAATTTTGAACGAGCTTCTTTCTGACTGCCTGCAAAAACTGTACTCTGTAAAGAAATTTTATTTAGGTAGTGTGAATTTGCCCATTGGCTTTTGATGCCCTTATGAATTCAACTATACTTCATCGAAAAAATGTACAAATTTTTTTCTTGTACTCACTTGGTAGCAAATTATTTCTTCTTCGAAAGTCATCGTTGAAGACCGGGTATCTTTTGCCTTTAAAAAGTTTCTAATTATGCGATCGAGAATCAATGAAAAACTTATACTACTTAAGTAATCGTTTATAGAGAGTGTAGTTTTTGCAGACAGCTGGAAAGAAGCTCATTCAACACCTCTTATCCTGACATGACTGCAATATCTGTGGATTTTAATGCATGCTAATTTATACTGCAAATCTATTGAGGTAATCTTTACGAATCGAAAACACATTTCACAATTTCGGCTATCATTTCATGCAATGGCAAATCTACTGTACTGGATTTATTGCCGTCGTCTGCCGGTCATACCGAAATTCCAGTTCAGAAACTCCTGAAGCTTGAATCTGATGTCAGGTATTCATTGTGCTTAAGACTGTCAGTTGAGCCACGGGCTGTCGTTTCTCCTCAAAAATCAAGTGGAAATTGCATTCGGTTCTGATGTATTCGTGCGACTGGAGAACGGAGTAGCAGTGTTTTGTAGTGCTAAGCGCTGCCAGACACTACCTGGGGACGCCCAATGCTTCATGTTTTCCAATTGCTAAACGTTTTGCCGATGTGGAATCTTTTAGATTCGTACTGTTTTTTTTTTTCTGTTAAAATATTTCCTCAGAGCGAAACCGTCAGTATTGGATGGATTGTTGTCACGGCCCTCAGTGAGCATTAACGTGATTTAGAAAACCTGACTAACTTATCTTCAATACTGCTTGTTTAAACGGAAAAGTACGTGATTTCGGTTTCTATGCGTACAAAATAATACAGCTTAGCCTCTTGACAAATTGTCTGTTTGTTCGGCGCCCTCCCAATCGCTTGCCTTAGGACGCTTATTGATGCAAATGTGTATCAAATATTTAGAACTGTAGACTTCGTTAGCTCATGCGCCAGTTTTGTCAACTTCCCTTTGACTGGCATTTGCCCCCAACCCTTGAATATGCAGATTGTTTCGGACAGGGAGAGTTTAATGAGTTTGGTGCGGTTTGTATGCGCGAGGTTTCTTCAATTTCCCTCGTGTTATGGTGGTTTCGTGGCACTTGGCACATGATCTTTGCCTGGTTTAATGATCTGTGTTGACGAGCTGTGCACCGTTTTAACAATAGGCTTATCCATAAAACCTCACTCAAAATTTGTAATAAGCCCCACAAAATCAGCGAAATTAAAACACCGATCCCCTATTTTGCATTTTAACGGTGATGCCGCGGTGATCTCGTTCGACTGTGTGAAATGTATCGTATGATTCTCTGCCAGGCACCGCAAGCTTTTGCTCTTTTTCTGATAAAATAATTAGCTATTTATGTTAGGGGCTTCAGCAAGCCACCTGATGTGCCCGCTACTCCGATAAATGCACCTTCACACTTTGTGCAGTAGGACTTTGTGTTTCGCACCGTTTTCGCTCACAGATCTTCTCCCCAGTACTTTTCTCGTACATTTCTGTTGTTTGGAAGTTAGTTACATGTTACGAATAAAACAATAAATGGATTGCGACATATATTTTTAAACGTAACTGCAACATTCTCCTGAATGAGCCACCATCCTTCCTTTAATCTGGACACATACCTTTAAAATGTGTGACATGCCAGTTCAACTTCTTTTAACACATCGGTGCTGCTGCCCACGGGTATGTGCTGTGCTGACCACATTTACCTTAACAGGCTGTGTGAAGTCGTGAGTGAGTCTTGAGTGAGAATTTAATTTGATCAATTGTCTAGAACTTTATTGCACATTGGTTCCGCACCATCACTCATACGGCTTAAAAGATGATCACTTTCGCTTAGTGGGTGCTGTTTTTTAACTTTAAACTCGTCATAGAGCAGATCTAGCTGTTTATAGTGCGTGTACATCGCTCCAAAAGCATTTCCCCTATCCGCACAGCATTAAAGAAATTAAGGAATCCTTGTGGTTTACGGTCCACGAAAATGAAATCCTCATGATTGACCTCGTTTACTGAGACAACTTCTAGGATGTGCGGGTTTACTGAAAGGAACGCAACGCCCTGGACCTCAATTGGGACTTGCCCATGAAGTAGGACTCGAAAACCAGTATCCGGAAAGTTTTCGGTCGTAAACTCAATGACCGAGGGCCGCTGCCCGTGGCGTTTCCAAAAAGGCTTGTCGCTGTGGAACATCCAGGGGTAGAAACTGTGGGGCTCGCATACCTCCACTGTTAGCTCAGGAAACAGCCGACCATAGCGCTGCCACCTCATTTATCATCGGGAATTCGACGCGCAACCTGCTGCCCCGGATAGGTAAGAGTGTCTTTTCAGTGTCTGGTTGAGCGAACTCAGTTGAAGCAAGTGAAGGCACCTGACCATGAAAATGTTTACTGAAGCCGTGCGCACCAGCTAGAGGATGACTCTAGCGCAGTCGACCCCGTAAACGTGACCATCTGCTGCACATCTGTTGGCGGCTATGTGACAGAGGGAGAGAGAGAGAGAAAGCGATGTGTCGTTTTTGTCGATGAGTGATTCGTGACATGTCAAGGCGACTTGTGGTATGCGTCAACCTTTTTATCAGCGACTATTAGTAGTTCAGTCACTTCCAGTACCTTTACGAAGCTGAACCCTATCAAGAAGTGTTGCTATAAGAAGAAACGCAAGGGCATTTTTCGTTAGGGAAACCCGAAAGGGGACATTTTTGCCAGCATCTCGGTCGACGAACAGGAGGCTGCCGTTTCAAGCCCACAAACGTTATCACCTACGATACACTCATCTCATTCACCTTAAGTGACTCGGGCCTAGCCATTTTGCCCTAAGGCCTAAGAATCACAAACACGCCTTAGGTACTTAAAAGGAAAACGTCATCAGGATAAGTCCTTAATCGCTTACATTGGCTTTAAGAAGGCCTTTGATCTTGTGCCGTATCACTGAGTTATCTACAAGTTAACTGTGAAAGGTATCAGAAGCAAGCCTCCGAAAATGTCCTCCTCTGTCGTCTCTAAATTGTCTTACCGAGCAGCAATATCAGGTTTGCGGATGACCTAAACATTTAGAGGGTCATCCATAGTGTTGTCGATGAGGCGCTATTCAAGGGAAATCTTTTTTGCCTGGAAAAAAATGGTGCCTCGGATACTTCTCGCTGTTTAGTGTGGACACACGGTGCTGCATCTTGTAAATCAAACTCAGGCACCCAGTCCACGGACATACTATGTGAACGGGATGGCACTCCAAAACATTGGGAATTAGTTGACTCTAGGAATTTCGGTCGCGCACATCGAAGCTTTCAACTCACTTCGGTAAGGCAGTTAAAGTCGCAGTTTACGTGAGGAATCCAATGTCGTGAGCGTTTACAGATACAACGAAGGATCGCTTAACAAACGTCTACGGAGCATCTATAGAACCACAATTCGAGTATACACTGAAAACCCGGGATAAAGTCAAGTTACTATTACCTGGAAAGGTTTCATGACAGGCTACCAGATTAAATAGAAGCCAGGCACTCTTATCGGGTGCATTTCGCAAAAATGACATCTAGGTTTTTTCCATGATTGGTGAACTGCTACGCCTTCGTTTGGTTTAAAACTTCCGCATCGTGCGTGGGATGACCTGCGCCCACATATTTGACTTATTCTTAAAATTCCACTCCAGCAGATCTCTTCAAATTACACGTAGTCGATACACAGCCGGGTGCAGCAATGTGTTTTTGTTCCAACAACGTATCATGTCAACCACAAGAAGCGTGCCATTCCAACGATGAATCAGTAGATAGGCCTATCGTTTTGCCAGGTGCCGTAAAACACACCGGAGTGTTTCTGCCATCGAGGTAGTTTTTAATTTAATGTGATCTGTGCGTTTTCACCTGCCCTCAGATGAGAATTTAAGACATCTGAAAAATATAATGTTGGATTTATGCCTCACCTTTTTGTCGCTACTCAGCCTTTGCCAGTTATTACACCCATTATTTAGTCGTTGTCTTCAGTGTCCCAACACCTGAACTGTTCTCTCCTCCCTTTCTTCTTTTGTTGTTGATGGGTCACGTTTTTGCTGACGACCGCGTTTATGCAGCTTTTACCACGTTACTGGCTGGCTGACTGTCCTATAACGTGTATGTGTGTCTAACCTACTTGCCTGCCATGGACGACTTCGCCCAGACTTCCTGCACACACCCTCCCCCTCATAACAGGCTGCCTTCTGTGCTTTCAGAACACCCGCCCAGTGTGGACTCCAAGATCATTACTATGCTTCAAAATTTCTTCCGGATACGCCCCTCTTTGGAGACCCTTCGCGCCAGGGGAATACTTAAAAGTATGTTCTACTGCCGCCATTGTTCTTGTTCCCAAATAAGTGCTTGATCCCCCGGCGCTTTTGAATCTCTAGTGGTCTAATAACCTGACTTAGCTGCGGCTCTGCAACCATTGGTTGCGTGTGGCGGAATGATGATAGTGGTATCCTGTAGTACCAGGATTGAACAGTGGACGTTCCCATCCGTTTCGTCACTGCACTCGTTTAAGGTTTCAGGATCGTGCTGGACTGTGTTAGGTGATGCCGGCAGCGTTCGCCACACCATAGCACCACTTTTGCTCTTGACCCTTTTACAAGTAACCAACTTGCCAACTTCGCGCCGATCGGCTATTTGGTCGTACTCAGAAAACTCGGGGCAAGAACTCTTGTAATACCGGAATGGTGGCAAAAGGTGTTTAATGGGTGAAGTAAACTAAACTGACAGATAGCTGTTTTCGGATAGCGGGAATAAAATAATTATGATTACGCCATTAGCTTGTTTAAATACACCGATAAAGCGTAAAAAAATTAGCGCGCAATTTGGAATGCTGAGAATTGGAAGTCTCTGACGGGCAGAAGAAGGAAAACCGAGGTTATTGGTTAGGTATTCCAAGTCAACGGCTCCCAACCCATGATGACTAATCACACTAAAAGAATAGGCAAGAAGAATATACCGTTAAATCCGACGTTCGGTATAGGCGCGACTGAAAATGTAATTGAAGTTGATTACATTAATAGACCGACCCCTAACCTTGAACCTATATCTTAAGCCTAACCTTAAATCCGTGGCGCTGATCTCTAACTATTACCTTTACCACTAACCTCTAAACCTGACCTTTAACGGTAGCCTTAACACTAACCTCTTAAATTAAACCGAACGCCAACCTTAGTTGTAACTCTTAAAGCTGACTTGCCAGGAGATAAGCGGAAGGGCAGGGGAGTTGACTTAAGCGTACCCAAGTGGCATCAATAGGTATTTTATAGAAGTTATGTATAGGTGGAGCCACACATCCGATCGTTGCCTGGTGAAGAATCACATCCAGAGGTATTACTGCTGGGCGTTCTGCGATGGCTTCTTTCCAAGATCCACTATCTTCCTCGTTTTTCAGCGAATGGTTGCTCTATCCGCCACCCGTAGACGCTACTGGTAGCCGACAGCCTAGCCAACGCGCTCTGTGTTTCGGCGCTTCCTATCGTCGCAGGTCACCCTTTTTTCCATCTGCTATAGCCCCGACGCATTTCTCCGTCTTCGAGAGCGCTCGCACGTCTAATGCCTAAAATTAATTTCCTTCTGACTTCCCTAAGTTATTAATTTCTTTAAATAGATCGCTACTGTCTATCGCTCGTGACGTTTTGGACAATGTGCGTACTTTGCTGGTCAAATCTTTCAGAGAAAACTTATGTGCAAGTTTTTCCCAATTCCGCATCTTTTGCGCAGTTTTAGTCGCACGTACCTACTGTGCATGCTCACCGTCATACTTCGAAGTTTGTGCTAATTGCCAAGGTGCTTCTCCTTGGTGCGCATATCCTTATCTTGCTGGTGAACTGTGTCTGTGTGTGCAACGTGTGTGTTCAGTTGACTTTGCAGGCTGTTTTCTCATTGGCTGCGCTAAGGGTCAATGCAATGCTTGCTGTTGTCGCTGTTTGAAGCGATTATGATCTGTTCAAAAAAATGCGCACTCGGGAATTATCACAAGAGTAGCATAGGATTTTTTACAAAGTCGCCACCCGTTTCTGCTGATTCGAGCCTGTCTCCCGATAGCGCTTGAGTCTGCTGTCTTGCTCTGAATGTAAAATACGGTATTAGTAACAGAAATTAAAGGTTTTATAGCAGACAGCTATTATCTTCTAGGAAATGCTAGAATCCGTATTTCTGCCGCTAAATAATTGATTCTATTAGGTATTGGGAGTCGATGATATTCTTAGAAACCCTCCTTATCCTCTGAATTGTGCGTTATTTTAGTTGCTTAAAGGAAGCTGCGTTTGCCTTGTAATAGTTTGGTTTTGGTTAAGCTGATTGTTATCCCTTTCTTTGACTCAATTGGGGCTCTAAATCTGAGAAAAAAAACCTTTTACCAAGCCACTTCACACACACTAGGGCCCTGGCTTTCAGTTGAGCATCTCTCCACCCACTTGCGTAATTCACATTCGCAAATAAAGGCTTTACCTAGCATCGCCTTCTGTGCCCAATCGGCTTTACGAGGCCACTAACACCTAGGAGGGATCAGAACAAGTAAGGTCGAGTCCGTTCGCATTTAGCGTTCTATTTTTTTACAATTTACACATCCCAGCGTGCTTTGAAACTACTGCGAAATGGTAAGAGTCGCGTCTTGCATAGTTGGCGGCTGAAGAGCTAACTCGGTCCTTTTCCGTACGGAGGATCGAACTACGAAGATTCCTTAATATGGCGCTCATTTTCGCGAGATCCAGAGACCCTGCTTCTTCTTGAAAGCCTGAGGGGAGTTAAAAACCGAGTGGTGCAGCACAACTGTACGGATTTTCAGCTGCTGCACCTACGAGCATCCCCAGTCGTCCTCACTTATTCTTCCCCTTGAAGTCTGGGGGATTCGGGATTTGAAAGTGCGGCAGATGCAGCGGAAGTCTGACTCGTTATAAATATATTCATATGCCAGCCCTTAGTGCGCCTACCTCATTGAACAGTGGTTGTCCTCATCTCTGGCCATGGACTGTTGTTGAAATTGGGAAAGCAGGCCACAACTTCTACTTGCTTCAAGGTTTTCTGTTGGACTGTGCTAATGGATTGTGCAGCCTCTCTCACGTATGCTCTCCACATGTCTGTCGGAGAAAGATTATTATATACTTGGCACGTTTTCGCATAGCATAAGCCTTTAAACTTACCCATGTATTCTGTTCTGTCACGAGTTTCTGCCCTCTTCAACATCAGTTGTGTAGATTTTTTTAAATATATTTCATGCCCGAACAAAAACTGTCTGAGACGTGGGTTTCTTCACCGCTATATTTTTGCCACTATTTAACTTCCAAGTATGGCCTCATGCGGTCAATTCGAAGCCCAGCTTGGGCCAGCAAACTGACGCCAGACCATTATAGTCGTCTGGGTTGGGTTTTGCTGTGAGTTCATGCTTCCACTTGAGCTTTTCTCAATAAGTCGTTATTTCACTGCTGTTTATATTTTTGTCTTAACTAGATGAACCAGTGTTTGCTTCTGTTCTGTGCGAGCTATGCGCTCGAGAGCAGACAAAGGTCCCCACCTTCGTAACACGCGTAATTGGCGCTATCGAAGCCCGAGGTAAGTATCAATTTTTTAGAATTTTTTTCATCTTACTACTCGTATTAAGGCTCGCCATCCACTGAGGGTGTTCTTCTTGTTTGAGTGACTTGGTATTCCGTGGTGTGCGTCCTTATGTTGATATTTAGATCTATTTGGGAGCTCAGTATACATCGAAGCAGTTTTCAAAGTGAACAAATTTTGCTGTTTTTGACGTCCTCAACTAGCATATACCATAGAGATAAGTTTTGCTTACATTTTAAGTCTCAGTTGGTTTTGTTTCCACTTGCCAGACAGACACTGTTTCTTTTGGCCGCTTAAGTAACTGCATCGATTCTAGCTTCGGGTGATTCCGCCTATCCATGGTTTCCATGAGGGTAGGAATTGTGAGCTGACGTCCATGCTGGCAAAAATAATTTCGATGCTTTTCGAGGACTGAGCCTCATGAGTCGCGTGCTCTTCTCTATATCAAGACGAATATCCTAGTTTCCACTTTCGTAAACACTTGGTAATTCCTCAAACGATCGCAGTCCCGAAAGCTATTTCGTCAGTCATCAGAATGTAGTTGGTTCCGAAATTCTACCCTCTCGGTGTGTCAACCGCCAGCACCCCACTAACAGTGAACCCTTCACGCAAACGGACGGAATGCCTCCGCACGTGAGGAAACAACTTTGACATGACTGTCAGAGACAAAGGAGACTGAATGTCCTTTTCCGGCTTAGTAGCCGTCATCAGCCAGCCATACCCAACTCCTGGTGGTTCTCTACCCGAGAAACAACTTTTGATCATTTATTCCTCAGGTTATGACTCACTGTTTTGCTTCTGAGACTGTGTCACTTGAGCATTTTTTTCCTTTCAGGCCTCAATGTGCCGGGTCTTTATCGCAAAAGTGGTAATGCCGCCACTATCCAAAACCTGCGCAACCAGGTCAATCATTGTAAGTATTTTAATGTTATCCCTTCCCTTGCCTGTGTTTTTAACTGAAGCACTGCTTCCATGAAGTAACATTGAACGAGGCCAAGACAGTGAAACATGTGGGATTTAATAACGTCATGAACTTCGAAGCTTCCTGTTCAACTTCGAACGACCATTTAATATTTATAATACTGATGGTTCAGCAAAAAAACAGTCTGTGGCAATCAAATTTAATCTTCATTAAAGTGACTCAGGTGAGATGGGAGCTGGAAGGCTGCAAGTGAGGGAAACTCGTCAGTCATTGGGGAACGTGGGAGCGCATGAGGCTAAATTTCGCCCGAACTTCTGTCATGGGGCAGTGCAATGTGGATGCTGTGACCCAACTGCCCACGCAGCTCTGCTCTTAGCCTCCGTCTTGCAGCCAGGTTTCGTGCAGTCTGTGAGACACCCAGTCGCCGAGCGACGTACAGCTTTAAACTTCGCTTACCCCGTATTTGCCCGTATCCACGGTATCGAACTTGTTAATTTTTGCTCTCAGCCGCCATTTCCGCATATAGTCAACTGACCAGGTTATCAACTGCCTTTGCATGTGCCTGATGTATTTGAATCCACAATTATATGTGAACTCGAAGATACAGTTTTACATTTCGTTCATAGGTCAGACACTTTACCCGAATAGCCACTGTGGCGCAACAAGCTATAGACGGTAACTGTCCCTTCAGTTATGCATCGGAACTGCCGCTTAATCGCGTTTGACGTGTTCTTAACCTTGGAGGCGAGGTTAATGCTCACATATTCTTGGCGCGAATAATTCTGTTGACTTTTTCTATCTAGTATCGGTATTTTTAGATTAACTGATGAGGACAGTTGTACCTAAGAGGTACGTGTTAAATAAAATAAAATTTTCTCGCCATTCTTTCTTTTTAAGGAAAAAATTCAAGTAATACGATTGAACACGCCGAATGCGGGGGTTCGTTTTTTCCGGAATTGAGGCGAAATTCCGGAAGTAGGTGTATCTCGCTCCGAGTGCAATTCCGAGAAACTAATCTGTAACCGACATCGGAGCGCCCAAAAGGCAACTTTTGCCTCCTCCGTGCGGGATCTTTAATCTTGTGTGTCGTGTTGAGAACTTATACTATAGTATTAGTTACCCATATATGGGACTGTTGTTACGGCTAAGCTGTCATCTATATATCTGCTAGAGGATGTAGTTTAATTTTGGTACAATTTCCTCTCAAGGCATTGCATGAAAATGCCTGCTCGGTCTGGTTATTGTGGTCTGCCCACAACTATGCTGTCGATATGGCCTATATGACTGTCCGTTGAATGGAAATTGTACGTTCCTGATACCTAAGTCAAGTAGCTCCCACAACAACTATTGTTACTGCAAAATTTCAGTTAAGGCATTCTCTCTATTTCAGACGACTACTCACTGAACTCGGACGAATGGGGCGTTTTCGAATTGTCAGACAGTTTAAAACTCTTCCTCCGAGAACTGAAAGAACCGCTTTTCTGTTACTCCATTTACGGCTGCTTAAGTAAGCCGTTCCTTTTAATCGCCCATGGTCGCCATTCTACTCTTCTCGTTTCTTTGGCCACCATCCTTTGTAGAATTGTCTGTTTGGTATTACATAAGATTTGCTACCTCGTGAAAGATCAACCAAACATTTTAAGAATGTCTTCGATTCTAACAAAATTACTTAAGTATGGTTGTATTATTAATTGTCGTGCAGCGTACTTCGAGGATATTTCGGTCACGTCAGCATGCCGGCCTCTGAACGAACTTTCCAACCGCATGCAAAACTTGCACTCGGTCTAACATGATTACTTTAGTAGTCCTAATTCTTCTCATTACTTGTTGCTGCTCTTATAAATTCAAGTATCTTTAACAGAAAACCTACACAAAAGTATTCTTTCTTATACTCATTTGGCAGGAAATTACGTATAATTCAAATTTCATACTTGAGGAAAGGGTATATCTTGGTTTAAAAAAGTTTATAATTATGATATTTTTAAGACTGTGAAATTTTCATTCACACGGTGCCATATATGTACATTTGCTAATACTGCTTATAGCTGATAAAACGTAGGCTACATCCAAAACAAAACGTTATGAGCGCTACTTGACGTTCTACTCATAGCGTAAAACATGTGATTTTTCTTAAACCGAATGTATACGCATGCAGTTTGAAAGCCCCGAATACAATTATAACGGCACCTCGGGTTCAAAAGTTTTTTTAACCAAAAGATACCTTGTCTTCAAATATAAGCTTTAAAGAGAATGCTATTTGTTCCCAAATAACTTTAATAAAGAATATTTTTGTGCGTGTTTCCTATAAAATATGTTCGCATTTATAAAGGCATCGTGGGAAACATTTTGATTAGAGAGAGAGAGAGAGAGAGAGACGAATACGCTTTATTTTGAAGTATCATTCAATATTTTCAGCAAAAATACAAATGGCTTCATTCACTAAGATAATAGGATAAGTAAACATGATATGCAAGAATCAAAGAGTCAAAAATTGATATCTAGCGGGGAGACAGTTCTAGTCTGAGCTTATTTATTTCAGTCTCTTCACACGTAAGGTAGCGTGCTAGGAATGGTAAAACGGAGCGCTGGTATGCCGTTGTACGGCAGGCTATATGGCGAAAGCCTCGGCGCATTGGACGGGAAGACTTCACAGCAATCAGCTCAGAGTGGAGGGGATGGGTTTCATCATCAAGGATTCGCCCAGCGAATTGTTTGACTGTCTTTAAGTGCCGTTTTGCTATCAAATCCACTAAAACAGTATAAGAAACACCAGCAGCAGAAGAGAGCATTCGGAGAATACGTTTTAAAATCAAAAATCCTTTTTAAGCAAGGCTGGAAAAATCACGGGAGAGCAATAAATGATGAGGGGAAGAACACATGCTTCTATAAATTGCCAGATAAGGGCCTGAGGTGTGTGATAGGAACGTAAACGGCGAATATAATATAGAAGTTTACGAATTTTTGTAAAAAGAGCATCGATATGTTGGGAGAATGAAAGATTCGATGTCAGAGTAACGCCAAGTTACCGAAAAGAGGATACCTCATTTGGAAGGACGGCTGAGAATTGAGAACTAGGGGATGGTCGCAGGTGAAAAACACATTGGACAGACTTCTCATGGTTCAGTTGAAGGCCATTATCTGACGACCAGGCTGCAACATGGTCAAGGCCATCCTTCAGACACTGGAGATGTGTCTGATTTTTAAGAGGATGACCAACAACCATATCGTCGGCATATTTGATGAACAGACAGTCATTTGGTGACCTCAAGTCATCAGTGTGAATGGAGAAGAGGTGAGGGGATAAGATGGCACCTTGAAGAACACCGCAGTTGTTTGGAAGGACAGTAGACTTCCGCTTGCCGGATAGTACGAATTGAGTGCGGGAAGTAAAATAATCTTCAAGCCAAGAGACAACCCAGCTGGGAGAGCCAGACGCGAATGTTTTATTAAGAAGGAGATGGCGCGGGATGGTGTTGAAGGCAGAGGAGTAGTCAAGAAATGCACATGCATACGCACGGCAGCCCTTATCTAAATCTCGTAGAGCCGAGTGTACTACAAGGGCAACAGCATCTAGGGTACTACGCTGGGCCTTATAGGCAAATTGTAATGGGTCGGAGAAATTGGAGGAAAAAGGCTTAATTGTATCGAGAGCGACTCGTTCAGCAATCTTCAGTAAAGCGGAAGAGCAGGCTATTGGACGGAAAGATTTAGGACCAAAATTAGCGGACTTTTTAGGTATGGGAGTGATTCTTACTGAACGCCAAATGTCAGGAATCTTTGACTCCATGAAGGACATGTTTATAAGGTGTGTCAAAATAGGGGAAATCTGAGAGCAGCAGTATTTTAAAACAAATGGTGAGACTTCATCCGGCCCAGCAGCAGTTGAACCACGAACATTTTTCAGATGTTACTTAAGTAGTAATTTTTTTAACTTGTGCAGTTTTTACGGGCGGCCGAACATGTGTGCGTTCAAAAACTGGCATCTGCGCCTGCCCGAAATCTTAGCATGAATTTTCACATTGAGTTTCGATGTCCATATAATTCCAATTTAAAAAAAAACATTAATATATTTTTTTCTTATACACATTTGATAGCAAATTTGTTCTTCGAATTAAGGATTTAATGAAGCGGTATCTGTTAATTTCAAAAACTGAAAAATCATGTAGTAATTTTCGAATCTGGACTGCTGTTAAACTAGTATTCAGGGTTTTCATTCCGTCTATGGAAAATCACACATCTCTCTATGCCAATAAGCATATTTCTTATAATATTTTAAAACCAAAAGCTACCTTTCTTTAACTACAAAGATTTGTAGAGCACGTAATTATCTACCAATAAAGTACTAGAAAAATGTTTGCGTATATTTTTTATGTACAATCTGTTTGCTTTTATAAGGACATCGGAGCTCATTGAGAAAATTCATACTGCTTATGTCGCCGGTTTTGCGGGGTGTAGTTTCTACAGATCACCGCTGAACTATTTTTTATCAACATTACAATTAAGGACTTTGTTCGAATTGAAGGCACATTTCAGAATTTTGCTTAGCATTTCATGACGTAACACATCTACTGTATGCAGCCTCCACAAGGATTTTGGCCTAGGCTCCTGGCAACACCTAGCAGTGATTTCCACTGCGTTCGCGTGCCGAATGCACACTCGATGGAGGTGATGTCCGTCATGCCGATTGCAGTAAAGTGGATATCAGTGGTCGCAGTTTTTAACTGTGGCTTCTTGTGCAGAGATGCAGAGTGTATTCGCGTGTCGTTGCGCAGTTTCCTGTGTAGCTGAGGGGTGGGGTGGGGTATGCGTATAGAACACCTTATCCGTCTCGATACGAAAGTTTATATTAATATTTCGGCTGAAATTCATCAGTCTCGACGGAATTTTCAATTTTCACGCCCTACCAGCAGGTAGTTGCTAATATATAAATATTTACTGATTTTTCATACTCAGTAAGGATGCTATCTAGCTATCCAGACACATGCTTTGACGATTTTATGCTGCTGCATGACGCAGCTGCGAATTGTTTAGCTCATCATCTGGTCCTCTAGCCTTCCCGGTGGCGTCTCTATTATACAATCCTGTTCTTAATGCCAACTTTTTTTAAATTTCCTTTGGAATTAATCTGTGATTTTATAGTAGATTTTCGTCATGCTTCTTCGAATGCTATACTCTGACGTCTTTCCTTTTTCATAAGTGGCATTCTACAAAACCCATAACAAAGCCACTGATGCTGAAAAGTTGACCAACATGTGGCGCATACTTGACTCTATGCCAGAGTGTCACTTTATGACCGCAAAGGCTATATTCCTTCACATGCACAAGTAAGATTCTTGCACCGTCTTCCAGCTCCTTTATAGCAATTTTTGGTTTTCTGAGACATTGTACCAGCCCGTGGCCTATTCTATAAATGCAAAACACACGAGGCCCACCGAAATGCGGAGACTTATGGGTGGTTTATCCACCCTAAGCTGCTTTTGCATGCCCATTGCATGGACAAGCCGCAACTGTCTGCCTAATCAGTACTGCCGAGGGTCATTTATTCCTAGACTTCCATCCCAAGCGTATATCGAGGTGATATCGTGAATAGCGAATTTTCGCCATTGGAGCCATTGACATGTCATTGGTTCCCTCCCTGACGTAATCTGGTTATTGAGTGGTTGGCAGTGTTTAGTCACGTAGGCACTTCCCGCGTGTGTGAATGTGCGCCCTTATTTCGAGGCGTGCTACTTTAGTGGTGACATATGTCGCTAAGCCTCCCTTCTTAATATCCTGCTGTAGATCTGCACCAAACACCTATAAAACTGACAAATCTTGCCGTTGCAAGAACAGCTAAGCAAAGGTCCTCTTCAGACCCACAGACTCCGGTACCTGCAGAATCCTACTCGATTCCTCTTTTATTACGCAGCCAGCTCCGCGTGGTCGTAGGTAAAATTGTAGACGTGGCTTTTTGCTCAGTCTGCAATCGAAGACTACTCATGCTCTCCAGTATGGGTTGCCTCTCGCTTGCATATCAATGTGAACCCATTCTGGTCTCGATATATGATCTTTAAGTAGCATACCGTTTGGCTCTTTAAAGTTACGAAAAACATTTTTAATTGTTAATGGAACATTTTAGGTGTCGCTGGTGTTAAATAGCTCGTATCCAGCCTTACTCAGACAAGTCACCCAACTGTTTGGGCTAGGATATCTCTTTGTGTAATACAAACTTATGCATAGCTTTTCTATAAAGCATTTCCTTTTTGAACGGTCCGTGTCAACTTTTATTTAACCGTAGCACACTTTCGTCTATTTTAGGGTTGCATCACATTCTGCAGAAAACCAGATGAGTTCTGAAAACCTCGCTCTCGTACTGGCCCCAAATATTATGTGGCCAGAACTGCCGACAGCACAGTTTGATACTTACGCGCAAGCCAGCTTTTGTTGCGCACAATTCATCATTGTCAACGCCCCAAAGCTTTTCGATGCTCCACCTTCCCTTCCAGTAACTTTCTGAGATATTTAAGGGAAAAAATATTTCTACTAATTAGGGTGCAAGTAAAAATTTAAACGCGCACTCCATCCCCCTTGCCTGCGTGTATCTACCTCAAAGGAAACCTATGATGTCAACTGAACCATCAAACTCACGATTTCAACACCAACCCCTGCAACACGCGATTCCAGTATTTATCAAGACGGGCATGTTATCGTCTGTCGATTCTGCGTGTGCTGCGAGACTTTTAAAACTGTAGGGAAACTTCCTCCGTCCCATAAATGTGTGATACCAACATTCCCCGTTGCACAATTCTCTTCCTCGAACTTGCGCAGTTTTAATATTCTTTGGCGTATGCGGCACTTTCAATCATAAAAATGAGTAGAATACCATCTGAAATCTCGATATTTTCATTTTTAACTGATTTTCTATCTTCTAACGCACTTTTTGGAGAAGAATCTGAAACTTTCACTTTTTTCGATTGTCTTTGATATTAGCTTTCTACCGACTGAATATTGACCCCGTCGATAACCTCTTCATGCCAGGAACTTATTGGTATTTCGGACGAAATATCGGCACCTAAAAATTGAAGGTTCTCCATGTTGCATGTCTTTACCGAAAGTACGGCTATATGCAGGCTCAACACTCTGGGCATGAAACTATCTAAAATAGCTCCCCGACGTTGCTAGTTTCACAGAGTTCAACTCGATTAATTTGCGTACTAAAACTCACTTATGTAGGATTTGACCACTGGCAGCAAGAGGGTGTGTCGCGTGATTCTTCAAAAAGGAGTCTGTGATCGTAAAACTCTGAAGTTGGACCTCACACTGAATAGGTCAAGTAGTAGTAGTAGTACGATTCGCCGTAGAATTTTTAGCTCAGCTAACGTTTTCCTTCTGTTTTTGAGGCGACAAAGGGTTGTCAAGGCTTTGGGGGTTCTGAATTCGGGGTTAGGGGAGTGACTAGCCGAAGACTTGTTGTCAGAAAGGTATCAACTCGATTGATTTTCCAAAGGTCTTTTCAGCCTCGAGATGCGGCCTCCACCGGCTGGTCCACTGAAAAAGAAAGCTCGCCACATTCACAGCCCTCATTTTTGTGCCCTAAACCTCTGTGTCGCACTCAGCGACTTGCTGAGCCGTTGGTATTAGTGACAAAATGAGAACCGAAAATCACTCTTTAGCACACAGGCATATGACTGAGCAGCGCTTAGTAGACAAGCGTGATTGACGGGCCCTGGGTGATATGGAAACGTAGATCGTTGAAATCGTCAGCCACACCCAGGGAGCAGATAGGTGTGACCGGTCGTTTTTCGAGAATCGGTATCTAGAAGGGTGCTGGCTGGTGCATGCAATCGGCCAAATAATACGTAAATGTAACAGGTACGCGAGTCTTCAGTATGCTTGTGCACGTCTAGAGAATGATAGAATCAGAAGCAAACGAATAAAGTTTATACCTTTTTTATGTTCTGTATATAGAATCGTCGTACTCGAATGGTCTCGAAAATGTCAGGCGGGCTATTTACGACTGACACGGACGTCTGATGAACAGACGTTAGAGAGTACGTAAATTCACGCCAATGCCATGATCTGGGGCGGTAGCGGGTCACTGCAGGCCTGGGGGAATGGGATAAAAACAGTAACAATGATTCTGTACTGGACAGGGGGACAATATCTCCGAATACCACAAATGCACCTTTTTAATCTCATTAGGAATCTCAAAGTGCCCAATTAAATTTTGCGGCATATCCAAAATCGTCCCATTCGTTTTTCTATCAACGTAATATGTAGGCGTAAAATTTGACATGCAGTAGCTACCCTATCTCATTAATTATTTAGGCGAAATTTTGAAATATGCATTCTATCGTAAAGGATCTTCCAATTGATTTTCATTGCCCTAATCAATTCCAATATTTTTTTATATAAAACGTGCACTATGATATTGTTTTTTTCCCAGTCATTCGGAGGGAAAGTAACTTTCTTCAAAAATTACATTTTAATAAAGGAAATGTTTTAGTTTTGAAAATAGTTTATAATGATGCAATTTTTGAGGTCGTGAATGGTCCATTCATAAAGCGTCTTATCTGATCATTGATTATTCCTGCATGTAAACTGCATAATGTGGACAACATTCATTGCAAAATATTATGAGGCCTATATAAATGTATGATTTTCATTAAATTGGAAATAAACAGCTTGTGATTTGAAAAATCCTCCATGCAACTGTAACAGCTGGTTGGGTTCAACATTGTTCTGGAATTGAAACAGTTTTTAAAGACCGAAAAACGGCCTTTTTTCAAGTATTTGCTTTGAAGAAAGGGAATTTCCAGTCAAATAAGTACAAAAAGTAATAATTTTCCACGTTTTTACTGCAAAATGTATTTAAATTTATGAGGACATTGTAACTCAATGCGCATATTTATATAGCTTCTGCAGTCATTTTTGTAGTTTGGTTTTTGATTATGGCTAGAAAGAAGCTCTTTCAGAAAATGGAATCCCATTGGGACTGAAATATCTTGGAATTATGCTGCAGGATGAGCAATACTACAACCTTACCTACGTAATTTTTCGGTAAGGATATGTTATGCGATTGGGTGGATTTAATATGTAAGACTCACTACTGTATTTATTTAAGTAGGCCTTGTTCGTTTAAGTTATTCCTCCTGATAGTTTGTGGTTAAACGGAAGATTATGCTTGCAATTAAGGTTAGGGTTATTGGCCTGCGTCCCAAGACCCCACCCGTATTACCCTTTTTAGCATGTGCTCCACGAGTTATATGTTGCTTACCCAAATATATATCATATAATTGCGATCTTTTCTAATATAAAACACATTTGGGAATTTTAGATAACATATCATGGGATAGGCTACGCACTGTAACTCGGGAGCGAACGTTTTTGACGGTATGTATTATATCCCCATTAAACCGGTGAAACAGCTCATGCTACATTGTTGGCGGAACCCATCTCTCGTAATTTTCTTCACTTTATCCTATTTCATTTGCCGAACTGGCATCTTTAGATAAAGAGGTATCCCATTAAATAACTGTCTGCATGCACTGGATCAGTTACATTTTAAACTTCTGTGTTATGGGATGCCGAAAACGGCCGCGAGAATGGTCCTGCCCCTGCTTTTATAAGAACTGCTATCATAACCCCGACGACTATAATCGCTACTAGTCAGCGGGGCCCATGGTAGACGTCCTCGTCCGTGACGGTCAAACTGTCATGTCATGAAAACTAGTCTATGCCTCAGACTATGTTGAAAGGCACGCCACTGCCGAGTGATATAACTGTTGCCATCCGCGAGCATTCTGCCACAGCCACCGGCTTTTTTAGGGCTGTCCCAGCCTATTTTTCAGCGATTTTAAAGAACAGGGCCGCCCTGGGGCGTCATAAGTTGAGTTAAATCATTTCGAGCTGAATCGAACTCATCAAATAATCTCTCAGTGGGTACCAGGCCACAGCCGGTGGCACATCAGGAACTCGGTCTCTGGTAAAACGATCAAACGGGCTGGCTTTCATTATGATTCGAAATACATGGACTTGTAGCCAAACCGCACCTATTGCGCCGAAGGGCTACATGAAACTCCGGCAAAGCTGACCAGGAGCTTGGACCACGTTCCAGTCATTCCTGAGGTGCGCTCCGAGGGTTAAGTATGCTGGCTGGAGACCAGTTCGCTTCAGAGCCGCAGGCCATTATCCTCCAAATGGCCTTGATGACGACTCGGGCGATTATTCCAGTCCGTGTGATGGTGAAATCGTAACCGGTACGTTGGTTGTGGGCAATCGCTTGGCATAATTTACCACTTCTGCCTACCGCTAACGTTTGCCCGTTTAGCCCTTATTTAAACCCTCATCCGCTTTGGTCGGTGGACCCACTGCCACGACAGAAAAAAACAGGTGCCGTTTGCTGGATATGGTGCAGTTACGGACAAAGCAACTACGTCAGAGAAACGGAGAGATTACTCCAGGCACGAATAGCTGAGAAATGACACTAGCTGTCATTCGGCGGTTAATTCGACGGTGTCTGACCATATTTTTAAGTCCCCTGAGGCCGAAATCCTCGCAAGAGGCTCGCATTCCATGAACAAACACAATAACCTTCCATTCCTTAATTCTGTGCTGAGACTTACCTGCGCAGGGGAGTCTGTTTCGTTGGGGGGAACGACAATTCCAGTGACAGCGAGCCAATTTGCTAAGCAATGATCACGCGAACATACAACACGGATGATGAAGTCGCGGCCATTAGCAACTCGGATGCCGGCGCGGGATCTTCTACCACCTTTACCATGATGACGTCACTGATGATTCGGGCCGACTTGGTACGGTAATCACTCTGAGATCCACTCATAACTGAGAAATGGTTTTACCGAGCATTAAACGTCTGTGTTCTGTCACAATAGAAGCTACCGGGAGAAGTCGATCTTTTGGAAAATTATCAAATTGAGTGATACGTTAAGGTCTAGCGATTTTTTGGCCAACCGAGCGTCAGAGCTTGAATAGTTGGATGCCTTTGATTGGGGACGCACTCAAAATACTGGTTATAGCAAGAGACTTGTAACCTTTTAGAAGTAGTTTTATAATCTGCTTACACAAAGCACCAGGCACTTTGCTCAGCTTTCGAGGCCGATGGCCCGACCTTTTCAGCGACTGCCCTGGTAAAATATGCCTCAGCACTGCTAAAGCTCACCATCTACAGAGAATAAATTTCAGAAACGCCGAGGCCAAAGAAAATTTAAGCGCCTATTTACAACTCTCCTCCAATGACCCTTGATCCAGAGTTAATTAACGAGCTCGATTCGCGCTGTTGAATAAAGGTGAGGGATCGTTGTGTAGGAATCACCGTAACGTCATCTTTAAACTGTTGCAAATCTATCTGTTCGTCCACACCGCGAAATGCAGGCAAAGATCATAGCAGTTTTAGATAGCTGGCGAGGGAGCGCTTACCAAGTCGCCTCGCCTTGTTGGAGCCTCGAACACCGCTGCTGGTACCAACAGCAACTTTCACGGTTTAAATGGGCCTCGTCCACACATTTTACTCAGTCCATCGGGATTTTGTACGGTCATGCTTTATAAGCACGTGCCACCGAATATATTCCGACCGACCCAAGTTCACTACCACAAAAACAATATAAATATTCCATTTAAGCTAGAAACAATTGCTTCCGTGCCCCTCAAGACCATGTTCCCTCAGCAAATTAGCATAATCTCGATACAGTGGATTCGTCAACATGCACCGACCGACCAACATGATGCTACAGTAGTTTGTGACCCGTTCATTAAGGGTATCGACAATGTTGGTGATGTGTCTATGGATAAAGTCTTAGCGAAACTAAAGCGTGCGGGATGAGAAGTGCATTCTGGAAGATATGGATAATCGCTCCAGGTTTCGCGACGGAAGATATCTTCCCAGTTACGATATACAAGGAGAATTTCGAGTTGGCGGATGAATTTTTTCCAAGTCAGATTGATTAAGATTAAATCGATTTTCGAGTCTATCAGGCGTATGTGGCTCCTGTTACTCTCTGGAATAGGCGTAACGTAAATCCACGTATACGATGTTTGCATCCATTTGACTCTTCTACTGAGATTTGAGACGTAGCTCGTGTGCTCAGATGTCCATCACCTTGATTTATTCGATGAACATTGGTTGCACTCTGCTCTTCGAATTCGCGTCCCTTAAGTTCGGTCAAGAATACAGAACTATTCAACGGTGCCTTCTATACTCGCTCACTGAATCAGCTCGGTCACGTGTTGCGTTTACCTGAAGGCAAAAGTGCCCGAACCCGGCCCTGTATGAAAACTCAAGATCGCGGTCGGCGTTAGCAAAGCCGAATTCGAGGGAAACTCTGGTCTGCTGCTTTTGCAAACCGATTAAACTTCACTTACGATTCTCCCGTACACCGATGTAATCGAGATATCATCTGTGAAGTGGTCGAACTTCAAAAGTTAGGCGGCTGGATCAAATGCCGTTATAAATACATGTACAGACTGGTTGCGAATGCATACCCACCGGATTTGAAAACCAAGCCAATTAGCAGCTTCCCTTGGTAGGAGGCGTCCCCATTTTCAGGAGAAATCTATTGTTTTCTACTTCAATTTTGTTTTTCTAACAAAAGTGTAGCAAGAAAATTAGATGTCAAGAACAACTACGCGCATTGTCTATTGTAACGCCGCAATGTCCAGAGGGAGACAAGGGCTTCAATACAGGAGTCAAATCCGTTTTTTCCATGACTGCGGCTCCGGCAACTTCTGCACGCTGTACCCTGTGGCTTCGATCGACTAATTATTCCTTTAACATAAAATTACAGCAAATGTTAGTTCCTCTCGTTGGTTACGCAGCTGTAGACAACATCCAGTTGTTCAGAGGGTGAACTGATCCGCGATATAATCAACCCAAACAGGGGCTGTCGTAACAGTGAACAGTTAAAAGATAGATAACAGTGACAAGTTTAAATCATGAGAGGCCGATGCAGGACTGATGACAAAAGTTCAGATTTTTACTGTAATGAAGGGGGAACTTGGTGGCTTCTCATTATGGTGGACCCAATTAAACCACATCTATTGGCATTCAAAACAAGTGTGTGTGGATCTTGCTGGGAAATTACTCAGTCGTCCAAGTTACGGGCAATGATTGGACATCGGGTGAAATCAGTGTTAACATTTATATGTGTTTACTACGTAACTGGAACGAATACAGTTTTTAAGGAAATCTTCGTAAAGCGACATCTTAATAAGTGAAGCTTTTATAATCAAAGGTTAATATATGTATAAGTTTTATAGTTTTCATATCATACATTTAAAATGTGCAGTTATAAGGACTCGAGGTACATTCAATCATACAAAGGAAAAGTATGTTACAGTTACGTCTGGCATGGCACGAAATGCAAAAATGAAAATCGTAGGAAACTTTCGGCAATCAGAGACGCTTCATGGTTTTTTTGGTGACGGACAAAGTCTTCTTCTTATTCAACGAGGTAGATTTCTCCGGATGCCCGTTTGAGTCACGCAGTCTAAAAAAAGACAAATGATAATTCGAAGAATCAGAGGAGCAATCCACTGTAGCAGACGGGAATCAACTAAGGAGGCACCGTTGGAAAGAAGAAGAAGCAGTAGGAATCAGAAGTTATCAGTCAGTTATCGCAGACTACTTATATCAGTCACGTTATTAGTGATTAACACGCTTATCAAACCGCGTCCAATCAAAACAAGCAATTAAGCACTTGACCAAAACAGTGATTGCAGTACCGGAAGTGTCACATGGCCCAGTTGACAAAATAACATTATAAACTAGCAATATTGTGGCTTGGGCTTGCGCGTCGTTATTACGGATGAACAGAAGTGCGCTAAGTCGGTTTCAAGTTTATAAACTAAGTGGATCGGTAAAAATTATTAGTTAACGGAGGTATGCCGCAACTCACATAGTCGAGTCCTGGGGATAAGAAGTTGGTATTTTAGGTGTCGCAGCAGGTCCTAGCGCGTGAACAGACGTAAAGATTCTCGCCTGACGGGTGTATTCGTCATAATCCTCTAGAAGCAAACGGCCTGCCTCTTCATTGAGCGCAGACTCTGGATTCGGTACTATAAGGAGGCAGCGAATGCTCTTAAAAGATTAAAAACAAACTCATTTATTACCAAAAGTATGTGTCTTAGACCTAAGACAGGATTCCACTCCTTTTTTAGAGTATCAATGCAGATTTCACCGGTCCTCGGATTAACGTTTGGGTGAAAAATTTTGGTGAGAAAGAAGCCCTTTGGAGGTTCTGTGGGGTAATTTGTGGGCAAAATCAGCCTTATTATAAACAGGCCGTTTTCAAAGGGCGTATCTCTTGGACCAATAATTGACGCCTAAATAAGTCATGGTTGCCTTAATATAATAAGCATAAGGCACCTTAAGGTCGGTCAAATCTTGCTCGTTTAGCTCCAGGGATACTCCGTCTATTTCATCGTCTAATATAGCCCTTATTTCTTTAAAGACGGATTTCGCGAACTTTGGGAAGACATTCTCCATGTTACGACCGCTACCACCTTTGACTCGATGTGTACAGAAACGCTCAAGGTCAATCGGCCTAGTTCTGCAATATCAACACTGAGTGGCCCGCGGCCTGTATTTGTTTCACTGTGCTATGGCAGATAGGAATTTCGACCGCGTTATCTTCCGTTCCCTTTTCCTTGCTCATGTGTTAACGTCCTCTATCAAAAGTCTCCGGCACACATTAGCAAACAAAATGACCTTCATTGTTTAAAGTGTCATCAAAAAAGGTATTCTTCAGAATGTATTTACCTCTGCAGCCCAGCCTCCTCCACAATGCATGGTAAATTCATGTAAATGAATGTTGGCTCATTTTAGCTTCACAGCATGCGTATACTTTGCTGAGGAGAAATACGATGTCGACTTCTTTCAGTTTTCCAATTTCTTCAAGGTTTTACTAGACAAAAACCTTCAGTATTCAGTCTAATGGCTTAATTAGTTGACGAGGTTTGCACAAATGTTCACTTCACTGAATATTTTAACAGTTTTTTTCGAAAGATATACATTTTCCAACTAAAATTTGCAAATAAGGCATTTGGATCGGCTCGCTTTTTCGGACTACTGTTAGCGTTCTAAATTTGGTCTTATATCGCTCAAGATCATTGCAGAATTTTAGCGCGTTATTTCAACTTCCAAAAGCCGTAAGTTAGGCTTCTGGATAAACAATCCGCCTTTATAGCTCTGTACACAATCATTAATGAACAAGAGAAATAGGATCGGTCCAAGCGCAGAACCTTGTGGGACTCCACTCTCGATGACTGTGCGCTTTGATCGCGCTCCGCCTACACAGACCACTTGGGAACGACCAATGAGAAAATTCTAGATCAATGTAAGAAATTTGCCTCCAATACCAAAAATTCTCAACTTTTAAAGGATACGCTGGTGCGGAACACTATTTAAGGCCTTCTGGAATTCAATGTAGGCCACATGCACAGTGTCTTTTGCGTCAAGTGCTTTTGTCCAGCTTTGCATCGTATAAAGTAAGTTCGTAACAACGATCTTCCCCTACGAAAGTCGTATTGTGCGGTTGATAAGAGGTTACGGGTTTCTAAATAAAGCATCGATTCCTTTTTGACAACCTTCTCCATAACCTTGCAACAGATTGAGGGCAGGCTGACAGGCCTGTAGTTTGTAGCAAACGCAAGACTACCGCTTTTGTGAAGCGGTGTAATGTGGGCTGTATTCTGTATCGAACGATTTCTGGCACATAAATAATAGTCGTTTGGCGAGCTCTCGAGCACGTTCGAGAAGAGCTTTGCTGGAATCTCGTCGGGCCAGGGGATTTGCATACCTTCGACTTTTTAGTTCTTCAAAGACCGCGTCTTCTCAAAAGAGCATATCCTGAATAATTGGCGCTCCCATTGTCTCGTAACTAGATGGAATAAAAACATTCTCTGGTGAAAACCGACTTAAAGAACAGGTAAAAGCGTTCAGCTGTGTTTTAAATTTCTGATGTCTCGAAACCGTCATCGTTTCTCATAACAGGAATCAGGTTCCTGTTACGTGTGCTTTTTCTTATATAGCTGTAGAACAATTTGGGATTGTAAACTACTCGCTGGAGCAAATCCCTCTCATAATCCCGTCGTCTTTTGAAGATCAAGCTTTTAACCTTGTTCCTTTGAGTTTTGTATGCCTTCAAGGCTAAATTTTCATTGCATCGGCAAAATTTCTTCCAAAGCCTTCCTTTTCTGTTTATTTCTCTTTTTAGATCTCTTGTTAGCCACTGTGGTCTGTAAGATATCCTACTTTTGAAGGATGGAAAGTGGCATTTTAATAGATTCAATAACCACTCCTTAAACAAATTCCAGTCCTCAGTGACATTCCCGGAGAAGAGAAGATCCCAGTCTATTCGTGATGCCTCAGCTCTCATCTTGCAAAATTCTTCTCGCCATAGATTGGGCCTGGTTTCATTTACTGGAAATGGCACGGAATATAAACCATAATCCCTTGTGTAGGTATTTGTAAAATTTGCATGTTTGTATCTTTCTTGTTCACCTGAATCTTTATGTACGTTTGTTTTAATGTGCTTAATAAAAAACAGAACAGCCAGCTTCAACCGGCATGTTGGACGTCTTCTGATTTCGCTGCCGCATGTCACCGATGCTCTCTTGCTTGTACTGATCTCTCTCAATTACTTGCAGTCAATTACACCGATCGATCTGCATTTCTGGATTGCATTCTACCGATCGCCGTTTCAATTGAACTCCTGACTCTGCTCTTCATCCTTGATGCATAGCTTTCTGGATCTTGTTCAGAGTTCATTAGAATTTTCAACAACACTCGCTATCTAGAAGCTGCATTCTACCAATCCCCTGACATTTTTGCCGTCCTTTTGTCGTTTGTAGTTTAGACACAATTCCCCACTTAGCGTTAATTTATTTTGAACACCTTGTGTCTTAGCAGTTTTGACCTTCGTCTTCACTACAAAATTGGTGACCCCGCTTTTCTATCATTGCGCACCATATCACTTACTATGACGGACACTGAGACTAACGCAGACTCTCTCGACGTTCATAGCTTCACTTTCAAATTGCCCCCATTTACGCCGACCAACCCTCGCGTATGGTTAAGGCAGATCGAGGCAGTTTTCTCGACACGCCGTATCACCAGTTAACGCACGCGTTATTCATACGTAGTGCAATCACTTCCCTTCGATATTGCCGTTGACATCGAGGACCTCCTTGATCCAATCCCTGCTGAGGAGCCAGTCACCCAGTTGAAGGACGCTGTAATTAATCGTGTTGCCAAGTCGGCCCACCGAATGCTGCGAGAGCTTTTTCACGCAAGTTGAACTCGGTGATCAAATGCCTTCCTAACTAATGCGACACATGCGTTCTTTGCTTGCTGGTCGTCATATAGATGATGCCATTTTCCAAAAGATCTGGCTTGATAAGCTTCCCCTGCCCATGCAGCAGGTATTGGTTATGCTTGACACGAGCACCTCATTGTATAAACTAGCCACTCATGCAGACAGAATCATAAAATGCTACCCTAGCGGTACCGAATGTTCTAGTCTTCAACAGACATCGGTGTCCACTTCAAGATCTGCTAATGTTGGCACTCCTGCTCATCAAGGCACTCCAAAGTCAGAACTTGACCCTCCCTATATGGCCTTATCATCGTGCTGTAGTGCCTATCGACGGGCCGCACCATCATCTGACCTTTCGCAAGCCTCAAATATCGTGCGTAGCAGTGATTATGAAGATTTAAAGGATACCGTACGCCTTTTATGCACGCAAGTCGGCAACATGTGTTCTATCATCAACAATCTCCAGTCAAATAGTCGTCAAACATATCAACGTCGACGGTCCAAATCACGGGAATGGCAGCTACAGACCGTGTGCTGGTACATAATGTACCTATGACGTGAAAGCACGCAAGTGTATTCCACCGTGCAAATTCCCACAGAAGCCGCAACAATTAAACGACAACGCCAGCCAGTAATGGCGACGACTGCTGCCGGCCAATTGCGACCCAGTCGCCTCTTCTACATTACCGATAAGTCGAGTGGTCTCCGTTTTCTTGTATATACCGGTGCTGAGGTTAGTGTTATCCCGCCTCCTAGGCGTCACCACCTCAAGCCTTCGCAGTTCTCATTGCAGGCTGCTAACAACACCGTCATCCACACATTCGGACAGCGGTCCCTAACTCTTGACCTTGGTCTAAGGCGATGTTTCCAATGGGTCTTTATCCTAGCCGACGTCCAGTCACCGATTATTGGAGCCGATTTTCTCTCACATTTCGGTCTTTCAGTTGATTTGAAGCATCGTCGACTCATTGATACTACAACCAGACTTTTCACCGTCGGTACGGTCACCTCTGAACCTTCGGTTGGCATACACTTGACTATTCAAAGTTCGTCATTTACTGAAATTTTGAAGGACTATCCGTCCCTCATCTAACCTTCTCAGTTTACCGAAAACTTTCAGCACACAGTTAAGCATCACATAGTTACCACAGGGCAACCCGTTCATGCCCATCCACGCCAACTTCATCCAGAAAAGCTGCGGATGGCTAGAAGCGAGTTCGAACACATGCTAAATTTGGGGATTATTCGCCCTTCTTCCAGTCCATGGGCCTCTCCTCTGCACATGGTCCCCAAGAAATCAGCCGATGATTGGAGGCCATGCGGGGATTATCGTGCTTTGAACAGAGCAACTGTCTCCGATCGGTACCTTATTCCTCATATTCACGATTTTTCTCACATGTTGGCTGGAAAGACTATTTTCTCCAAGATAGACCTCGTGAGAGCATATCATCAAATACCGGTCGCTGAGGAAGACATCTCCAAGACCGCCATCATAACGCCTTTTAGCTTGTTCGAATTCCTCCGCATGCCTTTCGGTTTGCGTAACGCCGCCCAATCCCTCCAGCGGTTAAATTGATGAGGTCTTGCGTGGTCTTTCGTTCACCTTTGTCTATATTGATTATATACTCGTCGCAAGTTCTTCGCCAGCGGAACATGCATTGCATTTACGACAATTTTCGATCGTTTCCTGCAACATGGTTTGCAAGTAAACGTCGACAAATGCCTTTTTTGCGTTCCTTCTCTTGATTTCCTTGGTCATCATTTCGATCAGCATGGAATCACACCACTTTCAGAGAAGGTGCAAAGCGTTTTATCTTTTCCGTCTCCCAAGACCCTAACACAAATGCGACGTTTCATTGGACTTATCAATTAGTACCGACGTTTCATTCCCAACTCTGCGGCAATACTGGCTCCTTGACTGATCTTTTGAAGTCGAAAGCCAAGCCGATTGAACTTTCACCGGGAGCTCACTCAGCTTTTGAGGCAGCCAAGAAGGCCCTCGCTGATGCGACCATGCTGCACCCCCTCAATTTGGACGCTTCTACGCAGTTGATTTTGACAACTGACGCTTCCAACAATGCTGTCGGCGCAGTCTTACATCAACAGGGGAATAACCAGTTCCAGCCATTGGCTTTCTTTTCACAGAAGCTACAACCGGCGCAGACTCGCTACAGTACTTTCTCCCACGAGCTCCTGGCTATATACCTGTCTATTCGTCATTTTCACCACCTATTAGAGGGAAGAGATTTTCGGGTTCATACCGACCACAAACCTCTTACTTATGCCCTCAAGGCCAAACCAGATAGGTACTCACCCAGACAAGTGCGTCACCTTGACTATATCTCGCAGTTAACTGCTGATATCCGCTACGTCCGAGGCAGCGACAATGTCGTTACTGATGCATTATCGAGACCGGACATCAACACCTTGCCATCCAAATTCGACCTGGCAAAGCTTGCAGACCTCCAACTAGAAGACGAGTCCATTGCTGATCTGCGTAAATCTAGTACTCTGCAGCTTCGAGATGCACCACTTCCAGCATCATCAGGTACGATTTTACGCGACTGGTCCACAGGCACTCTCTGACCTTTTCTTCCATTATCCTACCGTAAGGTATTGTTTGACCATTTTCACTCTCGGTCGCATCCCGGCATCCGCGCCGGTCGCGAACTAATTGCTGCTCGCTTTGTCTGGCCAAAGATGAACTCTGACATCGCGCTTTAGACTGGGCAATGTTAAGCGTGCCAGAAAAACAAAGTGCATCGCCATACCTTTTCCCCACCAAGCACATTTGCTGTTCCGGACGTTCGATTCCATCACGTTCACTTATACTTAGCTGGGACGTTACGACCTTGACGTGGGCACACACATATTTTCACAGCAGTCAACCGTTTCACACGATGGCCAATAGCAATTCAGATATCGGATACTTCAGCAGAAAATATTGCCATGGTCTTCCTGCATCACTGGATTGCCAATTTTGGTGTGCCAGACACCATTACAACTGACCGCGGAAGCCAGTTTCAATCTAGTCTCTTCCGTGAGTTCACTAAACTTCTCGTGTGTGCGCACATCACGACAACGGCATATCACCCTGCTTCTACCGGCCTCATTGAACGCCTGCATCGTCAACTGAAGATAGCATTGATGACTCACTCAGACACAACTGGGTGGAGTGACAACTTACCCCTCGTCCTTTTGGGTATTCGAGCAGCTGTCAAAGAGGACATTCAATGTACTACGACAGAACTTGTATATGGTACACCTCTCCGCCTGCCCGGCGAATTTGTGCAGTCTTCCACCGTACACACTAGCCTATCGAATGCTTTCGTTCAACAATTGAAACAGCGCATGGCTCAACTGCGTCCAACTCCCACTCGCCTAACATCCAAACGCGTTTTTGTGCACGACGACCTTAAATCGGCTCCATTCGTCTTCGTCCGGTACGACGCAGTTCGAAAGCCTCTTTGTTCACCTTATGATGGCCCTTACAAGGTGCTTCAACGGATGGACAATACTACGTTATACAGAAGGCTGACAAGACTGACGCAGTCTCCATCCACAGACTCAAGCCAGCTTATCTTGAGTGCATCCCACCGCCCGTTGCTCCATCCAATTCCTCCACACCGTCACCACCAATTCCACCTATGTCAGTCCCTTCCACTCAACCTTCACACTTGACCAAACCCACCCGCACGTTTTGCTACTCCTTTTTCACCACAACGCATTTTCTCTCGGTCTGGTAGACATATCCATTTTCCTGCTAATCTTAAGGACTTTGTCGTATAATTTTTTGCCTTTTTTCATCGAGCGTTTTTTTGTACAACAAACCCTCTGTTTGGGGAGTTCTGTAGGTATTTGTACAATATGCATGTTTGTATCTTTCTTGTTCACCTGAATCTTTATGTACGCTTATTTTAATATGCGAAATAAAAAAAAAACAGAACAGCCAGCTTTAACCGGCATGTTGGACGTCTTCTGTTTTCGCTGCTGCATGTCACCGATGCACCCTTGCTTGTACTGATCTCTCTCAATTACTTGCAGTCAATTGCAACGATCGATCTGCATTTCTGGATTGCATTCTACCGATCGCCGTCTCAATTGAACTCCTGACTCTGCTCTTCATCATTGATGCATAGCTTTCTGGATCTAGTTCAGAGTTCATTACAATCCTCAACAACACTCGCTATCTAGAAGCTGCGTTTTTTCGTGAGTCTGCATTCTACCAATCCTCTGACATTTTTGCCGTTCTTTTGTCGTTTGTAGTTTAGACACGATTCCCCACTTAGCGTTAATTTATTTTGTACACCTGGGTTCTAAGCAGTTTTTACCTTTGTCTTCACTACACTTGAACAAACTGCATGATCACTTTGACCAAGCGGAGGTTGCAGTGTGCCTCTTCTATACCGTCAGGATCGTTATTGAAGACGAGATCTAAACAACTAGCCTGTTGTCCTCCACGCGCTCTTGTTGAAACAAATACATGTTGCATGAGAAGAGCTTCAAGTGTTGACTTTAGCAGACGGGGATCAAAGTAAAACTTTAAGCACTGCGCCTGCAGATCGTTCCATCGAATGCTGGGTGCATTGAAGTCATCTTGATATTTTGCATCAGTCAAGAAATATCTAATCCTGCTCTGCTCGAGAGTGTGGTTCGCGAAAATTCATTACTGAGACTTATTTTTTCATGACCTACTTGGGCGATTGCGCAATGCTGTTTGTTCAGTCTCAAGGATTCTGTTGTTATGCAACAAAGCGAACAAATTTTTTTCGCTTTTGTAATGAGCCAATACGTGGATATTTTTAAAAATGATTTTCGATTTTCAAACAGACCTGACAGCATTATGCTCTCCAAAAATTTTTGAACTTGCTACTATTATCGATCTCGTCGTAAGCCTATTTTCCTCAAATACAATGAAATGAACTGAGTCTTGTCCCCTATAACTGTTGCTGGATTTTCTGCCACTTTTATCTCTGAAGATGGACTCCACTATGCGTTTGAAAGATTAAACGTATAAAGCTATGATTCTGGCGAGCATAAACGTATTCTCCTTTATTTATACAAACTTGGAATGCGACAATTAGACCTTTTTATACAATGCAAGGCTGGATTGGCAGATGTTCCCCTGACGGGGATGGTAAACCCATCAACTTTCATTCAAATGAGATTGCTATGCAATCATTGCCTGAATGCTTTGAAGGGAACCTTGACAGGTTTAATATTGTCAAATGTCTTGGAGTGCTGAGAGATTGCGTTTGTACCTTGAGATTCGTGTTCCTTTACTTTTATCTTTATGCATCATTTTTTCAATTTAATTCAGTTTATTGAGGATAATAGGCCTAGCCTATTGAGTACTCCATTTCTAACGTAAAATTATGTGTTGTATACAGAGAAACCATCTGGGTTGCAATAGTTTAAAGAAGATCATTAAATATGATAATTGAGGCGTGATTTTCCGAGGGTTAAGTTAAATCCCTCCTCTCCCCGTTTCATTTCGCACTCTTTGAATTCGGTTTAAAATTACTGACCTCCGAAGAAATTACACCTTTTCAGCTTTTGGTCTACTGGTCACTCTTGCGAACTTCATTCATTAAGCTTTGGACTCTATTCGACATACTATACATCCTCGTAAGCTGATTGCAGGATAACAGCGGAAATAACCGATATCCTCATCGTATGCACTTCTCACCGGTGACTCTACGAGATCTTTTAGGCTACAAAGGGCTGAGTCATTTAGATATTTTATTTATAAATTTTCTCCCGCTAAAAACTTCATCCCATAGCTTTAACACAATTTATTGTTTTTGCGATCTATCATGGAAGTCAAAAATATACCCTTCGGGAATCGTGAAAAATACGTGGGACTGCCGAGGTTTGAACCAGGGTTTCAGTGTGGAAAACCACAGCGATACGACTGAGCAATCGCAGCCCAACGAACTCACCGATTTAAATTAAAATTATGGAATAATAACTAGTCATAATACGAATGACTACACTTCTGATACTGTTTACTTTAAGTCACCTCCCGAGAAACGGGTACAGATTTTAATAAGTTTGTTGGATGTCAATTACGAGGACAAAGCGTGTGCGGCATGCTTTATACTTCATCAAAAAAAATTCTGAGATTGAAAACGATATGCAGGGGCTGAACATGGAGATAGAGAATGTGAAGAAACTTCCTCGCATTTTACCCGTAGAGAAGCAGTCCTTAATGATGGAACATGATGGGGGCACAGCTTCTTCAGCCATCACATCCAATAACAAAGATGACCCTGCGTCTACGGAGCTTGGTGTAAACGTTAAACGGTCTCTGGTATGGAAAGAGGGCAATCGGCAGGGATCCCAGAAAATGAAGAAAACGTCTCAGGGCAGATTAAGTCAGAGCGTCAGTCAGAGCAGGCCAAACCTAAGCAAATGCCAAACAAAAACCGCGCTGTCGAAGGTCGCAACTGATCAAAGAGTTGTATTATACACAGAACCAAGTGTTATCTCTTCATCTACATTGCCAGCAAACAGTCGCAGAGCGTTACATCAATAAAAGCACCACACCAGTTGATAATAAAAACGAAACAAATAGAGATATATGTCTCAATATTCAAGGGCTCCCTGAATTAAATGCAACCACTCCCAAGGAACGAGTTTTGCAAGACGAAGGAAGTACGTCATACAAAAATGCAAGTCCCAGAACCCCAACGTCGGACGAAAATCACTCTCAAGTTGAAGTGCCAGCGTCCATGAGAACCGCCACCTCTGTTAACTACCACCCTAGGGTAGGTGGAAAATCAAGACTTCGCCCATTAAACTATTTATTTAGAGATTTATTTAGAGATTATATTTGGTTAGCACCGGGAAGGTACTGTCTAAGCAAACATAAGTAACGAAATAAAGTTATGACAATGTATGCAGATAAAATGAACAAATTCATAACTTGTCCTGCTATGTCAACAGTTAGCAATGTTTTAAAATTAATGGTGAACTAGAAAAAATAGGCAGTGAAAAAAAACTCCTACCATGAAAATGGAGGCAGAGTTCAACAGGCCTTCATTTTCGAATAGAAGGTAGGAGAAAAAAACTGCTTAGGAAAAAATAGTCAGGGGGTAGAATAGGGTAATACTGCAGTAGCATTTCAGAATGAGATAATGAAACGTCGAGGTGATTCGTTCTTGATCACTTAGGCGTATGAAACAGAATCTCACGAAAATGCGTCAATGAACTTAAGTCCTCAGCATCATAGGATCCAGAATTGAATTCTGATGATGGTTAGTATCCAAAGAAACCGCAGCATTTAAGACTGTGGACCACCGAATTTGTACGTCCGAATGACGTCATCGTTTGGAGGACGGGTGATATAAGGAGACATTATAGTTCATGGGCGTCTCAAGGTAGCGTAAATATAGTTTCAAGAGGGTTACTCAAATTCCCGATGGTCCTTTCTCCGAGTCATGGGGAAAGCTACTGGCAAAAGATGAGGAAAATAAAAGGTTAATAGAATCAGTGTTTAGATAAATGTGCAGTCTTCGCTTGAATGCAGATAGACAAGTTAACGACCTAATTTCAATTGGCAAGTTATTCCAAAGAAAACTATACCTAGAAGCAAAGAAGAGAGAGCGTTTATACGTGGAGGATGCAGGGAAAGGTATAATTAGTGCAGAATTTCTTAGGTTATAAGGAAGACTAACGGGGGTAATGACAGAAAGCTTGGGAGAATCGAACTATTATTATGTCGAAAAAGGAGACAAAAGCCTGCTTCAAGTCTCCTGACCCAAAGAAATTTTAGCTTCGTTAGCTGGCATCCTGTTGAGAAGGAAGTAGTTAAAAAAGTCGGAAATAGGAGTTTTTTGTGAAATGTCTTTGGACATTTTCAATTTTTGAACGGCTAGATTCGTTCATCAAACCGAAGAAAGGACAGCAAAATTCAAGAATGGGAAGTACAAACATACGATAAAGTCTTAATTTAATTTCAGGAAGGTAGAAATTATAAGAAATAAAGCCGCAAATCTGAGCAGCTTTGGCCGTAATTCTATCGGCATGAGGCGAAAGATATAATTTATTGGTGTAGCTTAAGCCCAAGTCCTTGATGGAGGAACATTCAATCATATGGCAACCTTCAAAGATAAGAGGTTGCGGCAGCCTTACAGGCCCAAAACTCATGTAGCGACACTTAGTAGGTGAGAACTCCATTAGCCATGTGGAGCTCCAGGCCGAAAGAGCGTCTAAGTCTGAATGAATTTGTTCTAGGCACCGTTCGGTTGTAGAGTTAGAGAAGGAATACACGCATTTGAGGTAAGCGAAAAAATCGTAACACGGGGTGTCCCCGAATCCACGAAATGCATTCCGGAGGAACGAGTGACACTCGATCTAGATCTTATTCGTGAATATGCCAGTGCAGTCCTGAAGAATGGGGATATTTTCACCGTACAAAAAGCTGTCTGACTAGGCAAAGCAGACCCCAGCCACGACATGAGAACATCCACGAGGCCTCTTAACATTATTTTAGAAAACGAAACCCAGGCAGCACTTCTGTTAGAAGGAAGAATGAACTTACGAAGATTGCACAAACAAGTGTTCTTTCAGCCGGAATACGAGCCGAGGGAACGGCTGAAAATGAGGAAACTAAGGAGAAAATTGGGGTAGAGAAGTGAGGGAGAGTATTTGCAGAGGGGAGAAAGGGCTGCCAATCAAAGACGGTCAAATAGTCCAGATCAAGGTGTCTTTCCTGTAGCCAAAACCTGTAACAATGTGGGCTGGGTCTCCCCGATGAATCAATCATTGAAAGTCTTCTCCGCAAATGTACAAAGCTTGTTTAACAAGCTAGACGAACTTGGAAACGAAGTGGATGAAATCAAACCAGACATTATGACACACTGAAACATGGCTTTCTGCAGAAATTGCTGATTCCGAAATGTCACTTAGAGGATATCAGCACTTCAGGAGAGATAGACCCAATCGAGGAGGATGAGTCATTGTTTAAGTCACTCGCAAGCTTACCGCTATGGCTGACGTACATATTCCATTACGTGATGTGGAACTCTTAAGCATTACTTTATCTGCTAAATATTCCAGACCACTGACGATATCGGTTGTGTACCGTTTGCCTTAACAGACTTCCGACCAGGATTCCTATAACGTAATTGTATAAAGTCATTGAGAAGGAAGATGCCCTCATTTTTGGGGATTTTAACGCTCCTGGTATTGACAGGAAAATATTGACTGCACAGTTAATACCAGATAACTTCAACCACCAACTATTAAAATGGGCAACAGACAAACTTCTCTGTCAGAACCTCATTTTTGGAACACAAGCAAGGGAAGGGCAACAGTCAGACTTTCTTGACCCGATTTACTCGAGATGAGGGATAATGTGCTAGACCTATAGGATCGACCGCCTTTAGGGTCAAGCGATCGCATTACGCGGTACTTCGACAACTTACTGTTTTTTAAACCAAATTCACCTGATATGTGAGAAAGAAACATTTGGAAGGGGGGCTTCTCGCTTATACGTATATGTTTATTGATAAAGCACCTCTTGTGCACCGTCAATCTCCTAATAACACATTTAAAAACCTAAAACAAACTTTTTCTTTCTGCTGCCACTTGAGCTTTGTTTTGGTTTTAGCCTTGGTTAACAGTGCGCGAAACAAGGAGTGTTTCTAAGTAAAAAAAGGTTTTCGAAGGCACAGTAATAGCAAAATATGAAAATAAATAACCTTACAGTATAAAAATTAATGTTTCGTGTTAAGAATTTTTTGGTTCGAGAATAGTCTGTCACTTATGGATTTTCGGGTGCTCATTTGACAGGGGTTGAGTCAATCGTGGGCTTTTCAATTGTCCATTACATCCAATCAGATGCGAGTATATCCAAGCGCATCTTTCTGGTGTTTGGTTCGGAGATTAGTTCAACTGATCTCTAAAAAAGGTAGAAACGGGTTACGGGCATGAACCGCTCAAATGCAAGAAAATTTCAATGCTACCAGCCACTCCTTATATTTTGTTTGATAATATGAGATTTGTTGGACTGACCTCCATCAGAAAATAATTTATGAACACTTAATCTCTGCAAGCATATTGAGGACATATAATGTCAAACTGTTAGTAATTTTGCTCAAGTAATCGCTTCTGTCGGGTTAATTGTTGAAATAATTTTTCGTGTCTGCTAAGTCGAGTCGTGGATATGAAGATCATAAAAAAGAGCGTGTCTGTATAAAGCAGACAATAATGGGTTTATTGAAGGCATTTTGGTATTTATAAATAAAATTATTTGTAGCCTGTAAGGCTGCCGCAACCTGTTATCGTTAAAGGTTGCCCAATCACTGAATGTTACTCCATCAACGACTTGGGCCTAAGCTTCTCCAATAAATAAGATCTTTCGCGTCATGCCGATAGAATAACGGTCAAAGCGGCTCAGATTTGCGGCTTTATTTCTTATAATTTCTACCTTCCTGAAATTAAATCAAGACTTTATCGTATGTTTGTACTTCCCATTCTTTAATTTTTCATTCCTTTCTTCGGTTTACTGAACGAATCTAGCCGTTCCACAATTGAAAATTTCCAAAGACATTTCACAAAAAACTCCTGTTTCCGACTCTTTCAACTACTTCCTACTCAACCAGATGCTAGCTAACGAATCTAAAATTTCTTTGGATGAGACGACTGGAACCAGACTTTTGTCTCCTTTTCAACTAAATAATAGCTCAAATCTCTCCAAGCTTTCTGTCATACGGCCACTCCACCTCCCTGTCTTTTTTCTCGGGCTCTTCGACAGAGCTAGTATCTATCTATAGAAACATCACTATCTGCGATTTCGGCTTTGAGCCACGTTTCCGTAATTGCAATGACATCGAGGGTTTGGTCTGAGACTAGTGCCTTGAGTTTGTCTATTTTAGAAAAGAGACTCTGCGCATTGGTTTATAAACCTCTCAATTTATACTGGGTAACTCCTCCATATAGACTTCTGCTCATCTCGTGCGATTAAATGCTCGAGTCTGTCAGTGCTTTCCGAGACAAACTTATGTCCATCCCACCCACCCTGAGTTCTGATAAGTGGTCGTCCACCGAGTTCTGGAGCGCCTTCCTGTTGTTATACGAGCTCTGTATAGTTGGGTACGTCGTATTTAGTGTCCTCCATCTCGGCGAGGACCCGCCTTGATGATGTACAGGGTCTGCCACAAGAAAGACCTCTTCATCAATTGTATTTCCTCGTCCTTTATTTGGAGTTTTTTTTTCCCTGTTAAGTTCTCCTTTTCAGTACGGCTCTCAGCATCTTCTTTTAATGAAACGTCGAGGTGATTCTCAAACTGTCTTGACCTGATTTTTACACGAGATGAGGACAATGTGCAAGTCCTACAGGATCGACCACCATTAGGGTCAAGTGACCACATTACGCTGTGCTTCGAGTACTCACTGTTTTCCCAACCAAATTTACCCGATACTTGGGAAAGAAACATTTGAAAGGGAGACTTCTCACTTATGAGAAGACAAATGTCAGAGATATCCTGAAACAGAACTAAATGGTGGAACCAATGAAGATTGGGCGACATTGAGTTCGTTATTGAAAAGGATTGTTTACCGCACCTGCCCTCTCAGGAGAAAGATAACCACAAACCGCCCGAAGTAGATAAACGCACACTTGAATGCCTCTTTCAAAAAAAGAAAACGCTTCTGGAAGCGTTACAGTACAGTGTATAACTAGATGAAGTCATGTTATCTTGGTGCACAAAAACCCACCACAACCAGAACCTGTTGGCTGTCTTAAAATCTCTACACGAAGCAGGCTTAAGCCTTAACCCACAGAATTGCACATTTTACACAATAAGGTTATGCACATAGAATTCATAATTTAGGATTTATATTTGGTTAGCACCGGCAAGGCACTGTCTAACCAAACATTAGTAACGAAATAAAGTTATGACAATGTGTGCAGATAAAATGTACAAATACTTAATAATGTAGACAGAAATTGTCCTTCTAGGTCGACAGTTAGCGATGTTTTGAAATTAATGGTGAACTAGAAAAATAGGCAGTGAAAAAAACTCCTATCTTAAAAATGGAGGCAGAGTTTAAAAGGCCTTAGTTTTGAAAAGAAGGTAGGAGAAACAACTAATAAGGAAAATAAGGTCAGGTGGTAGAGTAGGTTAATACTAAAGTAGCATTTCAGAATGAGATAATGAAACGTCGAGATTATTCGTTCTTGATCACTTAGGCGTATGAAACAAATCTCATGAAAATGCGTCACTGAAATTTAATCCTCAGCATCTTAAGATCCAGAATTGAATTCTGATGATTGTTAGTATCCAAAGAAACGGCAGCATTTTAGACTGTGAACCACCGAATGTGTACGTCAGAATGACTGCATCGTTTGGATCACTGGTGATATAAGGAGACATAATAGTTCATGAGCGACTCGAGGTAGCAAAAATATAGTTTCAAGAGTGGCCAGTTATTCCAAAAAAACTATACCAAAAAGCAAAGAAGAGAGAGCGTTTACACGTGGAGGTTACAGGGGAGGTTTAATTAGGGCAGAATTTTTCAGGATATAAGGAAGACTAGCGGGGGTAATGACAGAAAGTGTGGGGAGAGTTGAGCTATTAGTGAGTCGGAAAAGGAGACAAAAACCTGCTTCAAGTCTCCTGACCCAAACAATTTTAGCTTCGTTAGCTGGCATCTTGTTGAGTAGGGAGTAGTTGAAAGAGTCGTAAATAGGAGTTTTTTGTGAAATGTCTTTGAACATTTTCAATTTTTGAACGGAGAGATTCGTTCATTAATCCAAAGAAAGGACAGCAAATTTCGAGAATGGGAAGTACAAACATACGATAAAGTCTTTATTTAATTTCAGGAAGGTAGAAATTATAAGAAATAAAGCCGCAAATCTGAGCAGCTTTGGCCGTAATTTTATCGGCATTAGGCGAAAGATCTAATTTATTGGTGTAGCTTAAGCCGAAGTCCTAATGGAGGAACATTCAATCATAGGGCAACCTTCAAAAATAAGAGGTTGCGGCAGCTTATCAGGCCCAAAACTCATGTAGCGACACTAAGTAGGTGAGAACTCCATTAGCCATGTGAAGGTCCAGGCCGAAAGAGCGTCAAAGTCTGAAAAATTTGTTCTAGGCATCGTTCAGTCGTAGAATTAGGGAAAGAATACAGGCATTTGAGGTCATCAGCATAAATAAAAGATTGAGAATGTTTAACTATATATGAAATATCATTTAAATACAGTAAGAACAACAAAGGGCCTAATAAATAAATAGGTTTATTGATTTGGCACTGCTTTGCCGCCGTTAAAATCCTTAGAACACAGGAAAAAACCTAAAACAAACTCCTCTTTTCATTAACCACTTTTTCTTTGGTGCGTTTGTTTGCTTAAAAAGCAGTGTTCGAAATGAAGAATTTGTTTTAAGTAAAAAACCTGTTTTCCAAGGTTTAGAAATAGCAAAAATTTGAATTTAAAACAGCTATACCTTCAAGAGTATTCATTCGACAGAGGTATAAACGTCTACGTTCGATTCGAAGGTATAGGTACTTCCACTCAGAAGCGAGCGCAGTCGATTCCAGTGTGGGGTCTGCCGAATAATTAGACTGTTATTCGGATAGATGCCA